>CM074781.1:199425-541515 GCA_037355745.1 Pseudo-nitzschia multiseries | reverse complement strand
CTTTGCTGAAGGTGATTCACTCGGATGAGTTGATGGGTTTCCAGAGGGAATAGAACTGGGACGTCCAGATGGTGATTCTGATGGAGATACACTTGGTGACTGACTTGGGATTGCACTAGGCTTTGCACTAGGCTTTGCTGAAGGTGATTCACTCGGATGAGTTTGATGGGTTTTCCAGAGGGAATAGAACTGGGATGAGACGTCCAGAATGGTGATTCTGATGGAGCTACACTTGGTGACTGACTTGGTGACTGACTTGGGATTGCACTAGGCTTTGCACTAGGCTTTGCTGAAGGTGATTCACTCGGATGAGGTTGATGGGTTTCCAGAGGGAATAGAACTGGGACGTCCAGATGGTGATTCTGATGGGCTACACTTGGTGACTGACTTGGTGACTGACTTTGGGGTTGCACTAGGGTTTTTTTTGCACTAGCTTTGCTGAAGGTGTGTTTTGGGGTGGGGGGATTCACGTCGGATGAGTTGATGGGTTTCCAGAGGGAATAGAACTGGGACGTCCAGATGGTGATTCTGATGGAGCTACACTTGGTGACTGACTTGGGGATGCACTTGGTAAAGCACTAGGTGTGGCACTTGGTGCAGCAGTTGGTAAAAGACTAGGAGCCATACTTGGTGAAGCGCTAGGAGTGACACTGGGTGCATCACTGGGTGAAACACTGGGAGGAGCACTTGGCGCAGAGCTTGGTGATACACTGGGAGCAGCACTGGGTGGAGAGCTTGGTGATACACTGGGAGTGGCACTTGGTGCAGCACTAGGAGTGGCACTGGGTGTAGTGCTTGGTGAAACACTAGGATTCACACTTGGTGAAGCGGTGGGAGTGGCAGTGGGTGCAGAGCTTTTTGATACACTGGGAGAAGCACTGGGCGCTGTGCTTGGTGATACAGATGGATCCGAGCTAGGACTAGAACTTGGGCTTTCGCTGGGTTCAGAACTAGGCACTGCACTTGGCTTGGAGCTTGGACTTGAGCTTGGATTAGAGCTTGGTGATTGACTTTGAGTCGCTTGTGGTGATGAACTAGGTGTAGGAATGGGTTTTTGTTTGCATTTTGGAGTTGGTTGAGAACTGAGTGATTGACTTGGCTTTGCACTCGGTTCAGTACTAGGTGATGCACTTGGCTTTGCACTTGGTGATGAACTGGGTAATGCACTTGGCTCTGTACTTGCCAACGAGCTAGGTGACGCAGTTGGCCGCTTACGGCACCTTGGAGTAGGGGCAATGCTGAGTGATTGAGTTGGCTTTACACTTGGGGATGAACTTGGTGTTCGACTTGGGTTTGAACTTGGGGATGAACTTGGGGATGAACTTGGTTTTGCACTAAGTGTAGAAATAGGAGACGCAATAGGAGACGCAATAGGATATGAGCAGGATGGTTGAATTGGTTTTTCACTGGGTGATGCAGTTGGTTTCGCACTTGGTGCAAGAATGGGAGATGCAATAGGAGTGAAACAGGATGGTTGAATTGGCTTTGCACTCGGTGCAGAACTGGGTGATGCAGTTGGCTTTATACGTTGTGCAGAACTGGGTGATTGACTTGGCTTTGCACCAGGCGATGAACTAGGGTATGCACTTGGCTTTGCGCTAGGTGCAGAATTGGGTGATTTACTTGGTCTTGCACTAGGCCATGAACTTGGCGATGTACTTGGCTTCTTGCTTGGTGACGAACTGGGTGATGAACTAGGTGATTCACTTGGCTTTGCACTTGGTGCAGAATTAGGAGATGCACTAGGTGTGAAGCTGGGGGATTGACTTGGCATTTGACTTGGCATTTGACTTGGCATTTGACTTGGCATTTGACTTGGCAATCCACTTGGCAATCCACTTGGCAATCCACTTGGCAATCCACTTGGCAATCCACTTGGCAATCCACTTGGCAATCCACTTGGCAATCCACTTGGCAATCCACTTGGCAATCCACTTGGCAATCCACTTGGCAATCCACTTGGCAATCCACTTGGCAATCCACTTGGCAATCCACTTGGCATTTGACTTGGCAATCCACTTGGCATTTGACTTGGTATTTGACTTGGCATTTGACTTGGCATTTGACTTGGCAATCCACTTGGCATTTGACTTGGCATTTGACTTGGTATTTGACTTGGCATTTGACTTGGCATTTGACTTGGCAATCCACTTGGCAATCCACTTGGCAATCCACTTGGCAATCCACTTGGCAATCCACTTGGCAATCCACTTGGCAATCCACTTGGCAATCCACTTGGCAATCCACTTGGCAATCCACTTGGCAATCCACTTGGCAATCCACTTGGCAATCCACTTGGCAATCCACTTGGCATATGACTCGGCATTTGACTCGGCATTTGACTCGGCAATCCACTTGGCATTTGACTCGGCAATCCACTTGGCATTTGACTCGGCAATCCACTTGGCATTTGACTCGGCATTTGACTCGGCATTTGACTCGGCATTTGACTCGGCAATCCACTTGGCAATCCACTCGGCAATCCACTCGGCAATCCACTCGGCAATCCACTCGGCAATCCACTGGGAATTTCACTTGGAATTTCACTGGGAATTTCACTGGGAATTTCACTGGGAATTTCACTGGGAATTTCACTGGGAATTTCACTGGGAATTTCACTGGGAAATCCACTGGGAATTTCACTGGGAAATCCACTCGGCATTCCACTCGGCATTCCACTGGGCATTCCACTGGGCATTCCACTGGGCATTCCACTGGGCATTCCACTGGGCATTCCACTCGGCATTCCACTCGGCATTCCACTCGGCATTCCACTCGGCATTCCACTCGGCATTCCACTCGGCATTCCACTCGGCATTCCACTCGGTAATCCACTCGGCAATCCACTTGGAATTCCACTTGGCAATCCACTTGGCATTCCACTTGGCATTCCACTTGGCATTCCACTTGGGATTCCACTTGGGATTCCACTTGGGATTGCACTAGGTACAGAGCTGGGCGATTGACTTGGCTTTGCAGATGATCTAAGGGATGGCTTTGCACTAGGTTCAATGCTTTGTGATTGAGCTGGCGTTCCCCGTGTCGTTGAACGAAGCGATGCACTTGGTCTTGCGCTCGGTACCATACTGGGTGTTAGACTTTGCATTAGTGCGGTGTCCGTCGATGTCGACGGCGGTGCAGAATAGGCTGCTTTTGATACCATGACTCCTCCCATACTTCCAACGGAAAACATAAGACCGACTTTCGCGATTTTCGTTATGCTCGCGGGGTTCAGATTTAAAGAGGGCATTGAAGGCATTGAAGGCATTGAAGGCATTTTAGAGAACATTCCCTGGCTGGCGCTCGGAGCATTCGTTTCCGCTACATCTGTCTGGCTGTTCACATTTTCCACGCTGTCAGATCCCTGTTGCTCGTCGGTTTCCTCGTCGGGGCCCGGATCATCCGTTTCCGCTGTATCTGTTTGGTTCTCGCTGATCACACTGTCAGAGTCCTGTTCCTCGTCGGGGCCCGGATCATCCGTTTCCGCTGTATCTGTTTGGTTCTCGCTGATCACACTGTCAGAGTCCTGTTCCTCGTCGGGGCCCGGATCATCCGTTTCCGCTGTATCTGTTTGGTTCTCGCTGATCACACTGTCAGAGTCCTGTTCCTCGTCGGGGCCCGGATCATCCGTTTCCGCTGTATCTGTTTGGTTCTCGCTGATCACACTGTCAGAGTCCTGTTCCTCGTCGGGGACCGGATCATCCGTTTCCGCTGTATCTGTTTGGTTCTCGCTGATCACACTGTCAGAGTCCTGTTCCTCGTCGGGGCTCGGATCATCCGTTTCCGCTGTGTCTGTTTGGTTCTCGCTGATCACACTGTCCACACCGTCCTCGTTTTCCAAGTCCGAAGCGTCTTCAACGTCGGAAGAGGGACTTTCAAGGATGACATACTCGTCAGGTTTCACACCGTTCCTTACCATAGTAAGATTATTACTTGTTTGGTTGGTGTGGTGTGGTGGAAATCCAAATGCGTATGGGTGGATTTGGATTAATATTGGGATGTGTGGATTTGGATTTTTTCGTAAAAAAATACTAATAAGGGAAAATAATGTATTAGACTTATTATTGTAAACTTTTGTGAGCTTTGCATCATGAAAACGATAGGAATGTTAAACTGACTTTACCATACAATAAGTTAGAATTGTTGAGAACGTTCGTACTTCCAGATTTTTGGGGGGCAATAGAAATATATTGCCACTTGAACTTGTGTAGCGCAATAAACACGGTCAAACAGCAGCTCAATATTTGTACTTACCTTCCATAAAAGGTTTCATAAAGGAACAATCTATATATACCTGTTCTAATGGGGCACAATACCCTACGAACCTTTTCGAATGAGGCAGACGTCCAATTCACATATACGAACCGGTAGTAGCAGGAGTACCGTAAGTGACAACATGGTCTCTGTTTGTATCCCATTCAAATCGAAGGACAGACATCTTCTTTTCAATCCAGACTGGAGACCGTAGGAGACAGCGACAAACCGTCTGATTGAAACACAAAATATGGCGCCATATTTTGTTACTTATACCATTGAGAATCTCTGATAGAATGAGGCGGCGCTATTATGAGGCCCTTTTTGTTTTCACTTCGATAGAAGCGATGCAAATAGTAAGAAATAATGACACAGCCAACTCCAACTCCAAGACCAACACGTTACTCCTTTATCTTTGGACCGTCAAGTGCATCCGAACCGCATACCGTACTCAGGGTACGGTACTCGTACCGTACACACTACTGAACGGTTATTCTCCTACACCTATGATCAGATTTCCTCCAGAATTTCGGATACTTAAGAGGGTTCTCCTTATTTTTGAAACAAAAATTTGAGTCAATTTATGATTCGTTCCTTAAAAGTGTACGATGGACCGAGAAATTATACGAAGTACTTCGTACATAGATACGCACGGCTACCTCCTACGAAGTACACCGTACGCACTGTACACTGCAAACACACTGTGAAGTTGGAGAATAACCATACAGTAAAGTTACTCGTATTATTGTCACCCGGTCACCGGCCATGGAATTTTTTGGGAATCAAACGGCGATTGAAGGGGAACGAACCAAATTATGTGTAAAATATAACTTGTGCGAAATATTTTGTTTTGGAATTTTTTTGGAATCAAACGGCGATTGAACGGGAACGAACCAAACTATGTGTAAAATACTACGAAGTAAGATACTGCGTACGAAATACTTCTGCGAAGTATTATGTATTTTCTTTGAGAAGTGTGACGTGAACCGGCCGTGAGAAACATAAAGAGAAGCAAATAATTGATTCCCACGAGATACATATATACACCTTACATTATATCTGATGAAAGAAGACCCCCACATGAGGAAGAGAACCCCACCGATTTTGATGATTGAGAATACACATACCATACGTCGGAAATACCACAATTGTGGTATTTAGCCTGGGACTACTGTGGCACGTAAGTAGAAACCGGTACGCTTAATGGTACATACCTCTAATGACTATTTCTACTGTTTTTTCTCTGTAGATATCATGTGGTACCCCTCAAAAACAGAGGTACAGGGCGAATTTCCATACACAGTATTGTTGCATTTTTAGTGTTATAAGACTCCGTGTAACTCTTAAGGAAATACCACAAATACCACAAGTACTTTACATGACCGGTGTTCTTCAGTCTTTTCTTTCTAAGAAATATCCCCGGAGGTGCTTGTTTTTTTTTTGCTCACTTTTTTTGCTCACTTTTTTGAAATGGTGACGATGATGATAAGACGATAGATAAGATGGCTAGCTAATAAGCACCGATCCCCCCTATGATTGCTGCTAAATTGGTCCCCTCTGAGTAAGCTACTAGTGTGCTATAGTAATACTTTGGTACTCTATTTAAATTTATTCTACATCCTTGGTGGCAACGTTCGATCATTGATCCATCAGTTTCATGTAATTTGGTTATTTGCCACTCTGTGTATGAAAAAATATGTATCAGTGACTCAGATCATCAACCAGCTTCGAAAGGATGAAGGTCGTGGAGGGAACAACAGGCTGTATCGGTAGGCGTTGGTGGTGTTTGTTGGCATTGGCGGCGGCGGCGTTTGGTTTATTGTTGTGTGTTGGTGTGTGATGGCGTTGATCTTGCTGGAGAGCAAACCCCCCTTCTTGTTGTTGCTAGGGGGGATTTGCCCTGTAGATTTTAGTGCAGTGTAACACGTTGGTTGGCACCTAAGTCCAATTGTAATGAAGCTCGCCCTGCTTGCTCTTCTTCTTTGTATCAATCCATTGTCATTGTCATCATCTTGTTGTTCTTTGTATCGTATCTTGTTTGATTCGATAGCCGTTCGATTGCCATTCCAGGTCAGCAAATCAGTAGAGGAGCATGATGGTGTTTGAATGTGGTAGTATTTGTACATGTCCACCCTCATCTTCCCTTCTATTGGAGGGGAAACAGATGGGTCGTAGAAGGGCCGTCGGCTCGATTTTTCGTACTATCTTTGTCTCCCTTGTTTGCCATTGAATTGCGGTTCGAATACCCTTCCAGATCAAAAACCAAGTAGCGGAATGTGTAGGTATTTGAGTTGGTGTCATTTTGTACTATTTGTACAGCGATGAACCTTCATGGTCTGTTCTATGGAAGGAGAAACAGATGGGTCGGAGAAGGGTCGATGACGGCATATCTTTGTGTGTGATTCGCAGTAGAATTGCGGTTCGAATACCCTTCCGGATCGAAAACCAAGTAGCGGAATGTGTAGGTATTTGAGTTAGTGTCATTTTGTACTACTTGTACAGTGGTGAACCTTCATGGTCTGTTCTATGGAAGGAGAAACAGATGGGTCGGAGAAGGGTCGACGACGAGGACGTATCTTTGTTTCTTGTTATTCTCAGTAGAATCGCCATTAAAATACACTTCCGGATTCAAAACCAAGTAGAGGAATGTGTAGGTATTTGAGTTGGTGTCATTTTGTACTATTTGTACGGTGATGAACCTTCATGGTCTGTTCTATGGAAGGAGAAACAGAAGGGTCGATCATGGGCCGACATTCGTGATTTCGATGATCCGGCTTCCCATGAAAAAAATTGTCGTAGGAGTGAGTTTTTCGGTGTGTTTTCAGGGTCTTTTGTCTTGTTCTTTTTTATAAGGGACTTCAGTGTGCGGAGCACACATATGTTTATTTCCTGTAGACTTCTACATGGCTATGGTACTGGGTATTAATTGTGGTATTTTTATCTTGGAACAATATTCATGGACTAATCACACAAAATATTAGATTTTCTATTTTCTAATTGCAAATTAGTGTGTATTCTTCCTCCAAATCCAGTACCCAAATGCACTCATTAGGTGGTGTTAATTTCCTTTTGAAACTGGCTGTTGAGCTGATTCAATCCAAAGGCAAAGAAGGGCAACAGGAGCTTTAGCTTCAGGCCGGTTGAGGTGCCGGTCTGTGGTGTTCTAATATTTCTCTGATATCCACTACGATTGGACGTAATCCAACCAGATCTATTCTGACTATCGGTAACCGACGCAATCAGTTAGATCTTATGCTTGTAGTTCTACAATGGGACGCAAAAGGGGCGTCCGGTGCAAGGTTTAAGGTTGAATAATCAAATAATCTAAAAGTATGAGCCATGTATCTTGCTGGAGAGCAAGATAGCGCTCGTGCTGCCGCTAATACAGCACTTTGTTACAAATATACGGTAAAATACCGCGTTACAGGGAAATACCGTGTTGCCGCTAATACAACACGTATTTTGCAGATAAACAAGTTTGTGAGCAGCGCTTCGAACCTCTGCTGTCTTTTCTTGAAAACAAAGACGCTTAACAGAATATAGCATATGCTAATATCTGGCATGCGCTCTTGTTTGGGTCACTAAGTATCGAACTTGAGTAACGATCGATTCTTCTCATCCAGTTAAGTATCGATTCTCGATCGTAAGAATGAGTCTAGTAATTCGCAAGGTCTCATTATTTTCGATCTCGTACCTCTACCAACTTAGACACGAAAGGAATTTAATACTCCCCATGTGTCCACATGAAAGCATCCTCTAGTATCTGGTGCAGTCATCCTGCAATAGATCACCAGTGTTTCCACAGTAGTAAAAGATGGGCTTGAGTAAAGGATACACCACCGAGTGTCCCCAATGCTTTGTGAGGATATCAGCACAATTATCTTTGCCCGCAAGGTGTTGCATGAGGATGAAGCCTCTAGCTATCATGCTTCTGACATAATGATATGATAGAATGTGATGCCTCTTGTGGAGCCTCGCATATGGGAATGTAGAGGTTTGGATCATCTTTTCATTGTCTCCCCATGTGTAGGATGTGTCGTGTACCCTAGTACCTAGATATCTGAATGACTGTCGAATGTCAACAATCTGCTCAATACATGTTCTAGCAGACACAAATTTGGCGCCAAAGGTGGCTGTTTCAGAGGTTGCTTGCTTCTTGGAGAACCACATGATGGGGGTCTTGTTTGCAAAGTGCAGTATACCAGTGACAGCTTTACCACTTAGGATGTCATGCATTAAGTTTGCATCATAGAAATGAGACAACACAACCACCTTACCCAGGGGTTTAGGAGCATCACTAGGGAGGTCCTCGGAGTGCTCCCCATACACTGTATTGGACCAGTCTGTGCTGGTACCTTCAGTGAGTACAAAATCTGGTATGCCCACTCTGAATCGGATTTTGAAGTGTCGAAACTTAGAGATGTAACCATAGATTCTTTTGGCTCTGTTGAGATGGCCTTCCCTAGGTTGGACTCGGAAGCTTGACAATGTCATAACAGCAGTCTGCACGTCAAAACGTCCAATAGCTATGACCCATTGAAGTGAACCAATCATGCTTTGATACTTTTGGATATCAGTATCACTTAGGAAGGATGTTGAGTCTAGCTCTGGGTGGTCGTTCTCAGCAAGTGGTGAATGGAATCTGGTGGTAGGTTTGCAGCCAAACATTTGTACATACGAGGCCTCCATTTTCTCGATGAACTTGATGGGGTTCATGCAGAGCACACCATGTTCATCTCTTTCGAATCCACATCCCAAATGAAAGTTCATTGGCCCAGAACCCTTTAATTTGAAATTATAAGGTTCAGACTGTAGGATTATCAGAAAGGCTTCGTGATTGGCCATACATAAGCAGAGGTCATCAACATATGTGCATATGAGCTCATATACTGGCTCCCCATGTTTGTTGTTGCCAGGCTTGATAAAGATTTCGGGCTCTGCCTTGGATCTTTCAAAACCTAGTTCAACGAGGCAGGCAGCAAGTAGATCACCAAAGCACTTGCCAGATGATCGAAGTCCATATAGGGCCTTGTAAATCAATAGGAGGTGGCCTTCTAGTGATCCAAATTCAGCGCCAGCCTTGATGCATACTTTTTCACAGGTAACAGCTTCGAGGTATGCATTACCAATGTCAGTTCCCCATGCTTCTAAGCTATTCAGCTCAGCAAGGAATAGGCACATGCGCAAGCCACGAAGGGAAACAACCCCTGCATACACACTGTGAATGGGAGCTTCAGTGAGATTGCCATTTGCAACTAGCCGGGCTTTGTGTCGGCCATCATGCTTGACTGCATAAATCATGTGGACCTTGATCTGTTGGAAGCCAATGGGTATATTGCTAGCCTTGTAGATACCTTTGTCAATAAAGGTGTCATATTCTTGGAGCTGTGACATTTCCAGCGCTATGGCATCCTGCCATTTGGTGTTGCCATTTGCTGTATCAAACTGGATGGCCTCGTCATGATTTCGAGGTACTTTGAATCCATACTGGTACTGTGGAGCAGTTCGAAAGGAGCGGAGCTTGGCTTGATGGATTAACCGGTCTAGTTTCTTGGTTCTTCGGGCAAGGGAAACAATGCGTTTGAGATGTTTCCAACCAGGTTGATCAAGCATGTTGTTGTCCTTTGCATATTTGGCTACAGTAACAGGGTCGTCTGCAGCTACATTGGAGAGAGGTTCATAGGTACGTTCCATGTTTTCCCACTCAATCCATAGGTTGTATTTGGAACCTTTGTATTGGGGGTGCTTGTTGTCAAGGGGACCTTGATGACCAAGTATGCGTCGAAAGGACCAAAGTTTGCCATCTTCTTGAGTGATATCTCTGTGGATATAATTCATGACATCATTGTAGGCGATGATATCTTCAAGTTCGTCATCTGAATGCTTGCACTTGAACTTGATGAAGTCTTTGTTTTGCTCAATGCTGTTTTCAACATCAACAACTGTCATTCTTTTCTGTGTGCCATCTGGGAGGGCCATTAGAAAGGATCGACCTTGCAAGTCAGCAGCGGGGATGGCAGGGATGGTGATGGGTTTGCCATCAGCGTGAAATTGTGCATTGCCTTCTTCATCAGTAACAACTACCTCAGATGGGCCTACAGAGGGCGTAGCAGGATTGAGGAGTGTAGGTGTGACTTCACTAACATCAAAATATGCTAGCTCAGGGGGACCAAAATCATCTTTAGTAACAGGTACGCCGGTAGGGGTTTTGCTGAAGATGTGAGGGGTTGGAGGACCATCAAGAATCTCCCCATAGTTGTTAGGGAGAGGAGAAGGGACAAAGCTTCGTGTATTAGGAACCTTGGAATAAAGGAATGTAGGCAAGGATGGCTTTGTGATGGGCAGAGGAGGTGATGATGGTATGGAACGGGTTGGTGTAGGATGTTGGAAGGAGGGACTATCACCAGAAGACTTAGGAGTGAGGGAAGCATCCTTAGCCTTGCGCCATGCAAGAAAGCCATCATCAGTGAACAAGCCGGCGCGCTTGTTACGATGCTCAGGAGTTAAAGCAGTGCGTACACCAGAGCGATCAAGGAGTTTATTGGTGATGGGATCCCAGATAGTGAAACATAGGCTGTTACCAACATGCGCAGCAATGCCAACAAAGTGACCAAGACATTCAGTGGTCTGCGAGCCAAACTGGTTATCAGGAGTCTTGTAGTAGACGGGCTCAAACCAGAAGAAACTAAGGTAGGGACTGATGTCACCAATGATACCAGTAGCAATAAAGAAAGGCTGTTTGTCAGAGAGGGTGGGGTCAGACAAATGATTCATGAGGCGGCCAACATATTGCATGCAAAGAAGCCAGAGATGTGGTGGAGTGCCCGTTCGATCCATGATTCTGTTGACAATGCGTTTGAAGGTCTGGTATCTCCGTTCAAAGAGATTTTGGTGTTGATGGTATGGTTCACTTTGCCATAAGCCAATCCACATCATCTTGAGGTAGTCAAGAACAGATTTGCTGGACTGGTAAGAGCCATGATCACAGAGTAACCGGAGTGGTCTACCCCATTGCCGAACAAAATTTTGTAGGCAAGGGAGAAAATCAGCAGTAGTCCTCATTTCTTCAACATGAATGATATGGGATTTGCGACCAAAGAAAACTTGAGCAATCTTGGAACCACCATTGATGGCAGGGGTGTCTGAATATACGACATCAGAGAGGACATCATCATTGAAAGGTCGGACATTCATGGCAGGCTGTGGTGATTGGAACCTTTTGAAGATGTTACCATCAGGACTAAGTGACAGTGAGCCATATTGTGTGGAATTGTTGAAAGTGGCCTTGATACGGTCAAGGGAGATCCATCCAAAGAAGGGTTTCAGGGACAGGTAATCAATATCGGTGGGCGATTGAACATGGGCTGCAGCAGTGATAAAGGTGGAAGGAGATTGATTAGAGCACCTACTAAGGATGTCTTGATGAATGTAATCGGTTGGGCTAAGCCAAAATGAAGTATCATAAACATCCAAGGCCTGTAGGGAGGAGGTAGTCCTATTGGACAAGAATGAGGTGACTGTGGAGGAGGTGCCAATGTTGATATCCCTAATCGCGCCAAATTCATCATAATCTGGATATGGAAGTGATGTGGAAACAGGCGGGTATTTCTGAATGAATGTATCATCCTGTGGGGTATATGCGTTATCCAGTACAGATGGGTTCCAATGCTGATCACTTGTCATTATGACGTGGGGAAGACTAGCGAATTCTGCACTGGTATACTTGCGCATAGCAAGATAAGGTAAGCCATGGCATATACTGAGTGGAAAGACATGACCATCAGTAGTGGTAATGACTTGGGAGCCGCCTGTCTTGATAGAGGAATCATCCACGATTGAGTGGTATGCTTCCATCTGGGGGGAAGACAGGATAGATGGGTGTTGTCCGGTGTATGCACTCTCATGAAAGATGATAATGACAGGACCTCTGTTGGAGACAGAGTAGGCGCCGCATGTTGCAATAGGGATGTTCTGGATTTGGTGGTTGTTTATACCAGTTACGTTGACATATCTTGGGGGAATATCTTTAGAGATGAGACATGCGTCATTTCCGATGATACACCCATTTGCACCTCTGTCAACCATAGCAGAACCAGGTGTGGATACAGCAGTTTTGCTTGAGTGATAAGTAACGATGGGGTTTGCTGATGAAACAGGAGATTCGCATTCCATAGGTGCCCAATAGTGAAAGTTCACTGATCGTGAGGTTTGTTCAACAGGGATATAGACATTGCCTTCTTTCTTGTAAAGTATATTAGGGTTGTCTGCAAGGAATCGGGTTGGGTGTGCAGGAGAAACAGAAGACCTGAGAGGCCTGGTGTCTGATTGGGAAGATGATTTGTATACACCAAGTGATGCATGGAATGCAGATCTGGCGCAGCTCTCGTCAGCAGGCGATAGGACTTGCTCAGTAGCGGGTGAGGGGACCTGCTCATCAGTATGATGCTCATAAGCCCGACGTGTGATAGGCTTGCTGGAATTGGGGTCCGGTGGTAATGCAGCATCAAGGAGCTCAGGCCGGAGGCAAGCAACTAGTCGCTTCTTGTCATCAGCGGTAAAGCCAAGCCAATGCTTCATACCTTGTTTAGAGAGAGTTTTCCAAACTGCAGATGGTAGTCTTGTGGTTGGGTCTGGGGTTCTTCCAGCCTTGTAAACAGCGTAGTCCTGATAGTCGCCATCAAAATCAATAGGAGGTAAATATGATGCCGAGTCATCAGTTATGCCAGAATATGTGGACTGCGTCACAGAAGAGAAATCATGGGTGTTGGCTTTGACAGACATCCGACTTCGAGGTTGGGACAGGGAAGCTTGGGAATCCAGTCTGGTGGCTTCAAGGAGGAGGATATTTTTCAATTCGCTGATGGCGACAGCTTCATGCTGTCTGAACTTAATCATATCCTGGGCTGCAGGGGGATCCTCAACTTTGCAGAATTGTTCGCTGAGCTGGAAGCTGCTACTACAGGCCTTGCAGAGGTGTGTTTTGACAGTGTCAAAATCAAGTGGCCGTTGTGGATCTCGTAGCGTGTTAAGGTGTTCTAGCTGGGCAAACCACTGGGTGATAAACTTGACTTTGGTGTCCTTCCATACCCTTAAGTCAATGTCCAATAGATGCTGCATCACAATGGAGGTATCATATACTTTGGATTTGGACCTGTCATGTAGTGCAACGAAGTCAAAGAAAGCTTGTCTGCCGTCTCTCGAGGTGGTATGGCTGAGCACACAGGAGTAGGAGAGGTCACTCTGGAGAGCATGTAGAACAAGAGTCCAGAAGAATGCACACTGCTTGTCATGTAGGGCCTTCTCATACCCGATGAGTGGTACATCAGGCCAACTAGGATCAAGGAAGGTGCGAGTATCTATGTCAGATGTTTCCAGCTTGGCCTTGAATTTGACAAGCCATCTCTCAAACGTTGCGTCATTTTGCAGGGTTGGAAATGTGGTTTCGTCCCTTGATTTCTTAGTCCATGATTCGTATCTCAGCTGATCGATGGGTTTGGAGGACCTTTCTTGTTGCCGTTGAGATGTGCTGTTGCGAGCTGATGTCTCAATGTCAGTTCCAGATTCTCTTCGGGCTCTGACAATCCCGCGACAGTAATTCTTAAAGGCATCCTTGGTATAATGGTTCCTATCTTCCCAGTCTAGTCCTTTTTCTGTGAGGTGTTGTCCAAAGTCAATGACTCTCTGTAGGGTCATCTGTACGTGCCGGTAGAGTGGTGTTCTTGTTCCTCTCTCGAGGTAGGCAAGATCACCAATATTTTCGATGTACAGAAAATCTAACCATGTCCTATACTGTCCAGCGATGAGTGCCTCGCATAAGGTGCTGTGGGACTCCTTTGGGACATCGAAGGAATCATGCAGGAAGGTGGCTAGTGGTTGGTCGAATGATGGAAAGAGGTCCGCGATAGATGTGTTCTCCTCATCATCTTGGGTTGGATTGTTCTGTTGGCCGGTTTCTACCGTGTCAGTTGTGGGCAAGCGGGGGGTGGTTGCGGCGCTCCCAGGTTGGAGTGTTTGGAATCGTCCTGTCAACCTGCTTCTCGTTCTGCCGGCAGCCGGGATGTTGGGCATTGTTGTGTGATCGGATCAGAGGACTATCAATCGTCGTCCGTAGTCGAATCAATTGATGGTCTGCTGTCGTTTTGCAATTATCGCGTATGGATTAAGGCAATTATCGATGGATAATTGCAGTCGGTGGTTATTGTTGCTTAGCACAATCAAACGGCGCCGTGGAGTGTAGATGCGGAAATAAAAGTAATCCGGAGAACTTGCAATGCGGTCCTTGGATGGGGTTATGCTGTAATCGGATCAGAGAACGATCAATCGTCGTCCGTAGTCGAGTCGATCGATGATCTGCTGTCGTCTTCTTCTTTTGCAAGCTTCAACAAGCTTGCGACTGTTAATCTGTTAATTTCCTTTTGAAACTGGCTGTTGAGCTGATTCAATCCAAAGGCAAAGAAGGGCAACAGGAGCTTTAGCTTCAGGCCGGTTGAGGTGCCGGTCTGTGGTGTTCTAATATTTCTCTGATATCCACTACGATTGGACGTAATCCAACCAGATCTATTCTGACTATCGGTAACCGACGCAATCAGTTAGATCTTATGCTTGTAGTTCTACAATGGGACGCAAAAGGGGCGTCCGGTGCAAGGTTTAAGGTTGAATAATCAAATAATCTAAAAGTATGAGCCATGTATCTTGCTGGAGAGCAAGATAGCGCTCGTGCTGCCGCTAATACAGCACTTTGTTACAAATATACGGTAAAATACCGCGTTACAGGGAAATACCGTGTTGCCGCTAATACAACACGTATTTTGCAGATAAACAAGTTCGTGAGCAGCGCTTCGAACCTCTGCTGTCTTTTCTTGAAAACAAAGACGCTTAACAGAATATAGCATATGCTAATATCTGGCATGCGCTCTTGTTTGGGTCACTAAGTATCGAACTTGAGTAACGATCGATTCTTCTCATCCAGTTAAGTATCGATTCTCGATCGTAAGAATGAGTCTAGTAATTCGCAAGGTCTCATTATTTTCGATCTCGTACCTCTACCAACTTAGACACGAAAGGAATTTAATAGGTGGTGACACACAAACTATGACAGATAACTCACTTCTGTTTCTTTCATGATTCAACTCACCCATAACAGGAACAATATTCATGGACTAATCACACAAAATATTGGATTTTCTTTTTTCTAATTGCAAATTAGTGTGTATTTTTCCTCCAAATCCAGGACCCAAATGCACTCATTAGGTGGTGACACACAAACTATGACAGATAACTCACTTCTGTTTCTTTCATGATTCATCTCACCCATAACAGGAACAATGTTCATGGACTAATCACACAAAATATTGGATTTTCTATTTTCTAGGTGCAAATTTGTGTGTATTTTTCCTCCAAATCCAGTACCCAAATGCACTCATTAGGTGGTGACACACAAACTATCAAAGATAACTCAATTCTGTTTCTTTCATGATTCAACTTATCCATAACAGGAACAATATTCATGGACTAATCACACAAAATATTAGATTTTCTATTTTCTAATTGCAAATTAGTGTGTATTTTTCCTCCAAATCCAGTACCCAAATGCACTCATTAGGTGGTGACACACAAACTATGACAGATAAGTCACTTCTGTTTCTTTCATGATTCAACTCACCCATAACAGGAACAATACTCATGGACTAATCACACAAAATATTGGATTTTCTATTTTCTAATTGCAAATTAGTGTGTATTTTTCCCTCCAAATCCAGGACCCAAATGCACTCATTAGGTGGTGACACACAAACTATGACAGATAACTCACTTCTGTTTCTTTCCTGATTCAACTCATCCATAACAGGAACAAAATTCATGGATTAATCACACAAAATATTGGATTTTATATTTTCTAATGGCAAATTGGTGTGTATTTTTCCTCCAAATCCAGGACCCAAATGCACTCATTAGGTGGTGACACACAAACTATGACAGATAACTCACTTTTGTTTGTTTCATGATTCAACTTATCCATAACAGGAACAATATTCATGGGCTAATGACACAAAATATTGGATTTTCTATTTTCTAATGGCAAATTTGTGTGTATTTTTCCTCCAAATCTAGGACCCAAATGCACTAATTAGGTGGTGACACACAAACTATGACAGATAACTCACTTCTGTTTCTTTCATGATTCATCTCACCCATAACAGGAACAATGTTCATGGACTCATCACACAAAATATTGGATTTTCTATTTTCTAATTGCAAATTAGTGCGTATTTTTCCTCCAAATCCAGTACCCAAATGCACTCATTAGGTGGTGACACACAAACTATGACAGATAACTCACTTCTGTTTCTTTCATGATTCAACTTATCCATAACAGGAGCAATATTCATGGACTTATCACACTAAATGTCAGATTTTCTATTTTCTAGTTGCAAATTAGTGTGTATTTTTCCTCCAAATCCAGTACCCAAATGCACTCATTAGGTGGTGACACACAAACTATGACAGATAACTCACTTCTGTTTCTTTCATGATTCAACTTATCCATAACAGGAACAATAAGGTGGTGACACACAAACTATGACAGATAACTCACTTCTGTTTCTTTTATGATTCAACTTATCCATAACAGCAACAATATTCATGGACTAATCACCCAAAATATCTAATTTTCTAATTTCTAATTGCAAATTAGTGTGTATTTTTCCTCCAAATCCAGGACCCAAATGCACATATAAGGTAGTGACACACAAACTATCAAAGATTACTCACTTCTGTTTCTTTCATCTATCATCATATCCATAATATGAACAATATTCATTGATTAATCACCCAAAACATCTGATTTTCTAATTTCTAATTGCAAATTAGTGTGTATTTTTCCTCCAAATCCAGTACCCAAATGCACTCATAAGGTGGTGACACACAAACTATCAAAGATAACTCACTTCTGTTTCTTTCATGATGCATTTTATATATTATAGGAACAATATTCATTGACTAATCACCCAAAATATCTGATTTTCTAATTTCTAATTGCAAATTAGTGTGTATTTTTCCTCCAAATCCAGTACCCAAATGCACTCATAAGGCGGTGACACACAAACTATCAAAGATAACTCACTTCTGTTTCTTTCATCTTTCATCATATCCATAATATCAACAATATTCATTGACTAATCACCCAAAATATCTGATTTTCTAATTCCTAATTGCAAATTAGTGTGTATTTTTCCTCCAAATCCAGGACCCAAATGCACTCATTAGGTGGTAACACTCAAACTATCAAAGATATCTCACTTCTGTTTCTTTCATGATTCATCTTACCCATTACAGGAACAATATTCATTGACTAATCACCCAAAATATCTGATTTTCTAATTTCTAATTGTAAATTAGTGTGTATTTTTCCTCCAAATATATTATTTTCCTTCTGAATCCGGTCCGTTGAGGGTCTGATTCAAAGGCTTCTGAAGAACAGCAACGCTGCGTTAGTGTGTTAGTAGACAAGCGATTGTACTCTACGCGTGACAATTGTGGTTGGATACTTTTGGCAACGGATAATCGGACTACAGGCGAGACTATGGAAACGCCAGATCTCTTCTTACTGTGACTTATTCAGATTGCAGCGAGACAGACCTTAATATGTAGATTACAAGTAGTTGGTAGCAACTAGTGTGAATTTTGGGATATAAATCAGTTGAATGTTAAAAGTATGAGATAAAGTGAAATCTTGCCGAAATGCAAGATATCTCTTTTATTGAGATGAATACGTTGCAACTGCTGTTGCGTAGTGATGAGATTACTTGCTGATTATGTCCGTGCATGCATTGGTCGTCGACCGTATATATCTGTATGTATATATATATATATATATATATATTGTGTGAGAATCACACGCCAACGGTTTTCTTCTCTTGTTCCGTTCGGAAGACTTCATGATATGTTTATCACTAGGATCAGGAATTGCTCTCGTAGCTCGTGTGATATTTTATGAAATCAGAGTTTGCTCACGGAAGAACGATGGCAATACTATAAAACAGGGATTGCTCACCGTTGATGCGCGATGGGAATCGATGCACCGTGGGAATCGATATGCAGTGGGAATTGATTACTTTGGTTGATACGGGACTCATTGATTCGTGCAAACAGGATATCTACCATCTGGTAGCTTTGGTACTTCTGGTCACGAAAGGAATTTAATAAAATCGACATTTAGTGTGATAAGTCCATGAATATTGCTCCTGTTATGGAAAAGTTGAATCATGAAAGAAACAAAAGTGAGTTATCTGTCATAGTTTGTGTGTCACCACCTAATGAGTGCATTTGGGTCCTGGATTTGGAGGGAAAATACACACCAATTTGCAACTAGAAAATAGAAAATCCAATATTTTGTGTGATTAGCCCATGAATACTGTTCCTGTTATGGGTGAGTTGAATCATGAAAGAAACAAAAGTGAGCTATCTGTCATAGTTTGTGTGTCACCACCTAATGAGTGCATTTGGGTCCTGGATTTGGAGGAAAAGTACACACTAATTTGCAACTAGAAAATAGAAAATCTTATATTTTGTGTGATAAGCCCATGAATACTGTTCCTGTTATGGATAAGTTGAATCATGAAAGAAACAGAAGTGACTTATCTGTCATAGTTTGTGTGTCACCACCTAATGAGTGCATTTGGGTCCTGGATTTGGAGGAAAAATACACACTAATTTGCAATTAGAAAATAGAAAATCTTATATTTTGTGTGATTAGCCCATATATACTGTTGCTGTTATGGGTGAGTTGAATCAAGAAAGAAACAAAAGTGAGCTATCTGTCATAGTTTGTGTGTCACCACCTAATGAGTACATTTGGGTCCTGGATTTGGAGGAAAAATACACACTAATTTGCAACTAGAAAATAGAAAATCCAATATTTTGTGTGATTAGTCAATGAATATTGTTCCTGTTATGGGTGAGATGAATCATGAAAGAAACAGAAGTGACTTATCTGTCATAGTTTGTGTGTCACCACCTAATGAGTGCATTTGGGTCCTGGATTTGGAGGAAAAATACACACTATTTTGCAATTAGAAAATAGAAAATCTAATATTTTGTGTGATTAGTCCATGAATACTGTTCCTGTTATGGATAAGTTGAATCATGAAAGAAACAAAAGTGAGTTATCTGTCATAGTTTGTGTGTCACCGCCTAATGAGTGCATTTGGGTCCTGGATTTGGAGGAAAAATACACACTAATTTGCAACTAGAAAATAGAAAATCCAATATTTTGTGTGATTAGTCCATGAATATTGTTCCTGCTATGGGTGAGTTGAATCATGAAAGAAACAGAAGTGAGTTATCTGTCATAGTTTGTGTGTCACCATCTATTGAGTGCATTTGGGTCCTGGATTTGGAGGAAAAATACACACTAATTTGCAATTAGAAAATAGAAAAACTGACATTTTGTGTGATTAGCCCATGAATACTGTTGCTGTTATGGATAAGTTGAATCATGAAAGAAACAAAAGTGAGTTATCTGTCATAGTTTGTGTGCCACCACCTAATGAGTGCATTTGGGTCCAGGATTTGGAGGAAAAATACACACTAATTTGCAACTAGAAAATAGAAAAACTGACATTTTGTGTGATTAGCCCATGAATACTGTTGCTGTTATGGATAAGTTGAATCGTCCAAGAAACAGAAGTGAGTTATCTGTCATAGTTTGAGTGTCACCACCTTATGAGTGCATTTGGGTACTGGATTTGGAGGAAAAATACACACTAATTTGCAATTAGAAAATAGAAAATCTTATATTTTGTGTGATTAGCCCATGAATACTGTTGCTGTTATGGATAAGTTGAATCATGAAAGAAACCAAAATGAGCTATCTGTCATAGTTTGTGTGTCACCACCTAATGAGTACATTTGGGTCCTGGATTTGGAGGAAACATACAACCTAATTTGCAACTAGAAAATAGAAAATCCAATATTTTGTGTGATTAGTCAATGAATATTGTTCCTGTTATGGGTGAGATGAATCATGAAAGAAACAGAAGTGAGTTATCTGTCATAATTTGTGTGTCACCACCTAATGAGTGCATTTGGGTCCTGGATTTGGAGGGAAAATACACACTAATTTGCAATTAGAAAATAGAAAATCTAATATTTTGTGTGATTAGTCCATGAATATTGCTCCTGTTATGGATATGATGAATCATGAAAGAAACAAAAGTGAGCTATCTGTCATAGTTTGTGTGTCACCACCTAATGAGTACATTTGGGTCCTGGATTTGGAGGAAAAATACACACTAATTTGCAACTAGAAAATAGAAAATCCAATATTTTGTGTGATTCGTCCATGAATATTGTTCCTGTTATGGGTGAGATGAATCATGAAAGAAACAGAAGTGACTTATCTGTCATAGTTTGTGTGTCACCACCTAATGAGTGCATTTGGGTCCTGGATTTGGAGGAAAAATACACACTATTTTGCAATTAGAAAATAGAAAATCTAATATTTTGTGTGATTAGTCCATGAATACTGTTCCTGTTATGGATAAGTTGAATCATGAAAGAAACAAAAGTGAGTTATCTGTCATAGTTTGTGTGTCACCGCCTAATGAGTGCATTTGGGTCCTGGATTTGGAGGAAAAATACACACTAATTTGCAACTAGAAAATAGAAAATATATTCTTTTGTGTGATTAGTCCATGAATATTGTTCCTGTTATGGGTGAGTTGAATCATGAAAGAAACAGAAGTGAGTTATCTGTCATAGTTTGTGTGTCACCATCTATTGAGTGCATTTGGGTCCTGGATTTGGAGGAAAAATACACACTAATTTGCAACTAGAAAATAGAAAAACTGACATTTTGTGTGATTAGCCCATGAATACTGTTGCTGTTATGGATAAGTTGAATCATGAAAGAAACAGAAGTGAGTTATCTGTCATAGTTTGTGTGTCACCACCTAATGAGTGCATTTGGGTCCTGGATTTGGAGGAAAAATACACACTAATTTGCAACTAGAAAATAGAAAAACTGACATTTTGTGTGATTAGCCCATGAATATTGTTCCTGTTATGGGTGAGATGAATCATGAAAGAAACAGAAGTGAGTTATTTGTCATAGTTTGTCTGTCACCACCTAATGAGTGCATTTGGGTACTGGATTTGGAGGAAAAATACACACTTATTTGCAATTAGAAAATAGAAAATCTGACATTTAGTGTGATTAGTCCATGAAAATTGTTCCTGTTTTGGGTGAGATGAATCATGCAAGAAACAGAAGTGACTTATCTGTCATAGTTTGTGTGTCATCATCTATTGAGTGCATTTGGGTCCTGGATTTGGAAGAAAAATACACACTAATTTGCAACTAGAAAATAGAAAAACTGACATTTTGTGTGATTAGCCCATGAATACTGTTGCTGTTATGGATAAGTTGAATCGTCCAAGAAACAGAAGTGAGTTATCTGTCATAGTTTGAGTGTCACCACCTTATGAGTGCATTTGGGTACTGGATTTGGAGGAAAAATACACACTAATTTGCAATTAGAAAATAGAAAATCTTATATTTTGTGTGATTAGCCCATGAATACTGTTGCTGTTATGGATAAGTTGAATCATGAAAGAAACCAAAATGAGCTATCTGTCATAGTTTGTGTGTCACCACCTAATGAGTACATTTGGGTCCTGGATTTGGAGGAAACATACAACCTAATTTGCAACTAGAAAATAGAAAATCCAATATTTTGTGTGATTAGTCAATGAATATTGTTCCTGTTATGGGTGAGATGAATCATGAAAGAAACAGAAGTGAGTTATCTGTCATAATTTGTGTGTCACCACCTAATGAGTGCATTTGGGTCCTGGATTTGGAAGAAAAATACACACTAATTTGCAACTAGAAAATAGAAAAACTGACATTTTGTGTGATTAGCCCATGAATACCGTTCCTGTTATGGATAAGATGAATCATGAAAGAAACAAAAGTGAGTTATCTGTCATAGTTTGTGTGTCACCACCTAATGAGTGCATTTGGGTCCTGGATTTGGAGGAAAAATACACACTAATTTGCAACTAGAAAATAGAAAATCCAATATTTTGTGTGATTAGTCCATGAATATTGTTCCTGTTATGGGTGAGTTGAATCATGAAAGAAACAGAAGTGAGTTATCTGTCATAGTTTGTGTGTCACCATCTATTGAGTGCATTTGGGTCCTGGATTTGGAGGAAAAATACACACTAATTTGCAACTAGAAAATAGAAAAACTGAAATTTTGTGTGATTAGCCCATAAATACTGTTGCTGTTATGGATAAGTTGAATCATGAAAGAAACAAAAGTGAGTTATCTGTCATAGTTTGTGTGTCACCACCTAATGAGTGCATTTGGGTCCAGGATTTGGAGGAAAAATACACACTAATTTGCAACTAGAAAATAGAAAAACTGACATTTTGTGTGATTAGCCCATAAATACTGTTGCTGTTATGGATAAGTTGAATCATGAAAGAAACAGAAGTGAGCTATCTGTCATAGTTTGTGTGTCACCACCTAATGAGTGCATTTGGGTCCTGGATTTGAAGGAAAAATACACACTAATTTGCAACTAGAAAATAGAAAAACTGACATTTTGTGTGATTAGCCCATAAATACTGTTCCTGTCATAGGTGAGATGAATCATGAAAGAAACAGAAGTGAGTTATCTGTCATAGTTTGTGTGTCACCATCTATTGAGTGCATTTGGGTCCTGGATTTGGAAGAAAAATACACACTAATTTGCAACTAGAAAATAGAAAAACTGACATTTTGTGTGATTAGCCCATAAATACTGTTGCTGTTATGGATAAGTTGAATCATGAAAGACACAAAAGTGAGTTATCTGTCATAGTTTGAGTGTCACCACCTAATGAGTGCATTTGGGTACTGGATTTGGAAGAAAAATACACACTAATTTGCAATTAGAAAATAGAAAATCTTATATTTTGTGTGATTAGCCCATGAATACTGTTCCTGTTATGGATAAGTTGAATCATGAAAGAAACAGAAGTGAGCTATCTGTCATAGTTTGTGTGTCACCACCTAATGAGTGCATTTGGGTCCAGGATTTGGAGGAAAAATACACACTAATTTGCAACTAGAAAATAGAAAAACTGACATTTTGTGTGATTAGCCCATAAATACTGTTGCTGTTATGGATAAGTTGAATCATGAAAGAAACAAAAGTGAGTTATCTGTCATAGTTTGAGTGTCACCACCTAATGAGTGCATTTGGGTACTGGATTTGGAGGAAAAATACACACTAATTTGCAATTAGAAAATAGAAAATCTTATATTTTGTGTGATTAGCCCATGAATACTGTTCCTGTTATGGATAAGTTGAATCATGAAAGAAACAGAAGTGAGCTATCTGTCATAGTTTGTGTGTCACCACCTAATGAGTGCATTTGGGTCCAGGATTTGGAGGAAAAATACACACTAATTTGCAACTAGAAAATAGAAATTCCAATATTTTGTGTGATTGAACCATGAATATTGTTGCTGTTATTGATATTTTGAATCATGAAAGAAACAGAAGTGAGTTATCTGTCATAGTTTGTGTGTCACCACCTAATGAGTGCATTTGGGTACTGGATTTGGAGGAAAAATACACACTAATTTGCAATTAGAAAATAGAAAATCTGACATTTAGTGTGATTAGTCCATGAAGATTGTTCCTGTTTTGGGTGAGATGAATCATGCAAGAAACAAAAGTGAGTTATCTGTCATAGTTTGTCTGTCACCACCTAATGAGTGCATTTGGGTCCTGGATTTGGAGGAAAAATACACACTAATTTGCAATTAGAAAATAGAAAATCTTATATTTTGTGTGATTAGCCCATGAATACTGTTCCTGTTATGGATAAGTTGAATCATGAAAGAAACAGAAGTGAGCTATCTGTCATAGTTTGTGTGTCACCACCTAATGAGTGCATTTGGGTCCAGGATTTGGAGGAAAAATACACACTAATTTGCAACTAGAAAATAGAAATTCCAATATTTTGTGTGATTGAACCATGAATATTGTTGCTGTTATTGATATTTTGAATCATGAAAGAAACAAAAGTGAGTTATCTGTCATAATTTGTGTGTCACCACCTAATGAGTGCATTTGGGTCCTGGATTTGAAGGAAAAATACACACTAATTTGCAACTAGAAAATAGAAAATCCAATATTTTGTGTGATTAGTCCATGAATATTGTTCCTGTTATGGGTGAGTTGAATCATGAAAGAAACAGAAGTGAGTTATCTGTCATAGTTTGTGTGTCACCACCTAATGAGTGCATTTGGGTCCTGGATTTGGAGGAAACATACAACCTAATTTGCAACTAGAAAATAGAAAATCCAATATTTTGTGTGATTAGTCAATGAATATTGTTCCTGTTATGGGTGAGATGAATCATGAAAGAAACAGAAGTGAGTTATCTGTCATAGTTTGTGTGTCACCATCTATTGAGTGCATTTGGGTCCTGGATTTGGAGGAAAAATACACACTAATTTGCAACTAGAAAATAGAAAAACTGACATTTTGTGTGATTAGCCCATAAATACTGTTGCTGTTATGGATAAGTTGAATCATGAAAGACACAAAAGTGAGTTATCTGTCATAGTTTGAGTGTCACCACCTAATGAGTGCATTTGGGTACTGGATTTGGAAGAAAAATACATTCTAATTTGCAATTAGAAAATAGAAAATCTTATATTTTGTGTGATCAGCCCATGAATACTGTTGCTGTTATGGATAAGTTGAATCATGAAAGAAACAGAAGTGACTTATCTGTCATAGTTTGTGTGTCACCACCTAATGAGTGCATTTGGGTCCTGGATTTGAAGGAAAAATACACACTAATTTGCAACTAGAAAATAGAAAAACTGACATTTTGTGTGATTAGCCCATAAATACTGTTCCTGTCATAGGTGAGATGAATCATGAAAGAAACAGAAGTGAGTTATCTGTCATAGTTTGTGTGTCACCATCTATTGAGTGCATTTGGGTCCTGGATTTGGAAGAAAAATACACACTAATTTGCAATTAGAAAATAGAAAATCAGATATTTTGTGTGATTGAACCATGAATATTGTTGCTGTTATGGATATGATGAATCATGAAAGAAAAAGAAGTGACTTATCTGTCATAGTTTGTGTGTCACCACCTAATGAGTGCATTTGGGTCCTGGATTTGGAGGAAAAATACACACTAATTTGCAACTAGAAAATAGAAAAACTGACATTTTGTGTGATTAGTCCATGAATATTGTTCCTGTTATGGGTGAGTTGAATCATGAAAGAAACAGAAGTGAGTTATCTGTCATAGTTTGTGTGTCACCACCTAATGAGTGCATTTGGGTCCTGGATTTGGAGGAAACATACAACCTAATTTGCAACTAGAAAATAGAAAATCCAATATTTTGTGTGATTAGTCAATGAATATTGTTCCTGTTATGGGTGAGATGAATCATGAAAGAAACAGAAGTGAGTTATCTGTCATATTTTGTGTGTCACCATCTATTGAGTGCATTTGGGTCCAGGATTTGGAGGAAAAATACACACTAATTTGCAACTAGAAAATAGAAAAACTGACATTTTGTGTGATTAGCCCATAAATACTGTTGCTGTTATGGATAAGTTGAATCATGAAAGAAACAAAAGTGAGTTATCTGTCATAGTTTGAGTGTCACCACCTAATGAGTGCATTTGGGTCCTGGATTTGGAAGAAAAATACATTCTAATTTGCAATTAGAAAATAGAAAATCTTATATTTTGTGTGATCAGCCCATGAATACTGTTGCTGTTATGGATAAGTTGAATCATGAAAGAAACAGAAGTGAGCTATCTGTCATAGTTTGCGTGTCACCACCTAATGAGTACATTTGGGTCCAGGATTTGGAGGAAAAATACACACTAATTTGCAACTAGAAAATAGAAAAACTGACATTTTGTGTGATTAGCCCATAAATACTGTTGCTGTTATGGATAAGTTGAATCATGAAAGAAACAAAAGTGAGTTATCTGTCATAGTTTGAGTGTCACCACCTAATGAGTGCATTTGGGTACTGGATTTGGAGGAAAAATACACACTAATTTGCAATTAGAAAATAGAAAATCTTATATTTTGTGTGATTAGCCCATGAATACTGTTGCTGTTATGGATAAGTTGAATCATGAAAGAAACAGAAGTGAGCTATCTGTCATAGTTTGTGTGTCACCACCTAATGAGTGCATTTGGGTCCAGGATTTGGAGGAAAAATACACACTAATTTGCAACTAGAAAATAGAAATTCCAATATTTTGTGTGATTGAACCATGAATATTGTTGCTGTTATTGATATTTTGAATCATGAAAGAAACAGAAGTGAGTTATCTGTCATAGTTTGTGTGTCACCACCTAATGAGTGCATTTGGGTACTGGATTTGGAGGAAAAATACACACTAATTTGCAATTAGAAAATAGAAAATCTGACATTTAGTGTGATTAGTCCATGAAGATTGTTCCTGTTTTGGGTGAGATGAATCATGCAAGAAACAAAAGTGAGTTATCTGTCATAGTTTGTCTGTCACCACCTAATGAGTGCATTTGGGTCCTGGATTTGGGGGAAAAATACACACAAATTTGCAACTAGAAAATAGAAAATCTGACATTTAGTGTGATTAGTCCATGAATATTGCTCCTGTTATGGATAAGTTGAATCATGAAAGAAACAGAAGTGAGTTATCTGTCATAGTTTGTGTGTCACCACCTAATTCATTGAAATTGCACCTTGAACCCGCCTATTGCCAAAACCAACAGCCGAAACAACAGAATCTTCATGCTGGCTAGAGAAACAATTCTCAGTTGTAGCCAAAACTGTACATGACACACGAGGCATAGAAATTGCTTCCTAAGTTATTAGCACTGTACCCTTTAACTCAATTGACAGACCAAAAAAAGGAAAAATAAACCATGTTGTTGGCAAGTGTTGTTTAGGATTGCTTGAAAGGAACAAAGCAAATGAACGTGTAGTGTCTTGCTTATCAGTGTGAATAGCATTGGTCAAATTCCTAGCACAAGCAAATGTTGGCAAATATGATTTCTTTTGGAAACAAAGAGTATTTTCTTTCCTTTTTAAGTGCTTTATCACAGGCTGAAGCAATTCATTGCACATACTTTGTTCCAACACATCATGGAAAGGAATAATGAAATTCCTCATAGTGCTTTGAACGCTTGCCAAATCTTCATGTTTAGCCCCATAATAAGTTGTTGAAGCTGAGACACAATCAAATCTTGAACCAAAAGCTACCATTGTTCCTGTCTCACCCAATTTTGTTCTAACTTCTGTATGTGAGTTGAGAATTTTTGATAGGTTGTTTGTAATGTCATCTGACAGATTAGTCTTTAGATATTCAACATAGATTTTTCCGTTAGCAAAGTTGTACTCTTGTTTTTGTACTGGTGTTGAGATAACATGAGAGTATTTTGCCATCCTATTCAATTGTTCCTTTTTTGTCGGACGTCTGACAACATGAATCCATCCATTGTTGGTGTTTGGTGTTGGCATTTGATGTGTAGAGTACACTAGTCCTGAAACATAATGATTTCCTTTTGCAGCACTTGGTTTGGCTGTGTTCAACATCAATGGTAATGCCAATGTGAATTTCGGCATTGTTAAGGAAACAAATTTAGAAAAAATTGGACAGGACATGGTCAACTACAAAACGGTTGCAGGGACAGAGACGACAACAATTTCTGGTAATGACACAACAGCAACAACAACAACAGAAATAGATGTGACAACAAATGAGACACCCCCACCGGACGACCACCAGATTGTTGAAAGGATGTCAGATAATCAAGAGACAAAGAATAAAGGGAAGCCAATCGGTTCAAAGAAAAAAAATGATCCTCTATCAAAATACAACAAACCCAATCTAGTGGAAATTAGAAAACTATCTAAAGAAAAAGCAATCGACATGATGTCTGGATCATGCAGTTACATCTTTCATGATAATGCCAAGGAAATACCATATGCGATGCCAACTTCGGTGATGAGTTTCATATGTAAATGTGGGCAAGTTATGGGTCATGCAAAAAAAGCAAGTAAACACTTACAAAACTGCCAATCCATGGAAGACACTGTCCCAAAATGCATACCAGATGAAATGAATTATAGAGCTGAATCATGATATGCATGGTATCAGAACAAGCTTCAGTTGAAATTGAGTGTTCATCAAAAAACATTTGCCTGTGTCTGTGGTGAGATGCATGGAATAACAGCTTCACAGCGTCGTCGGAACTGAAAAACTTGTGACAGTCGGTCCAATCGATCCGGTTTTTGGTTGCTCTTTGTTTCGCGCTTGACCGAGGTTCAATAGTATTTCCAATTGGACTTGTGGTGAATGGTAGGATTTGTACACAACGTTGTCGGAACTGAAAAACTTGTGATAGTCGGTTCAATTGCTTGCTTGCTTCTCTGCCTTTGAAGTACCGTAGCTCAAGCTGAAGTTCGATACTATTTCCAATCCAACTTGTGCAGAATGGTACGATTTGTACACAGCAACGTTCGAACTGAAAAACTTGTGACAGTCGGTTTTTGGTTGCTCTTTGTTTCGCACTCGACCGAGGTTCAATAGTATTTCCAATCCGACTTGTGGTGGATGGTAGGATTTGTACACAGCGTCGTCGGAACTGAAAAACTTGTGATAGTCGGTCTGCTTGCTTGCTTCTGCCTTTGAAGTACCGTAACTCAACCGGAAGTTCGATATTATTTCCAATCTAACTTGTGGAGAATAGTAAGATTTGTACACAGCGCCGCCGGAACTAAAATGCTTGTGACAGTCGGTCCGATTGATCCGTTTTTTGGTTGCTCTTTGTTTCGCTCTCGACCAAAGTTCAGTAGTATTTCCAATCCAACTTGTGCAGAATGGTATGATTTGTACACAGCGACGTTGGAACTGAAATACTTTTGACAGTCACCGTTTCTGCCTTGGACACTAGCTCGACCGGAAGTTTGATAGTATTTCCAATCGGGCTTTTGCTGAGTAGTACAGAATGTACAGAAATGAGCCGGAAAAGAAATACTTGTGACAGGTTGGTGAGAAATACAATCAGACTTGTTACAATTGGTACAATTTGTACATGAATGAGTCGGACATGATGTATTTACGGCCATCTACTCTGATGTGCGTCGTCAACAGATTGTTCGACGACAATTTCCGTATGCCCGATTACACTTCCTACTGAGTTCTGGTAGGTGTTGTGGATGTATTCTGACCGGTCGACGTCATCTTTGCCAGATGACAGAGTTGGTGAGAAATACAATCGGACTTGTTACAATTGGTACAATTTGTACATGAATGAGTCGGACATGATGTACTTACAGCCATCTACTCTGATGTGTGTTGTCAACAGATTGATCGAACACAATTTCCGTATGCCAGATTACACTTCCTACTGAGTTCTGGTAGGTGTTGTGGATGTATTCTGACCGGTCGACATTTTTGTCCTACCTCGTAATTACCGGTAGCTCGTACAGCTTGCTTGTTCCAATTTAAAAAAGAGCTTGCGCGAATGACATCACTTGAATAGTAATATATCAATTGGTATGATTGGTAAGAACATAGACAGCTTGCTTGTAGATCTGGTAGCTCGTAATTACCACTAGCTCCTACAGCTTGCTTGTTCAAATCTAACCCCAACCCTATGAACGTAGATACCTTGCTGATAGCTTACACATAAATTTGGTTGGTTGGCTAATGGTAGAATTGGTACTGGTAAGAATTTGTACAGATCAGAATACCTTTGGTAATTCTGATCTGACTTGATGCACACTAGTACTACTAGTAGAAATTGTACGCATTATTGTATGAGTACTTCTTACCATAACTTTACTGACACATACTTACAATACATACAATAACTACGTACTCAACAACTCCACAGGGCCCCTGCAAAGCACTAATTGAACTGACTTGATTGATTGATTGACTGATTCTTTAGTACCGTACGGTAAGATCTTACTCGTACATACGTACGGTACGTACTCGTATTGTATTCCAGATGATTACGCGTAATTGGTGCTATCACTCACTACGTTCGTAATAGCCTCAGTAGCCAGCCTACTTGTAGTACTGTATGTGCAATGCTTGTAGTTCATGGGTGTGTTGGTGGGTTAAGCAAATGCTAGAGGGGGAGCCGGGAACTCCAGCCTGTTGGTTATTTTGCAGGCTGTAGTCCGGTCCCTTAGTTTGCTGTGCCCACACACACCGGCGCACAGCCTGGCTTAACAGCTTGGGCAGTTAAGCCTTTGGCTGTTAAGCCTTTTCTGCGGGCGGGCGTGGTGGGCCTTTTTACTTATTCTATTACTAATCGTTTTAGGAACAGAAAGAGTGAGCTGCTTGCTTTTCCGGGAGGGATGATCCTTTACAGGCTTGTTCTAGTGCTAGCCTGTAAATTTCGATTGCAGACGCGTCTTTTGGTCGCAAGCGATCCATTCATACGAGCTACCGTGATACAGTGTCACAGTGACACAGTGATACATCTATCCGGTGATACAGGGAATCGATCGTCTCCCTTCCGGTAGGGCGTGTAGTAGGCTTGCGTTTGCTGGGGGAATCCTTTGCCGGCTTGTTACGGCTACTCGAGGTTCGAGCGTGTGCTTAGAAGCTGGTTTTAGTGATACAGGGAAAATCGATCGTATCGATCGTATTCCTTCTGCGTGTGGTAGGCTTGCGCTTTGCTAGAGGAATCCTTTGCTGGCTTGTTGAGGCTATCGGGGGTCTAAGCATGTGCTTAGAAGCTGGTTTTAGTGATAGTGAAATCTACTAGATTTCGACTTCCCCCGGTCTGGCTCTCTACCAGTTGTAGGGAGTGCCACGTGGCACTACCATTACTTTCATTCGGCTCGCTACATCAACTATCACTCACTACGTTCGTGATAGCCTCAGTAGCCAGCCTACTTGTAGTACTGTATGTGCAATGCTTGTAGTTCATGGGTGTGTTGGTGGGTTAAGCAAATGCTAGAGGGGGAGCCGGGAACTCCAGCCTGTTGGTTATTTTGCAGGCTGTAGTCCGGTCCCTTAGTTTGCTGTGCCCACACACACCGGCGCACAGCCTGGCTTAACAGCTTGGGCAGTTAAGCCTTTGGCTGTTAAGCCTTTTCTGCCATTGGGCCACAAGCCACAGGGTGGGAGCTGGATGGAGACTGGACCTGGAGGAGACAGGAGGCCAGACTGCGAGGGTGGGAGATTCCCCAAGAGGAATCAGAGAGAGCTGCCAGGGGGAGTGGGGGCGGCAGCCGGCACCCACTCTTCTGGCAGGAAGGAGTATGTTCCATTGTTGAACATTACAGAGGCAAGATTCTGGAAGATGGGGAGGGACTGCTGGTGCAAGTACCTCATCATGCAGTCACTGTGCCATCTTGCAAGGAGCTTGATGACATTAGAATCACATTTGCCCTGGAGCAGGGCCATAGCCCCTCCCGCTCGAAGGGACCGAGCAGAGATCGCTGCAGGGGAGATGCCGGTGGTCTGATAGAGGGTCTGGGCATAGACTCGCATGGAGGATGTGACAGTTGCTGCGCGAACGAGGGTGAGAACCCCATTGTCAAAGTAACTGGCAAGTTTGAGATCTGGGCTGAAGGGATGGGTGCTGGTGCAGCAGCCCCTGAGGTGGAGCACTTGGCGCGCGCATGCTGCTACAGGGCAGCATAGGTTGTCGCCACTCCTGGCATGAGCAACTACCTCACCTTTGTCCCCATTCTTCTGTGTGGTGAATGTCAGGGTGACAGAGGTAGCAGCCAGTAGCTCATGTTCAGGGCCATCATGGTGGAGAAATTTGGAGCCAAGGTAGAAGGAGACCTCCTTGAGGTGGAAGGCTTGGTCGTCCCTGGTAGTGCCAGTGTACTCACCAGGGCGCAGACAGAAAAAGAAGGCTATGCAAATCATGTTTGCAATGGCCTGTCTGGTAGGGGAAGGGGAGTCATAGTATGCAAAGCGAAGGGCATGCATGACCAGGGTGATGGGGACTGGTTTGACCCGGCACGGGGCTGGGTCTAGCTTGGCATAGGCCTTGAACTGGGCAGTTAGCCTGAAGTCAAGACTGCCGGTAGAGTTGGTTCTTGGGTCTTTGGACCCCAAGCGGGCCAGCGTCTGGCCCACTGACCGGAGGGTGTCCGATACTGTGCGAGATCTGATGGGCTTGCCGCTATGGGATAGTCGTCCGTCATGGAGGCGCTGGGCAAAGACTTGGAGGATGGGGATTGGATCTGTAACAGAGTGGAGGGTTGGTTCAAAGCCTTGAGACACACAGAATTGAACCCATTGATTCCAATGGGCATCCTTGCGCTTGGCATAGAGCTCAGTGACTGAAGCGCGCATGGTCTTCTGGATAGAGCCAAGGTCAGAGCAGAATGCATGGGAGGCTGCAGGGGACATAAGATCCAGGGCAAGTCCTGGGGGTAGTTGGTATTGAAATGATTGAGAAGGGCAGTGTCAGAGAGGTCAGAGCGAGAGAGCAAATCAGCTAGGTGATTCACAGGTCCAGGGATGTAATCCCTGAGGGGGACATATTGGTGGAGCCGCTGGTGCAGGGACTGAATTCGAAGGAGGTAGGCTGCAGGCCCAGTAGTAGTGGTGGCGCCTTTCCTTTGCCAATAGACTGCTGCTGTGTTGTCATAGCAGTTGTGAGTGGTTCTGGATTGGACACAGGCAGCTTGGGCAAGGATGTCATTGTGGGCAATGGAACCAGCGAGCTCAAGGTCACTGTTGGTGATGGTGCCACTGGGGTTGTCAAAGGTGACTAGTTGGGTGGAGACCCACTTGGGGAATGCATGCCTCCACATGATGGGCTGCACCGCGCCAGTGGGAAGGGGGACAAAATGGATGCCCCCCATGCCCATACCAGAGGCATCACAAGCGCCGAGGGTGGCTGGGAAAGTGTCAGGGACTAGTTCGGCAATGGAAGTAGGCCTGTTGGATAGGTCATTGGCCAGCCATTGGAAGTCGCGAAGGAAGCTATGGACGCGCTTGGTGAGCTGGAGGCGCTGCCTGCCCGGTTCCTGGTGGCGGAAGGCTTCTTGGAGGATGGAGAAGAGGCCAATGGCGCCAGGGATGGCAAGGGCCATCGATCGGAGTTCCCCCAGGACTTGGTGCCATTGTTTGAGAGGAACATGGCGCTGGTTGGGGGAAATGGAATGAAGTATCTCCTGTAGCCGGGCCACTCGATGGGGAGGAAGGCTGATGGTTTTGTTGATGGAATCAATGAGCCAGCCCAGGATGACTTTCTTGGTGGTCCATCTGGCGTCCCCTTGGAGCATTTTCTTGAGGGAGGCTGGTTCCTGTCTGAACGGAGTGTCAGAGGCCTCCAGGGGCCGGAAGACTTTGTCCAGAGACTGGAAGAGCACCCGCTTGATGGCGCGTCGGGTCCATTGGTTGCCTTGTGCAAGGCCACAGAAGTCATCCACATAGACATCCCAGTATCGCACCGGCTTCTTGGTGGGAGTGGTACTATGAGGAGTGGGCAGATGGGGCACCCTAGGGGTAGTAGCTTCAGGGGGAGCTGGAGGTGCGGCGGGCGTGGCTTCAGAGGTGAGATCCAGTCGATGGGGTGTGATCCTGGCCTCTGCCAGCCCTGTGGAGAGGGTGGCGTTGGCCAGGTCTGCAATGGTTTCTGTAAAGGCACAGAAGTTTGGTGGGCTGGATTTCCACCCCATGGGGTTGGTGAGGGGGATTCCAATGAGTGGTGGCTCGCCCTTTCGGGAAGGGAATAGCACTCCTAGCTTCATGGTGTCTTCTGGGTTCAACTGGACCCGGTAGAATCCATCCGCGAGGTCAATCTTGGACATGTAGACTGGGCCAAACCGAGGGTTCGCCCGGTGCAGCTTGGTGAGGAGCCGGGGCAGGGTGTGGCCAAATTGCATGGCCTCTGCTGGGGCTAGGGGATTGGTGTCTTGGTTGACTTCAGAGTAGGTGTAATCTGAGATCATGCGCGGGCGCCGTCCCCGTTGTGGGACTAGCCCTAGTGGGCTGAGCCTTAGGTCGGGCAGGTCTTGGATGAGGCTGGCTGGGAGGACCGTCCATTGCTGCTTGTCCATCATGTCGGCATACTCCTCCCGCAGGAAGGCAATGCCCTGGTGGGAAGATTGGTGAGGCCCCCTGGAGAGGGCACTGTCAATCCTGGCAGGGGTCCAAGGTTGGCCTGTCATGGAGGCCGGGGTGCCTTCTTTCCCAAAGTGGGCTAAGAGTAGACTGGCTGGATGGGGGATATTACCCACATCTGGGTGGATGTCACCTTGTCCCCGGATTGTCCGGATGAAGTTCCCCCAGCTAGTGCTGTTGTTGTAGACCTTGATAGCCCGGTTGACGTGCACGTCGAGCCTGTCAGTGGGGTACGGCAGCAGGGGGGTGACTTGGGGATCGGACCGAGGCACAGCGTTGCTGGTTGAAGAGGCCAGCGAGGTGCTGGGTGGAGAGGCCAGCGCGTCGCTGGACTTAGACAGGAGGGGGGTGACTTGGGGCTTGGACCGAGGCACCGCGTTGATGGTTGCAGAAGCCAGCATGTTGCTGGGTGGAGAGGCCAGCATGCCGCTGGACTGAGAAAGGAGGGGGGTGACTTGGGGCTCGGACCGAGGCACCGCGTTGGTGGTTGGCAAGGGGGTAGGGATTGGAGCAGGGACTAGGGACTCGGACGTAGGCCTTGGCAGGGGGATGTTTTCTTTGGAACCTGTGGAAGTGGGGGAAGGCACATACAAATTGAGGGGGGTACCTGCGCGCGCGTGCTGTTTGTGCTTACCTAATTCATGTGTGATTCTTAAGTGAGGATTAGATTCGTTAGATAATGGATTGTTACTTAGTATGGTCCTCCCGGTTGATGTGGAGGGCGCGACGCCATGAGTCGGATGGCGCTTGCCGACTGGTCAGGCATATGCCTCCTGGCACCAGTGCCAGAGCTGATCTTGCTCGGTGGGAGTGATGGCCACGTGGTCATATATGTGCTTGCAGCCGCTGAAGCAGGCACCCTTGATGTGCCACGAGTGGCATCTCTCTTGCCCATCTGGTCTGGAGAGGGGGCCTTTTCCTTTGTCTCTCATAGTTTGTAGGGCTTCCCTCATTTTTGCTGACTCCAGTTTCTTGACAATGGGATGATTGCTGTCTTGGAGGCGGGAGTCCCGGTGTGGATTGGTGAGTCGTGTCTGTTGAGTTGTGGTCCCTCCTGTCGAGTTGCGGACTCCCAGATTGCTGGAGGGACTGTTGCTGTTGTTGTTGTTGTTGTTGTTGTTGTTGCTGAGCCCCGTGGCGCCCACCTTGGTGGGGGATGGAGGAGGATCCGGTCTTTGAAGTAGTCTCAGGGCAGCCACATTGGAGACATTGGGGAGCCAGTTGAGATTTTGGGTCATTCGGAAAGTGTGGAAGTCCACCCCAAAGTCGGGGGATGGGAGGATGGAGGCTGCTTCCCACTGTTCCTCAAGCCATCCCCTGACCCGGATCTGGAAGTAGTAGACTACAATGGCAGGTGTGAGGAATTCGCCCACCTCATCTGCAATTGCTCTTTGGAGGGGCATCTGCTGGATCTTGAGCCTGCGGAGGCCTTGTTGGTAGCTGGTGACGACATCATGGTTGAGTCCTAGGATGGTGGCTAGGACGGCCAGGTAGCTCTCCAGCTGGGTGGTGGCTTCAGTCCAGTCGACAGGGATGTAGGCCTTTGTCTTCTGGAGCTCCAGGGAGTCCTTCAAGGTGAGGGAGTTGCCTACAGTGGAGATCATAGTGTCATATGCTGCCACAGTGGAGGCTGCCTCCTGCTCCCTTTTCAGGGTGGCGGCAGACCCACCCGGGGGAGTGAAGGCCATGGGGAGTATTCCATCTGCCACATCAAAGGGGTCAGTACCATGGAAGTTGCCATCCTGGAACCTCTTGAGAGCGGCGGTGGTAATCAAGGGGGCTTGGATCCCCAACTCAGAAGCCCTGGCTGCCACTTGGCTTTGGAAAATCATGTGGGTCCTTTCGTGCTTGCTCTTTTGAGCCCAGGCTTGGTAGATAGGGGGGAGGTTCGCTTCTTCCTGTTTACCACAGAGCAGGAGCAAGCGCTGGGTGTACAAGGGGCCCCAAGTGGTCTTCACTGTCTGCGACCGCTTGTGGTCCATATTCTCACTTAGCTTTAGTTGGTGGTCGGTGAGGGCCGTGACTGCTGCTGTGAGCTTTGGGTCTCCTGGTGGAGCCCCAGTTCGAGCCAGTTCTGGCAGGTCCCGGTACATCACCTTAAGCTTCATGTAGCTGATAAGGCCGGTCTCGTTTCTAAAGAATGGACCTGGTTGCTGGAGCGTGGGGCTGCCACCGGGTTCTGTAGCTGTAGTCCCGGCTAACCTGAGAGTGTTAAACAGGGGGGTGCAGGACTCCATTAGCCCAGCCATGTTGGCCCAAGGATGGAGGATCTCCAGGGCTTGTTTTGGAGAGAGCCCTTTTCCCAAGAGAAAGTGCACCAACTCAAAGGGAATGAAGAAAGACTTGTGGGCCTGTATCAACTCAGAGTGGGCGGTCCCCTCTGGTATCACTGGGAGGGGCGTTGCGGGGTGCGCCTCCAACTCTGCCAGGTGATGATCCAGGGTTAGCACTCGCGTGGCTGTTGTGGGGGACAGCATGGCTGCATCTACTAGCACCAGTTCCCCAGCTTCCCCTTCATTGTCGTCCAGGTACCCAAAGGCCTTGTTTTTGTTGGGGCTGTGTTGAGCCAAGGGCCCCGGGTACTTTCGAAGGCCATGCACCAATCGGAGGCAGGGCAGGCCTTGGGAGTCAGCTACAAAGATCCCCAGCGCGCCCACAGCCTCAGCCTCAAAGAGGTTGAGTAGATGTTCCAAGAGGACCTGGGGGGGGGAGGCCAGAGTGAAGTAGCTGAAGATGGTCGAGTAGGCCTTGTCGCGCTCTGCTGTGCTCCCAAAGGGGCTTGGAGTGGTCCGGAAGTACTCTGAGTAGGTCAACATCTCTCTAGAGGGGTGCGGATAGAGGTGCGAGGAGGAGGTGTGGATCGGTAGCCCAAAATCGCTTCGACTGCTTGGAGGTGCGGATCGGTATCAAAATCGATTCGACTGCTTGGAAGATTGTCGGTTCTCAGAAGTGTCAGCAAGCGGACGCTTGGGGTGCGGTCGCGGGTATCACGGCCAGGCCTATTGTAGTGACAAAGGAGTGGTCAAGGTGTGAGGGTGTTAGTAATACTGGCGCTGTCGTTTCGTCGATGCGGTCGATAGTAGCTTCTTTGGCACCCGGCGAGATAGAATGACTATCGCTGCTGATAGGCTGTCGTACGGGTACAATAGGATGACTATTGGACCAGGACGGATTTGCCTTTTTACTTATTCTATTACTAATCGTTTTAGGAACAGAAAGAGTGAGCTGCTTGCTTTTCCGGGAGGGATGATCCTTTACAGGCTTGTTCTAGTGCTAGCCTGTAAATTTCGATTGCAGACGCGTCTTTTGGTCGCAAGCGATCCATTCATACGAGCTACCGTGATACAGTGTCACAGTGACACAGTGATACATCTATCCGGTGATACAGGGAATCGATCGTCTCCCTTCCGGTAGGGCGTGTAGTAGGCTTGCGTTTGCTGGGGGAATCCTTTGCCGGCTTGTTACGGCTACTCGAGGTTCGAGCGTGTGCTTAGAAGCTGGTTTTAGTGATACAGGGAAAATCGATCGTATCGATCGTATTCCTTCTGCGTGTGGTAGGCTTGCGCTTTGCTAGAGGAATCCTTTGCTGGCTTGTTGAGGCTATCGGGGGTCTAAGCATGTGCTTAGAAGCTGGTTTTAGTGATAGTGAAATCTACTAGATTTCGACTTCCCCCGGTCTGGCTCTCTACCAGTTGTAGGGAGTGCCACGTGGCACTACCATTACTTTCATTCGGCTCGCTACATCAAGAGTTGTTAGTTGAACGTTTAACACTAACCCTAAGAGTTGACAACGTAACCTTCTAGACGGAGTTTATGTGGGGGGGGTTTGGGGGGGGGAAAATACGTAGAAATATTAAAAAAATCTGTTTTTAACAAGTAGCCTTGGTACAAACGCTACGACTAAAAATCGCTAAAAAGCTTAGCCAAACATTTATTTACGGAAATGAGATGCTTCTTCTAAAAGCAATAGTAATATCTAGTGGCGCGCGTTCATTTTTATGGTAGCAAACTCTCATTTTTATGATTGCACGTAACCATAAGATTCAACCTCAATGACGATGACGACGTATCTTTGTGTGTTATTTGCCATTGAATTACCGTTCGAATACCCTTCCGGATCGAAAACCAAGTGGAGGAATGTGTAGGTATTTGAGTTGGTGTCATTTTGTACTACTTGTACAGTGATGAACCTTCATGGTCTGTTCTATGGAAGGAGAAACAGAAGGGTCGATCATGGGCCGACATTCGTGATTTCGATGATCGGACTTCCCATCAAAAAAATTGTCTTAGGAGTGAGTTTTTCGGTGTGTTTTCAGGGTCTTTTCACTTGTTCTTTTTTTGAAGGGACTTCGGTGTGCGGAGCACACTTATGTTTATTTCCTGTAGACTTCTACATGGTTTTGGTACTGGGTATTTATTGTGGTATTTTTATCTTGTACACTCACCGATAAATACCCAGTACCAAAACCATGTAGAAGTCTACAGGAAATAAACATATGTGTGCTCCGCACACTGAAATCTCTTCAAAAAAAGAACAAGACAAAAGACCCTGAAAACACAACTTTTTTTAATGAGAAGTCCGATCATCGAATTCACCGATGTCGTTCATTAATTTCCATTATTTTCGCGACGACCGACCCTTCTGTTTCTCCTTCCATAGAACAGACTATGAAGGTCCGTCACCATACAAATAGTACAAAATGACACCAACTCAAATACCTACACATTCCTCTACTTGGTTTTCGATCCGGAAGGGTATGCGAACCGCAATTCTACTGCGAATAACACACAAAGATACGTCGTCGTCGTCGACGACCCTTCTCTGACCCATCTGTTTCCCCTCCAATAGAAGGGAAGATGTGGGTGGACCTGTACAAATACTACCACATTCGAACACCATCATGTTCCTCTACTGGTTTGCTGACCTGGAATGGCAATCGAATGGCAATCGAACGGCTATTTGGATGGCGAGTTACGACCCTCCAACGACCCTTCTGTTTCTCCTTCAATAGAACAGACCATGAAGGTCCGCCACCGTACAAATAGTACAAAATTACACCAGCTCAAATACCTACATGTTACTCTACTTCGATTTGGAGCGGGAAGGGTATTCAAACGACAATCAAGCTGCGTTTTGGAGCGGCGTTTTGAGCGGCGTTTCAAGCAGCAGGAAGCCAGCAGCAAGCAGCGGCGTTTGGAGCGGTGTTTTGGAGCAGCAGGAAGCCAGCAGCGGCGTTTTGGAGCGGCGTTTCAAGCAGCAGGAAGCCAGCAGCGGCGTTTCAAGCGACGTTTTGGAGCAGCAGGAACCCAGCAGCTAGCAGCCAGCAGCGGCGTTTCAAGCAGCAGGAAGCCAGCAGCAAGCGGCGGCGTTTCGAGCAGGGTTTTGGAGCGGCGCTTTGGAGGAGGATCAGGAAGCCAGCAGCCAGCACCAGCGTTTTGGAGCGGCGTTTCAAGCAGCAGGAAGCAAGCAGCCAGCAGCGGCGTTTCGACCAGCGTTTTGGAGCAGCGTTTCTTTGGAGCGACGTTTCGAGCAGCAGGAAAACCTAGTAGACTAAGTTTAAATACAGTACCAAAATATAATACAGCACACTAGTAGCTTACTCAGAGGGGACCGATTTAGTAGCAATAATACTAGGGGGGATTGGTGATTATTAGCCGTCTTATCGGTTCTTGTCTTATTGGTTGTCATCTTATCGGTCACCGTCACCATTTCAAAAAAGTGAGCAAAAAAAACAAGCACCTCCGGGGATATTTCTTAGAAAGAAAAGACTGAAGAACACCGGTCATGTAAAGTACTTGTGGTATTTGTGGTATTTCCTTAAGAGTTACACGGAGTCTTATACCACTAAAAATGCAACAATACTGTGTATGGAAATTCGCCCTGTACCTCTATTTTTGAGGGGTACCACATGATATCTACAGAGAAAAAACAGTAGAAATAGTCATTAGAGGTATGTATCATTAAGCGTACCGGTTTCTACTTATGTGCCACAGTAGTGTCAGGCTAAATACCACAATTGTGGTATTTCCGCTGTATGGTACTTGTACTCAGGAGTCATAAATAAGAGGGGTGTGACACGAGGAGTTTCCACTGAAACCATGATAGGAGGATTTTGGAAAAAACTTCCCCAGCTAAATTTTTAAAAGTACATTTTTACTGCATAATGCTAGTAAAAAGGACAGTGAAACACCTGATTCCCAAAGGTACTTCCAATCACTTTCTGACCTTCATATTACATACACACCTTCCTTATACTCTTGAGAGACACATAGCAAGTGGTGTTTGGCTGTATTATTCATCTGTGGCGTTCTTGACAAGCACATGTGGGGTGACCACCAAAAAATGGTTCAACGGTCTGTCTGTCATCTGTTTTTGCTGGTCAGTCCCACCAAAAATGGTTCCAAACCCACAAACAGTCTGTCCGCTGTCCATTTTCGCTGGTCAGTCCCACCAAAAATGATTCCAAACCCACAAAAAGTCTGTCCATCATCCGTTTTCGCTGCTTTTTTCTCACAATATCTTGTGCTGTCTCTCTCTTTAATAAATACAATTCTGTGCATAATCAGCCCAAACAAGCTAAATATTCAGCTTCCTCACAAAAAGTTGGTTTAGAATGAACCCTGTAACTCATTTTAATATTGCTTTTTGATTGAGTTGCTATCATTTGAAAGTGTAGTAGTTTTACTATCATTATGGAGTAAAAACAGACTTTTAAAAATTTAGCTGGGGAAGTTTTTAACAAAATCCTCCTATCATGGTTTCAAGGACCCCCATTTTTTTCTAGTATCATGCAGCGAAAACGGATGACAGACAGACGGCGTGTCGCACCCCTCTTATTTATGACTCCTGCTTGTACTCTCCTACAAATCAAATTTTTGCCAACGTCATCATCTTACGGTATCCGTAGGAAATTCGATGGAAAGAAGACGAGGTGCGAAATTGGTGGAGTTGTTACCGTACGACGACACGATTTTTGATTGACAACAGTCATTCGATTGGTAGTGTAGATCACTTGGTAGGACTATCACTCACTACATTCGTGATAGCCTCAGTAGCCAGCCTACTTGTAGTACTGTATGTGCAATGCTTGTAGTTCATGGGTGTGTTGGTGGGTTAAGCAATTGCTAGATGGGGAGCCGGGAACTCCAGCCTGTTGGTTGTTTTGCAGGCTGTAGTCCGGTCCCTTAGTTTGCTGTGCCCACACACACCGGCGCACAGCCTGGCTTAACAGCTTGGGCAGTTAAGCCTTTGGCTGTTAAGCCTTTTCTGCGGGCGGGCGTGGTGGGCCTTTTTACTTATTCTATTTCTAATCGTTTTAGGAACAGAAAGAGTGAGCTGTATGCTTGGATTTCCTGGAGGGATCCTTTACCGGCTTGTTAGTGCTAGCCTGTAATTTGGTTGATACGAAGCTCGTTCTTGACTTTGTACGCGTCTTTCGGTCGCAAGCAATCAATTCCTTTGGGCCTTTCAGTGATACAGTGACACAGTGATACACCTTATCCGGTGATACAGGGAATCGATTTCCTTGGTACCGATGGGCTTGCTAGGGGAATCCGTGGCACGCTTGTTGTGGCTATCGGGGTCCTCTAAGCGTGTGCTTAGAAGCTGGTTTTAGCTAGTGATACAGGGAATCGATCGTGCAAGTATGGGAATCGATCGTGCGTAATTTCTTCTGGTAGCGCGTGTTGTAGGCTTGCGCTTTGCTGGAGGAATCCTTTGCTGGCTTGTTGAGGCTATCGGGGTTTAAGCGTGTGCTTAGAAGCTGGTTTCAGTGATAGTGAATCTACCAGATTTCTAATTCCCCCGGTCTGGCTCTCTACCGGTTGTAGGGAGTGCCACGTGGCACTACCATTACTTTCATTCGGCTCGCTACATCAATCGGTATGAACGTACGTAGCATCTACTCTAGAACTCGCGCAAATGAATGACGTCACTTAACATGATTGGTAATAGCCCCACCGAAATATCACTCAGTCATCAACCCAAAAACCCACTAGATTTGAACAGAGTGCAAATCTGGTCAGGGATTGGCAGGTTTTGCACTGTCTTCAAATCTGGTGAGTTTTTGGGTTGATGACTGAGTTATGACTGAGTTATAGTTTGGTCGGGGATTGGCAAGACTTGCACTCTCTTCAAATCTGGTGGGTTTTTTGATTGATGATTGAGATATATTTTGATCGGGGATGGGCAAGATTTGGACTGTCTTCAAATCTTGTGAGTTTTTGGGTTGATGACTGAGTTAAAGTTTGGTCGGGGATTGGCATGATTTGCACTGTCTTCAAAACTGGTGGGTTTATGGGTTGATGACAGAGTTATAGTTTGGTCGAGGATTGGCAAGATTTGCACTGTCTTCAAATCTGTTGGGTTTTTTGGTTGACGATTGAGTTCATTTTAGGTTGGGGATGGGCAGGATTTGCAGTGTCTTCAAGTTTGGTGGGTTTATGGGTTGATGACTGAGTTATAATTTGGTCAGGGATTGGCAGGTTTTGCACTGTCATCAAGTTTGGTGGGTTTTTGGGTTGATGATTGAGTTATAGTTTGGTCGGGGATTGGCAGGATTTGCACTGTCTTCAATCTTGTGAGTTTTTGGGTTGACTGAGTTATAGTTTGGTCGGGGATTGGCAAGATTTGCACTGTCATCAAATCTGGTGGGTTTTTGGGTTGATGATTGAGTTATGGTTTGGTCAGGGATTGGCAGGTTTTGCACTGTCTTCAAATCTGGTGAGTCTTTGGGTTGATGACTGAGTTATGACTGAGATATAGTTTGGTCGGGGATTGGCAAGACTTGGACTCTCTTCAAATCTGGTGGGTTTTTTTATTGATGATTGAGTTAATTTTAGGTTGGGGATGGGCTTGATTTGCACTGTCTTCAAATCTTGTGAGTTTTTGGGTTGATGACAGAGTTAGAGTTTGGTCGTGGATTGGCATGATTTGCACTGTCTTCAAACTGGTGGGTTTTGGGTTGATGACAGAGTTATAGTTTGGTTGGGGATTGGCAAGATTTGCACTGTGTTCAAATCTGGTGGGTTTTTGGGTTGATGACTGACTTATATTTTGGTCAGGGATTGGCATGATTTGCACTGTCTTCAAATCTGTTGAGTTTTTGGGTTGATGACTGAGTTATAGTTTGGTCGGGGATTGGCAGGATTTGCACTGTCTTCAAATCTGGTAGGTTTATGGGTTGACTGAATTATAGTTTGGTCAGGGATTGGCAGGATTTGCACTGTCTTCAAATCTGTTGGGTTTTTTGGTTGATGATTGAGTTAATTTAAGGTTGGGGATGGGCAGGTTTTGCACTGTCTTCAAATCTGGTGGGCTTTTGGGTTGATGACCGAGTTATAGTTTGGTTGGGGATTGGCAAGACTTGCACTCTCTTCAAATCTGGTGGGTTTTTTGATTGATGATTGAGATATATTTTGATCGGGGATGGGCAAGATTTGGACTGTCTTCAAATCTTGTGAGTTTTTGGGTTGATGACTGAGTTAAAGTTTGGTCGGGGATTGGCATGATTTGCACTGTCTTCAAAACTGGTGGGTTTATGGGTTGATGACAGAGTTATAGTTTGGTCGAGGATTGGCAAGATTTGCACTGTCTTCAAATCTGTTGGGTTTTTTGGTTGATGATTGAGTTCATTTTAGGTTGGGGATGGGCAGGATTTGCAGTGTCTTCAAGTTTGGTGGGTTTATGGGTTGATGACTGAGTTATAATTTGGTCAGGGATTGGCAGGTTTTGCACTGTCATCAAGTTTGGTGGGTTTTTGGGTTGATGATTGAGTTATAGTTTGGTCGGGGATTGGCAGGATTTGCACTGTCTTCAATCTTGTGAGTTTTTGGGTTGACTGAGTTATAGTTTGGTCGGGGATTGGCAAGATTTGCACTGTCTTCAAATCTGGTGGGTTTTTGGGTTGATGATTGAGTTATGGTTTGGTCAGGGATTGGCAGGTTTTGCACTGTCTTCAAATCTGGTGAGTTTTTGGGTTGATGACTGAGTTATGACTGAGATATAGTTTGGTCGGGGATTGGCAAGACTTGCACTCTCTTCAAATCTGGTGGGTTTTTTTATTGATGATTGAGTTAATTTTAGGTTGGGGATGGGCTTGATTTGCACTGTCTTCAAATCTTGTGAGTTTTTGGGTTGATGACAGAGTTAGAGTTTGGTCGTGGATTGGCATGATTTGCACTGTCTTCAAACTGGTGGGTTTTGGGTTGATGACAGAGTTATAGTTTGGTTGGGGATTGGCAAGATTTGCACTGTGTTCAAATCTGGTGGGTTTTTGGGTTGATGACTGACTTATATTTTGGTCAGGGATTGGCATGATTTGCACTGTCTTCAAATCTGTTGAGTTTTTGGGTTGATGACTGAGTTATAGTTTGGTCGGGGATTGGCAGGATTTGCACTGTCTTCAAATCTGGTAGGTTTATGGGTTGACTGAATTATAGTTTGGTCAGGGATTGGCAGGATTTGCACTGTCTTCAAATCTGTTGGGTTTTTTGGTTGATGATTGAGTTAATTTAAGGTTGGGGATGGGCAGGTTTTGCACTGTCTTCAAATCTGGTGGGCTTTTGGGTTGATGACCGAGTTATAGTTTGGTTGGGGATTGGCAGGATTTGCACTGTGTTCAAATCTGATTAGGTTTTGGATTGATGAATGAGATATATTTTGATCGGGGATGGGCAAGATGTGGACTGTCTTCAAATCTTGTGAGTTTTTGGGTTGATGACTGAGTTAAAGTTTGGTCGGGGATTGGCATGATTTGCACTGTCTTCAAAACTGGTGGGTTTATGGGTTGATGACAGAGTTATAGTTTGGTCGAGGATTGGCAAGATTTGCACTGTCTTCAAATCTGTTGGGTTTTTTGGTTGATGATTGAGTTCATTTTAGGTTGGGGATGGGCAGGATTTGCAGTGTCTTCAAGTTTGGTGGGTTTATGGGTTGATGACTGAGTTATAATATGGTCAGGGATTGGCAGGTTTTGCACTGTCATCAAGTTTGGTGGGTTTTTGGGTTGATGATTGAGTTATAGTTTGGTCGGGGATTGGCAGGATTTGCACTGTCTTCAATCTTGTGAGTTTTTGGGTTGACTGAGTTATAGTTTGGTCGGGGATTGGCAAGATTTGCACTGTCTTCAAATCTGGTGGGTTTTTGGGTTGATGATTGAGTTATGGTTTGGTCAGGGATTGGCAAGTTTTGCACTGTCTTCAAATCTGGTGAGTTTTTGGGTTGATGACTGAGTTATGACTGAGATATAGTTTGGTCGGGGATTGGCAAGACTTGCACTCTCTTCAAATCTGGTGGGTTTTTTTATTGATGATTGAGTTAATTTTAGGTTGGGGATGGGCTTGATTTGCACTGTCTTCAAATCTTGTGAGTTTTTGGGTTGATGACAGAGTTAGAGTTTGGTCGTGGATTGGCATGATTTGCACTGTCTTCAAACTGGTGGGTTTTGGGTTGATGACAGAGTTATAGTTTGGTCAGGGATTGGCAAGGTTTGCACTGTCTTCAAATCTGTTGGGTTTTTTGGTTGATGATTGAGTTCATTTTAGGTTGGGGATGGACAGGATTTGCAGTGTCTTCAAGTTTGGTGGGTTTACGGGTTGATGACTGAGTTATAATTTGGTCAGGGATTGGCAGGCTTTGCACTGTCATCAAGTTTGGTGGGTTTTTGGGTTGATGACTGAGTTATAGTTTGGTCGGGGATTGGCAGGATTTGCACTGTCTTCCAATCTTGTGAGTTTTTGGGTTGACTGAGTTATAGTTTGGTCGTGGATTGGCAAGATTTGCAATGTCTTCAAATCTCGTTAGTTTTTAGGTTGATGACAGAGTTATGGTTTGGTCAGCGATTGGCAGGTTTTGCACTGTCTTCAAATCTGGTGAGTCTTTGGGTTGATGACTGAGTTTTGACTGAGTTATAGTTTGGTCGGGGATTGGCAAGACTTGCACTCTCTTCAAATCTGGTGGGTTTTTTGATTGATGATTGAGTTCATTTTAGTTTGGGGATGGGCAAGATTTGCATTGTCTTCAAATCTTGTGGGTTTTTGGTTGATGACTGAGTTAAAGTTTGGTCGGGGATTGGCATGATTTGCACTGTCTTCAAATCTGGTGGGTTTATAGGTTGATGACAGAGTTATAGTTTGGTCAGGGATTGGCAAGGTTTGCACTGTCTTCAAATCTGTTGTGTTTTTTGGTTGATGATTGAGTTCATTTTAGGTTGGGGATGGGCAGGATTTGCACTGTCTTCGAGTTTGGTGGGTTTTTGGGTTGATGACTGAGTTATAGTTTGGTCAGGGATTGGCAGGATTTGCACTGTCATCAAGTTTGGTGGGTTTTTTGGTTGATGATTGAGTTCATTTTAGGTTGGGGATGGGCAGGATTTGCACTGTCTTCAAGTTTGGTGGGTTTTTGGGTTGATGACTGAGTTATAGTTTGGTCAGGGATTGGCAGGATTTGCACTGTCATCAAGTTTGGTGGGTTTTTGGGTTGATGACAGAGTTATAGTTTGGTAAGGGATTGGCAGGATTTGCACTGTATTTAAATCTGGTGGGTTTTTGGGGTTGATGGTTGAGTTAATTTTAGGTTGGGGATGGGCAGGATTTGTACTGTATTCAAGTTTGGTGGGTTTTTGGGTTGATGACTGAGTTATAGTTTGGTCAGGGAATGGCAGGTTTTGCACTGTCTTCAAATCCGGTGGGTTTTGGGTTGATGACAGAGTTATAATTTGGTCAGGGATTGGCAGGTTTTGCACTGTCTTCAAATCTGGTGAGTTTTTGGGTTGATGACTGCGTTTTGACTGAGTTATAGTTTGGTTGGCGATTGGAAAGACTTGCACTGTCTTCAAATCTGGTGGGTTTTTAGGTGGATGATTGAGTTAATTTAAGGTTGGGGATGGGCAATATTTGCACTGTCTTCAAATCTGGTGGGTTTATGGGTTGACTGAGTTATAGTTTGGTCGGGGTTTGGCAGGATTTGCATTGTCTTCAAATCTCTTGGTTTTTTTTGGTGGATGATTGAGTTAATTTAAGGTTGGGGATGGGCAGGATTTGCACTGTCTTCAAATCTGGTCGGTTTTTTGATTGATGACTGAGTTATAGTTTGGTTGGGGATTGGCAGGATTTGCACTGTCTTCAACTCTGATTAGGTTTTGGATTGATGAATGAGATATATTGTGATCGGGGATTGGCAAGATTTGCACTGTCTTCAAATCTTGTGAGTTTTTGGGTTGATGACTGAGTTATAGTCTGGTTGGGGATTGGCATGATTTGCACTGTCTTCAAAACTGGTGGGTTTATGGGTTGATGACTGAGTTATAGTTTGGTCGGGGATTGGCAAGATTTGCACTAACCTCAAAATTAATGTGTTTTTTGATTGATGATTGAGTTCATTTTGAGGTTGAGGATGGGCAGGATTTGCACTGTCTTCAAGTATGTTTGGTTTTTGGGTTGATGACTGACTTTTATTTTGGTCGGGGATTGGCAAGATTTGCACTGTCTTCAAATCTGTTGAGTTTTTGGGTTGATGACTTAGTTATAGTTTGGTCGGGGATTGGCAGGATTTGCACTGTCTTCCAATCTGGTAGGTTTATGGGTTGACTGAGTTATAGTTTGGTCAGGGATTGGCAAGATTTGCACTGTCGTCAAATCTGGTGGGTTTTTGGGTTGATGACCGAGTTATAGTTTGGTTTGGGATTGGCAGGTTTTGCACTGTCTTCAAATCTGGTGAGTTTTTGGGTTGATTACTGAGTTATGACTGAGTTATAGTTTGGTCGGGGATTGGCAAGACTTGCACTCTCTTCAAATCTGGTGGGTTTTTTTATTGATGATTGAGTTAATTTTAGGTTGGGGATGGGCATGATTTGCACTGTCTTCAAATCTGGTGGGTTTTTGGGTTGACGATTGAGTTCATTTTAGGTTGGGGATGGGCATGATTTGCACTGTCTTCAAATCTGGTGGGTTTTAGGTTGGTGACTGAGTTATAGTTTGGTCGGGGATGGGCAGGATTTGCACTGTCTTCAAATCTGGTGAGTTTTTGGGTTGATGACTGAGTTATATTTTGGTCAAGGATTGGCAGGATTTGCACTGTCTTCAAATCTGTTGAGTTTTTGGGCTGATGACTGAGTTATAGTTTGGTTGGGGATTGGCAGGATTTGCACTGTCTTCAAGTTTGGTGGGTTTTTGGGTTGATGATTGAGTTCATTTTAGGTTGGGGATGGGCAGGATTTGCTCTGTCTTCAAATCTGGTTAGTTTTTGGGTTGATGACTGAGTTATATTTTGGTCGGGGATTGGCATGATTTGCACTGTCTTCAAATCTGGTGAGTTTTTGGGCTGATGACTGAGTTATAGTTTGGTTGGGGATTGGCAGGATTTGCACTGTCTTCAAATTTGGTGGGCTTTTGGGTTGATGATTGAGTTCATTTTAGGTTGGGGATGGGCAGGATTTGCACTGTCTTCAAATCTGGTGAGTTTTCGGATTGATGACAGAGTTATAGTTTGGTCAGGGATTGGCAAGATTTGCACTGTCTTCAAATCTGGTGGGTTTTTTGGTTGATGATTGAGTTAATTTTAGGTTGGGGATGGGCAGGATTTGTACTGTCTTCAAGTTTGGTGGGTTTATGGGTTGATGACTGAGGTATAGTTTGGTCGGGGATTGGCAGGATTTGTACTGTCTTCAAATCTGGTTGATTTATGGGTTGATGATTGAGTTAATCTTAGGTTCGGGATGGGCAGGATTTGCACTGTCTTCAAATCTGGTGGGTTTATGGGTTGACTGAGTTATACTTTGGTCGGGGATTGGCAGGATTTGCACTGTCTTTAAATCTGGTGGGTTTTTGGGTTGATGGTTGAGTAAATTTTAGGTTGGGGATGGGCAGGATTTGTACTGTATTCAAATCTGGTGAGTTTTTGGGTTGATGACTGAGTTATAGTTTGGTTGGGGATTGGCAAGATTTGCACTGTCTTCAAATCTGGTGGTTTTTTTGGTTGATGATTGAGTTCATTTTAGGTTGGGGATTGGAAGGATTTGCACTTTCTTCAAATCTGGTGAGTTTTTGGATTGATGACAGAGTTATAGTTTGGTTGAGGATTGGAAGGATTTGCACTTTCTTCAAATCTGGTGAGTTTTTGGATTGATGACAGAGTTATAGTTTGGTCGAGGATTGGCAGAATTTGCACTGTCTTCAAATCTGGTGGGTTTTTGGGTTGATGACTGAGTAATAGTTTGGTCGGGGATTGGCAGGATTTGCACTGTCTTCAAATCTGTTTTTTTTTTTGTTGATGATTGAGTTAATTTAAGGTTGGGGATTGGCGGGATTTGCACTGTCTTCAAGTTTGGTGGGTTTTTTGGTTGATGACTGACTTATATATTGGTTGCGGATTGGCAGGATTTGCACTGTCTCCAAATCTGGTGGGTTTTTGGGTTGATGACTGACTTATATTTTGGTCGGGGATTGGCAAGATTTGCTCTGTCTTCAAATCTGGTTAGTTTTTTGGTTGATGAATGAGTTTTATTTTGGTCGGGGATTGGCAGAATTTGCACTGTCTTCAAATCTGGTGAGTTTTTGGGTTGATGATTGAGTTAATTTTAGGTTGGGGATGGTCAGGATTTGCGCTGTCTTCAAATAATTGGTATGATTGGGAAGAACATAGACAGCTTGCTTGTAGATCTGGTAGCTCGTAATTACCGGTAGCTCCTACAGCTTGCTTGTTCGAATCTAACCCCATCCCTATGAATGTAGATACCTTGCTGATTGCTTACAAGTAAATTTGGTTGGTTGGCTAATTGTAGAATTGGTACTGGTAAGAATTGGTGGTACAGATCAGAACACCTTTGGTAATTCTGATCTTACTTGATGCACACTACTAGTAGAAATTGTACGCGTTATCGTACGAGTACTTCTTACCATAACTTTACGGACACATACTTACAATACATACAGTAACTATCTATTCAACAACTCCACAGGGCCCCTGCAAAGCACTAATTACCGGTACGTAGTCTTACCCTGGTCTTACCGTAACGAAACTGCTTCTAGTTGTGGTATTCCAACGCTCACGATTGAAATTACCCACGATTCAAGAAAATCTGAAAAGCAAGCCGGTCTTCAATATTGAAGACTGTATGAAGAACATATCCAAATTCTCTATGTACGATGTACGTTGAATTCTGATTCAACGCCTGTTTACTGTTACAAGCTCCCAACTGCTCCTCGGAGTAGTTGACAGGGGAGCTAGCTCACAATCTTAGTTTTTAACCAATACATAAACCTTATTTTAGTACCTTTTTCTAGAGGCATACGCCACTGTTTAAACAGTCGAATAACTGCTTCGACCTTATTACTACCGGTAAAGACTACTTCAACTACACGAATAAAAAATTACCACTATATCTAACAAACAAACAACTGATCCTGACGATTGTCCAGTAACAAGAGAAACAATGTCTTACTCCATCATTCCCTTCAAGTATGACTTTGATCAAGAGTCTATCGACAAAGTGGAGTTCAAGAACACACAAGAAGTCAATGGAGTTCAAGAAGTAACCAAGATCAAGATCCCCTTGATTACTGCAGGATCAACCAAACTACAAATTCTTTTTACCATCAATGAGTTCATTTGGTCCAAGAAGATGCTCAACCTAACCACCGGACCAAGACTCTATGACAAGTTTGTAGATCTCCTCAGAGACTACACCGGCAGTAGCTGGTGGAATAGCTATGTATCAACCAATGTTCCACAGAGAACTGTGGATAACTTCCAAATCACAGTGGAAGAATTTGTCAACTACAAGTTCGACAACAACCTTGACGCCTATCAAAACCACAGAAGATTCCTCACCAATATCAAGAAAACAACCACCATGACAGTACACCAATTCGTAGCACAAGTCAACTTCCACAACCATGTCATCCTTCCACTACTCCCAGGACACCCACCTGAGGATGCTGAGATCAAAGATCGAGAGTTCAAGAATCTAATCTTTGAATCGATGCCTGAGGATTGGAAACACACCTACCAGCAACACCACTCTCCCCATAGGGATTCCCTCTCTGAAATGATGATGAGATTCAAACGATATCAATATGCACAGAATAGAAAGAAGAAATCAGATAACCCATCTCAAAACACCAACAACAGCAACAACAATGCCATCAACAACCGTAACAACCGTAATGGAAACAACAATCGCAACAATCGAAAGAATCGCAACAACCGCAATCGGAATAACAACAACAATAATAACCAACGCAACAACAACAACAACAACAACAATAATCAACGCAACAACAACCAAAACAACAACAAAGGGCCGACTAGAATCTCCAACGACTCACCATGCCCTATCCATCCTGGTACCAAGCACACTTGGGGTCAATGCTACACCAACAAGTATGGCACCAACTCCAATCAGTCCAATAACAACAATAGAGACAATACTGACTCGCATGTGAATGATCGCAGCAGCAATTCTAACAACAGCAATCGATCCACTACCTCTTCCCACGGCAGTAACTACCATGAACCAGAACAACACATGTGTGTCTTCATCAATGAACCAGAAGAAACTACCATCCCTGCAACTCCTTGGCCGGATCTCTTCTATGTAGACATGGATATCGATGAAGAATATTACAACTCAGATCTTCAAAGATTTCCTTCTGAAAACATCGATTCCGACAACAACAGGCAAGATGTTGCTCCTAGCAACGACAATGTCGACATCGACCTTGCTCCAACCACAGTAAGTGTCTGCAACTCCATCAACAGATCCCTTGGCAAGTACTACTTAAAAACCCTCTTCGATTCCGGATCTACCGACAATCTCATAGTGGAATCAGCAATTCCCTCCGGAATCAAGAAGCATCTCCTAGATCAACCAATCCAAATGCAGACAACAAATGGCAAAACCACTTGCAACCACTACGTAACCTTGGAGAACACCGTATTTCCAGAACTATCCTACTCGATGAAAGTCCTACAAATCAAGTGCTTTGTAGTCTCTCAGAATATCAACTACCACCTCCTTATTGGAAGGAAAACCATGAGAGACCTTGGAATGAAGATGGACTTCGAGACTTGCACCATTGAATGGTATGAGAAGACGATGGACTTCCACCCAAGGAATTACTTCAACAGCAAGTCCTTGCTCCACAAAGTCATGTCTGCAGAACCACATGCCATTGCAGAAAGTTACTCCAACCAATCTATCCAACAATCGTATGTGGATGGAATCACCAAGTACGAGAAAACTGACCTCCACAAGTTAGTCACTGACCAAAACCATCTACAATTTTGCGCCTCGCGCAATTTTGTCCGACGTTCCAAATTTCCAATGTTCCAGTACTAAAAACATGTAGATTTCTACACAAATTTCCCCTGCCATATCTTGCTCACTTCTACACTGCCACCACCGACACCAGGCTCTACACATACTAACCAAGACCTGCCCTTTTCGATTTTGCTATCAGCTTAGTCGATTGGCGCCTTCCTTGGCCTCTGTGGTTGCATATTCACCATTGTCGGTCCTTGTCGTCGTCGTCGTCGCCGTGGTCGTTGCGCTTGCAAACCAACACTAATTTCCTACACTGAATCCAGTATCTCTTCTACCTACACTGGATCCTGTAGACCAGTACTAACCCCACAAAGCTCCTTCTCCGATCTGTTTCGCGAAGCGCTACCACTTCGATCTGTGAGCTTCTCCCCCAAGTCACAGGTGAACTTCAAGTTCCCTTCTGTTCCTTCCCTGACCCTTAAGCGAGCATTCACTTATGGCCCCTGGTCGTTAAGTGTTTCCGCTCAAGGCCCTCCTTCTCACATATACCTTTCAGGTGTGCCCTACAGCTGGCATCTGTTTTCACACCTACAGTCCCTTCCTATGTGGTTTTGATTAGAGGCCAATTCTACATATGACCCTTCCAGTGTACTACCCGGTTCTTCAAGTCTCTTGTGAGATAAGAGAGGTCTCACAGGTGAACTTCAAGTTCCCTTCTGTTCCTTCCCTGACCCTAAAGCGAGCATTCACTTATGGCCCTTGGTCCCTAAGTGTTTTCGCTTAAGGCCCTCCTTCCCACATATACCTTTCAGGTGTGCCCTACAGCTGGCATCTGTTTTCACACCTACAGTCCCTTCCTATGTGGTTTTGATTAGAGGCCGATTCTACATATGACCCTTCCAGTGTACTACCCGGTTCTTCAAGTCTCTTGTGAGATAAGAGAGGTCTCACAGGTGAACTTCAAGTTCCCTTCTGTTCCTTCCCTGACCCTAAAGTGAGCATTCACTTATGGCCCTTGGTCCCTAAGTGTTTTCGCTTAAGGCCCTCCTTCCCACATATACCTTTCAGGTGTGTCTTACAGCTGGCGTCTGTTTTCACACCTACAGCCCCTTGGCTCCTAAGTGGTTTCGATTAGAGGCCGATTCTACATAGGACCCTTCTTCCAGTGTACCACCCGGTTCTTCAAGTCTCCTGTGAGAGATAAGAGAGGTCTCACAGGTCGAACTTCAAGTTCCCTTCTGTTCCTTCCCTGACCTTTAAGTGTGAATTCACTTATGGCCCTTGTCGTTAAGTGTTTTCCCCTAAGGCCCTACTTCCTCCCTATCCAATCAGGTGTGCCCTACAGCTGGCATCTGTTTTCACACCTACAGCTCCTTGGCTCCTAAGTGGTTTCGATTAGAGGCCGATTCTACATAGGACCCTCATTTAGTGTTCCCCCTGGTTCTTCAAGTCCCTTCCCTGTGAGATACGAGAGGTCTTACAGGTCGACCTTCAAGTTCCCTTCTGTTCCTTCCCTGACCTTTAAGTACGAATCCTCATTAGTATGGCCCCTGGTATTTAAGTGTTTTCACTTATGGCCCTACCTCCTCCATGCATCATCAGGTATGCCCAACATCTGGCATCTGTTTCCACACCTACAGCCCATTGGCTTATAAGTGGTTTCAATTAGAGCCCGTTTCTACATAGGAACCTCCTTCAAGTGTTCCACCGGTTCTTCAAGTGTTCCCTGCGAGATAAGAGAGGTCTCACAGGTCGATCTTCAAGTTCTAGCCTACATACCATGTGCCCCTAAGTGTTGTTCTTTTATGGTTCCCATCCCACATAGGACCCCTCCAGTGTACAGCCTGCCTTGTTCTTCTTCCTCCAAGACTATGGCCCCTGTGCCCCCACTAACTGAATTCCACTTAGGGGCTTCCATTCACTTACCGTAGGCTCTCTTGCTTCTTCCACCAAGCAAGCAGTGCGGCGCTATGCCCTTCCTATGTGTATCCCTTCCTAGCTCCACTTCGATCGAAAAACTCGCTTGATCGCAAAACCCGACAGCAACCTTCGACCGCATTTCTACATAAGACCCTTCCAGTGTCCCACCCGGTTCTTCCCGTCTCTTGCGAGATAAGAGAGGTCTCACTGGTCGAACTTCAAGTTCCAGCCTACATACCATGTGCCTTTAAGTGTTGTTCTTTTATGGTTCCCATCCTACATAGGACCCCTTCAGTGTACATACAGCCTGCCTTGTTCTTCTTCCTCCAAGACTATGGCCCCTGTGCCCCCACTAACTGAATTCCACTTAGGGGCTTCCATTCACTTACCGTAGGCTCTCTTGCTTCTTCCACCAAGCAAGCAGTGTGGCGCTATGCCCTTCCTATGTGTATCCCTTCCTAGCTCTACTTTGATCGAAAAACTTGCTCCTGTTGTCGGCGGCAAATTTGATCAAAAAACTCAGCCTTCCTACTGTTGTCGGCGGCAAACTTGACGACCGAGGTGCGGTAGACTTGACCTAGTACCTTGTCAGCGGCAAATCCGATCAAAAAGACTCGGATCCCTTCTTCGGCTGTGGGCGCAAAATACGGACCGAAAATTTGATCGAGTTGTCAACGACACGCACCTCCACTACTCAAATTCCCTACCCTTGTTCTTCTTCCTCCAAGACTATGGCCCCTGTCTTTTCCATCCCACATACTGTGGGACCAGCCCGCCTGAGTGCAGCCATGCGGCGCTGCTCCTCATATGTGTCTCCCTTCCTACTGTATGATTGTTGGCAGCTGCTTTCTGTTAGGCTTCTGCTTGGGGCAGCATTCATCAGTTTGTTCTTTGTACCCTCCCTGCTTGCTTTCAGGATTCGTTTGAAAAATTTGTCGTTCTACAACTTGGGGCTTAAACTCTCTTCGATTGAGGCGACGTTAAAGTCTGGATACAGACTGAGTAGCTTAGATCCACCTTTGGTGGTTAAGGTTACTTAAATAAGTATATTATTATTATCACTGACCAAAACCATCTCTCCTACCATGAGAAACAAGCCTTGTTGCCAATACTCCTCCAAAATGAAGAACTTTTTGAAAAATTGAATGACAAAGAATTAGGTATTTTCCCTAATCAAACGTTCCACATTGATCTCCAGCAAGGCGCAACTCCATATCATGTAAAACAGCCATATTCCATTCCACTGCACCAACAAGAAGCAGTGAAGAAAGAAATTGATCGCCAAGTGAAGCTGGGCATCCTAGAAAGATGCTATGCCACGGAATGGGGAATGCCAACGTTTGTAGTTCCAAAACCAGATGGCTCCTGTAGACTCATCAGTGACTTCTGCGAACTCAACAAAGTCACCAAGAAACTTCACTACCCACTTCCAAAGCTCCAAGATATCTTCCACAGAAGAAGAGGCTTCAAATATGTCACCCTTATTGATGTTAGCATGCAGTTCCACACCTTCAAACTTGATGAGGCCTCCACCTGGCTTTGCGTCCTTGTTACTCTATTTGGAAAGTTTCGACTGCTTCGATTGCCAATGGGCTTCCTCAACTCTCCAAGTTGGGCCCAAGGCTGTATGGAACAAATGCTCCTACACTTGAAGGACATTGAAGTATACATCGATGACATTGGTATCTTCTCAGATACGCTTGAATCCCATTGTAAATCAGTCTCTTCTGTCCTCTCCTTACTGAAGTCCCACAACTTCTCGGTCAAGCCCTCCAAGTGCCACTGGTTTCAATCGCAAGCACCCTGGCTTGGCCACATTATCTCTCGTGATGGTATTAGACCAAACCCAAACAAGATTTCTCCTATCCTGAAACATGCTTTTCCCTCAACAACAACCCAACTTCGATCCTTTGTTGGGATGATTAACTTCTATCGGAACTTCTATCCCAAGCGCGCTTCTGTCCTGTCCTTACTGAAGTCCCACAACTTCTCTGTCAAGCCCTCCAAGTGCCACTGGTTTCAATCCCAAGCTCCTTGGCTTGGCCACGGTATCTCTCGCGATGGTATTAGACCCAATCCAAACAAGATTTCTCCTATCCTGAAACTTGCTTTTCCCTCAACAACAACCCAACTTCGGTCCTTTGTTGGAATGATCAACTTCTATCGCAACTTCTATCCCAAACGAGCTGAAGTCCTTGCACCCCTTACCAACCTCTCTGGAAGAGCCAAAGGCAAAATCTCTCCAACTCCAGAACTTCTTGAAGCTTTCAACAAAGCCAAGTCCCTCATTGCCAATGATATCCTTCTTGCCTTTCCTGATCCAAACAAGCCCTTCCATGTCTATACTGATGCTTCTGACTACCAACTCGGAGCTGTCATCCTCCAAGACGGCAAAATCATCCTTTGCTTCTCAAGAAAACTCAATGCCGCTCAACGGAAATACCCAAGGGTCGATAAAGAGATGCTCTGTATTGTAGAAGTCTTCAAGGAAATCTGCACCATTCTTTGGGGTGCTGAAATCATAGTATGGACAGACCACATCAACTTAACCCGCCAAAATCTTACAAGCCACAGAATTATGACTTGGAGAATGCTCCTTGAAGAATTTTCCCCAGTATTCAAGTACGTCAAAGGCAAAGACAATGTCATTGCTGACGCGCTCTCCAGGCTCCCACTCCAGCAAGACACTCCCAAGAAGAAGAAGGAGTTCTTCGGTCCCGCTCCCGATCCAACGGATGATGCCTTGGACCTTGAAACTGCAATTGACCCAACGGACTCCGACCTTCTCTCTCTTTCCGAATTGTTTCTTAACTACCCAGAAAACATCCCCATGTACCCCTTAGCCTTTGACCAACTCGCCCACCAAGATCAAGCAGCCAATGTAGATATCTCTACCAATCCTCGGTACACAACTGAAAACTTCAATGGCACCGACTTGAAAGTTGTAGACTCCAACGGTCGACAGAAAATTGTACTCCCTCCAAACCGAGTGCAAGCCACAATCAAATACTACCACCACGTGCTTGGCCATGCCGGCGCAGAAAGATTGTATCGAACCATCAACCAATTCGTATACGCCGCAAACTTGAAGGACCAAATCAACTCCTTCTGCAAAACTTGTGACACGTGCCAACGGTACAAGAATAGCCACCAAAGCCATGGACAACTCCCTACCAAAGAACGCCAATATGTTCCTTGGGACACCATTGCAATCAACGGAGTAGGCCCCTGGAAAATCAAGATCCCTGGCCATGGAACAGTCTCCTTCAATGGGTTTACCATCATGGACATGTGCACTAACCTCCTTGAAATCATTTGAGCCCCACAAGTAAATCCAACCGGCCTCATGGCAGTCCATGCCCTCGACAATCATGGCTGGCTCTCCAGATATCCCAAACCAGTAAATTGTATCATCGACCAAGGAACCAACTTCATGAGCAATGACTTCCAACTCCACCTTGCCAACCTAGGAATCAAGGCCAAGGTTTGCTCAGTTCGGAACCCACAATCCAACACCGTACTTGAAAGAGTCCACGACACAATGAAGTCTGGTGCAATGAGAACAGAACTCAATACCAATCCTCCACACACAGACCCTCCAGGAAGCCACCGACATCATCGACAGCGTCTTTGCATCGGCTCAGTTTGCAGTTAGATCAACCATCAACAAGACCTTTGGAATGACGCCCGGAGCCCTTGTATTCCACAGAGACATGCATGTTATGGTCCTACCAATTCCTGTGATCGCCGATTTCTTGGCCATGGTCAGAAACAAACGCCAGGCTCAGATAGATAAGAATGCTACTATGAAAGAGAATAGCCACAGGAAGATTCATGATCACAGTGCAGGAGACCAAATTATGGTGAAAAATGAAAAGCTCATTCCTGGTGCTTTAGAAGCAAGAAGCAAGGGTCCGTACACTATCCAGCAACAAAATCCACACCAATGGTACAGTTTCCTCCTTTCTCTTAAGAAATCACGTTATCCAACGTATGAAACCATATCACACACGCCAATTAAAAATTTCTTATCTACGGAATACTGGTCGCACACGACTAACAAAATTCTGTGCCACCAACCAAATCCGTACGAGAAGGAGAAGAGTGTGGTATTCCAACGCTCACGATTGAAATTACCCACGATTCAAGAAAATCTGAAAAGCAAGCCGGTCTTCAATATTGAAGACTGTATGAAGAACATATCCAAATTCTCTATGTACCATGTACGTTGAATTCTGATTCAACGCCTGTTTACTGTTACAAGCTCCCAACTGCTCCTCGGAGTGGTTGACAGAGGAGCTAGTGGGTGATTCCCGAAATACTTTTTTGTAACGTACATAAATTTCTGTTTTTAGCATTTCGGGAATGAAAATTTCGTACATATTTTTTTTGGCGGGAAAGTGCATAAATCTCATTTTGGAATCTGGAATCTCATTTTGGAATGAATGTGGAATCTCATTTTGGAATGTATGCATAAACAAGCATGCGCGAAGCAACATGTGGATTCCGAAACAACATGTGGATTCTGTCATAAAAAAGTGTAACGTTACAAATCATAGTCGACGTGAGCTCACGTGGACTATGATTTGTAACAAAAAGACTGGTTAAGTAGAAAATTTCCGGTTTATGTAGTACATAAAAGTATTTCGGGAATCACCCAGTACGGTAGCTCACAATCTTAGTTTTTAACCAATACATAATAAACCTTATTTTGAGTACGTACCTTTTTCGAGAGGCATACGACACTAGTGTAGTACGAGTACGGTACAAACGAACGAGTAAGACTTACTTCGTACAGTATCAATTCAGTACGAAGTTCGTAAGATACTACGTGAGGGAGTAATAGATTACGCAAAATCGTTACGAGACGTAGTAAATGTGACTGACACTACAATCGCAACGACCAAACCTTTTGAGATTGAGAGAGTTTCGTGGCGTTCCCGAAGTATAGTATGAGTACGGGTAGATTGTTCGGTGTTGTTGTTGTTGTCGGCTTTACTCAGTAAGATTAGTCGGCCGCCTTTGTCCGAGTCCTAGTCCTAGTCCTAGTCCGAGGAGTCCGACGACAATCGACGATCGACAACAGCAAAAACAACAAAAGGAACAAGGAGAACAATGAAAACAACAACAATATGAATCAACACAACGAAGAAACAGAGTTCTACTGAGATCGTGACAATTCGAATGCCGAAACGAAGGAACCAAGCTAGCAGCAGCTGCAGCGGCGTTTCTGTTTCTGTTTCAACAAACCGACAGAAAAGGGTCAACAACGAAACGAAACGAAACGAATCGAATCGAATCGAATCGAATCGAAACGGAACGGAGAGAGTGAGAGTGAGAGTGAGAGTGAGAGTAACCGACGGTCAAAAAAACAATACACCGCTGCTCGTATGGTACCTGGGCATTCGCAGTCCGGAGGGAACGCCGTTTCGAGACGGTGCAGCGACAATGAACGTTTCGTGAAACGGGTCGATACGTTTCCGTTTCCGTTTCCGAAAAGTGGTTCAAAAATGGTTTCAGTGTCGGTTTCGGTCCCTTAAAAATGGTTTTCCGAAAACCAATTTTCGACGGCGTTTGCTACGGCGGTTTGTACCGGATGGAACGTTTTCAGAACCTTGGTTTGAAAATGGTTTAAAAATGGTGTGATGCAATGCAATGCAATGCGATTAGATGCAATGCGATAGGAAGCTACGGCACCACAACAATGCGACGCATCGCCTAGTCCAGCGTTGTGATGCCGTCTCACACTTACAACTCACTTACAAAGCAACCATCACAATTGTCTCACAATTCCAACTTGCAGCAAGTAACAAAACACTTTCGCATAACAACACAATCCAATAACAATCCCCAATCCCTATTTCATCATGTTCTCCTTTGCCCACCCCTTCAACAACAACACCTTCTACGCGACCAGCAACGGCTACGGCTATGGCTACGCTCGCAACGACGACAACGACAACGATGAGTTCACCGAGGACGTCGATATGCTCGATGAAACCGCAGAACCCATGGACTATTGCATCTGGTACGATGAGGAGGAGGATGTCATCATGAGCGATCCCACCTACGGACCAATGGAACTCGACGATGACGATGTCATCATGAGCAATGAAACCTACGGACCAATGGAACTCGACGACGACGATGACGATGTCATCATGAGCGATGAAACCTACGGACCAATGGAACTCGACGATGACGACTTCATTGATCCCGACCTCTAAACGAAACAAGCAAGCAACGAAACCAAACAATCGGCATTCGAAGCAACAACCAACGAGACAAGACAAGAAGCACCACTCTACAGCTCGCTCGCTCGCTCGCCCGCCCCGCCCCGCCCCGCCAGAGACTCCAAGCCCGCAGCCTCCCTAATGCGACCCAACGAAACGAGACATCGGAAAAGGATAAACGAAGAGTGTGGCACCATCGCCCACGACATCCAGAACCACTCTTCGCTTTATTCTGTTTCATTCCACATTACTCCGCTCCTTGACCTCCCTCGCTAGCCAGCAAACGGCAAATGGCAAATGGCAAACGGCAAATGGCAAACGGCTCAATCCCTCTGAACCGGCGACGATGACGACGCGGATGCAATGTCCGCGTGTCAAACTACGAATCAAAATGATCCAGCCATGCAAGCAACTATGCTTGCCATGAAACAAAACGAAACGAAACAACGATGAAAAGCATGTATGAACAAAACAAACAACGATACGAACCACATTTCAAAAACAAATCAACGATTGCGATGCACCCGCTACAAAAACAAACAAACAAACAAACAAACAAACAAAAAAACGCACACACAAACACATTTCGAATCAATCCCAAAGGGATCCAGCCACCGGCAAAATGATATATCCGCTAAAAGCAAAAAAAAAAAAAATGGTCGACTGTGTTTGTTCAACAGTAATTAAAAATGGATAAAAAGTCCAACCGCATTGCATCGCATCGCATCGAAAAAAAAAAATCGAGAAAAAAATACAGAAAACAAAAGAATATCGTAAACACAAAAACAAATAAAAAATACTGCTTCATCAACTATTCTATCGACTCCTTTTCTACAGTGTAGTAGTTGTAGTATCCTTTCGATCCAATGAGCAATCGGGCAATGATCAAGCCCTTCTCAACTGCTGTGGAGTTGATCATTTAGTATTCAGAGAGCTCCTAGATATATTTGAGCCACTCTACGATTCGTACACTGTTGATAAGAACACCGGAGTTATTCGACCGACAGAAGAAGATCCGTGCCACAACAAACCAATTTGATGCGACTGGCTGCCTTGGTCTTGTCTTATTCTGGGACAACAAACTCCCCTGTTTCGATATCGAACATTTCTTCTCCATCCAGAATGCCGGCTCTATCACCAATCAGATACTTGATTTCCTTGGCTTGTTTAACATCCCATTTCTGAATTGGATCACCAGTTGGCATCTTCTTCCGGTACAAACGAATGTATTTGTTTCTGATTGAATCAGTGTCCCTACCAGGAAATTTTTCAGCGTGTAGACTTGTAACGGCGTCCCACTCTTCTGGGCCAATTGGTAGGATACTTCTCATGCATCTGAACAAGTGCTCCAACTCGGGCTTTGTGTAGTTGGCAATGCCATGCTTCCTTCCACTGCTGCCAGCCGGTGCAGCAGCCGGTGCCATGTTGTTGATTGTTATGATGGATGGTATTTGTTTTTGTGAGCGCATCGATCGAATCCAATCTGATCGATGCGATTGAATCGATTCGATTCATCTTCGGATGAATCATGCTCTAATAAACTACTAGCGAGAGCAACAAGAGCGATTGTAGTGAAGGGGTAGAAGGACATTCTTGCCCTTGCCCTCCTGCGTCAGCTCGATAGAAAGAAAGTGTTGAAGTTGAATTTCTGTTGATTACTTGCTGGAGAGACAAGTCGTACTGTTGTTGTTGTTGCTGTTTGCTGTTTCTTCCCGGACTTTCTTTCTTTGCAATTTTTCAACTCAGCAAAATTAGCGATGATCACCAAAAATAGCATGCAAGCATGCCCGGCAAAAGAGGTGCAAGAGGTTCACACGATTGATTCAGACTGAAATCTTTGATTTTAAGATTCCTTTGAAATTTATTCAGTGTTAAAAAAGTGAATAAAAACTGTCAGTCGATACGTACCGTCATTTTGCCTTTGATTGTACCGGTTTTCAACTGCCCAACTTCTGACAGATCGATCTCAGCAACCAGACATCCCCAGAAAATTCTGAAAATAATTGATGTAGCGAGCCGAATGAAAGTAATGGTAGTGCCACGTGGCACTCCCTACAACCGGTGGAGAGCCAGACGGGGGGAAAACATAGTAGAAATCTAGTAGATTTCACTGTCCCTAAAACCAGCTTCTAGCCTCAACAAGCCGGCAAAGGATTCCTCCAGCAAAGCGCAAGCCTACGACAGTTCACGCCGAGTACCAGAAGGAATACGATCGATACGATCGATTCCCTGTATCACGCGAAGAATTACGATCTACACGATCGAATCCCTGCTGTATCACAAAAACCAGCTTCTAAGCACGCGCTTAGACCTGGATAGCCACAACAAGCGTGCTACGGATTCCTCCAGCAAAGCGCAAGCCTACTACGAACCCTACCAGAACAATACAACCGATTCCCTGTATCACCGGATAAGAAGTATCACTGTGTCACTGTATCGCGGTAGCTCGTATGAATGGATTACTTGCGACTGAAAGACTCGTCTGCAATCAAAAATTACAGGCTAGCACTAGAACAAGCGGTAAAGGATCATCCCTCCCGCAAAGGCTAGCAAAGCTCACTCTTTTGCTCCTAAAACGATTAGTAGTAGAATAAAATTGGTTAATACGTCCAGGTCCAATAGCCATCCCTATTGTACCCGTACGACAAACCTATCTGTCCTGGTCCCCTAGCCGCACCTAGTGTATCCGTACAGCAGCCTACCGGTTGGTCCCCTAGCCTGGCCTAGTGTACCCACACAGCCGTCAGTCTCTTACTAACACACTCACACCTCACCAGTTCCCCATTGTCACATTACAACAGGGCCTTGATACCGGCTACTCCGACGTCTCCCTGCACAAGCTTGGTAGTCCGCACCTCCAAGCGTCCGCTAATCGTGTGGCCGACACTTCCTCTGAGACTCCGCCAATCCTCAAGCGGACCGACGTCTCCGTACGAACTACTCCAGCGTCCAGTCGAATCGATTTTGGTACGATCCGCACCTCCATCCTCGCACCGCCATCCGCACCAACGGCGAGTAGACCTCCAATCGCAGCCGACTCTGATATCATCGATTCTCAGCTGACCTAGATATGTTGACCTACTCCGAGTACTTCCGGACTACTCCAAGCCCCTTTGGGAGCAAGGCAGAGCGGAACAAAGCTTATGCCACCATCTTTAGCTACTTCACTCTGGCCTCCCCCCCCCAGGTCCTCTTGGAACATCTACTCAACCTCTTTGAGGCTGAGGCTGTGGGCGCGCTGGGGATCTTTGTAGCTGACTCCCAAGGCCTGCCCTGCCTCCGATTGGTGCATGGCCTTCGAAAGTACCCGGGGCCCTTGGCTCAACACAGCCCCAACAAAAACAAGGCCTTTGGGTACTTGGACGACAATGAAGGGGAAGCTGGGGAACTGGTGCTAGTAGATGCAGCCATGCTGTCCCCCACAACAGCCACGCGGGTGCTAACCCTGGATCATCATCTGGCGGAGTTGGAGGCGCACCCCGCAAGACTGTCCATCCCAGTGATACCAGAGGGGACCGCCCACTCTGAGTTGATACAGGCCCACAAGGCTTTCTTCATTCCCTTTGAGTTGGTGCACTTTCTCTTGGGAAAGGGGCTCTCTCCAAAACAAGCCATGGAGATCCTCCATCCTTGGCTCAACATGGCGGGGCTAATGGAGTCCTGCATCCCCCTGTTTAACACTCTCAGGTTAGCCGGGACTACAGCTACAGAACCCGGTGGCAGCCCCAAGCTCCAGCAGCCAGGTCCATTCTTTAGAAATGAGACAGGCCTTACCAGCTACATGAAGCTCAAGGTGATGTACCGGGACCTGCCAGAACTGGAGCGACCTTGGGATCCACCAGGAGACCCAAAGCTCACAGCAGCAGTCACGGCCCTCACAGACCACCAGCTAAAGCTAAGTGAGAATATGGACCACAAGCGGTCGCAGACAGTGAGGACCACTTGGGGCCCCTTGTACACCCAGCGCTTGCTTCTGCTCTGTGGTAAACAGGAAGAAGCGAACCTCCCCCCTATCTACCAGGCCTGGGCTCAAAAGAGCAAGCACGAGAGGACCCACATGATTTTCCAAAGCCAAGTGGCAGCCAGGGCATCTGAGTTGGGGATCCAAGCCCCCTTGATTACCACCGCTGCTCTCAAGAGGTTCCAGGATGGCAACTTCCATGGTACTGACCCCTTTGATGTGGCAGATGGAATACTCCCCATGGCTTTCACACCCCCGGGTGGGTCTGCCGCCGCCCTGAAAAGGGAGCAGGAGGCAGCCGCCACTGTGGCAGCATATGACACTATGATCTCCACTGTAGGCAACTCCCTCACCTTGAAGGACTCCCTGGAGCTCCAGAAGACAAAGGCCTACATCCCTGTCGACTGGACTGAAGCCACCACCCAGCTGGAGAGCTACCTGGCCGTCCTAGCCACCATCCTAGGACTCAACCATGATGTCGTCACCAGCTACCAACAAGGCCTCTGCAGGCTCAAGATCCAGCAGATGCCCCTCCGAAGAGCAATTGCAGATGAGGTGGGAGAATTCCTCACCCCTGCCATTGTAGTCTACTACTTCCAAATCCGAGTCAGGGGATGGCTTGAGGAGCAGTGGGAAGCAGCCTCCATCCTTCTATTATTTTCCTTCTGAATCCGATTCGTTGAGAGTCTGATTCAAAGGCTTCTGACAAACAGCAACGCTGCGTTAGTGTGTTAGTAGACGAACGGTTGTACTCTACGCGTGACAATTGTGGTTGGATACTTTCGGCAACGGATAATCGGACTACAGGCGAGACTAGGGAAACGCCAGACCTCTTCTTGCTGTGACTTATTCAGATTGCAGCGAGACAGACCTTAGTATGTAGATTACAAGTAGTTGGTAGCAACTAGTGTGAATTTTGGGATATAAATCAGTTGAATGTTAAAAGTATGAGATAAAGTGAAATCTTGCCGAAATGCAAGATATGTCTTTTATTGAGATGAATACGTTGCAACTGCTGTTGCGTAGTGCTGAGATTACTCGCTGATTATTTCTGTACATGTATTGGTCGTTGACCATATATATTTGTATGCATGTATATGTATTGTGTGAGAATCACACGCCAACGGTTTTCTTCTCTTGTTCCGTTAGGAAGACTCCATGATATGTTTATCATTAAGGTCAGGAATTGCTCCCGTAGCTCGTGTGATATTTTATGAAATCAGAGTTTGCTCACCGAAGAACAATGGCAATATCGTAAGACAGGTATTGCTCACCGTTGATGCGCGATGGGAATCGATGCGTCGTGGGAATCGATATGCCGTGGGAATCGATTACTTAGATTGATACGGGACTCATTGATTCGTACGAATAGGAAATCTACCCTTTGGTAGCTTTGGTACTTCTGGTCACGAAAGGAATTTAATACTCCCCATGTCTCCTTGTGAAGGGTCATCACGCTCTACATGATGCTTTCATCATCCTGGAGAAGGTCGCCGGTATTACCACAGAAGTGGAAGATGGGCCTGAGCAGTGGATACACAACTGAGTGACTCCAATGCTTGGTGAGAATGTCTGTACAGTTATCCTTACCTGGGATGTGCATCATTAAAATGAAACCTCTCGCTATCATGCTTCGTACGTAGTGAAACGACAGAATATTATGACGCTTGTGCAACCTTGCGTAAGGGAAGGTTGACGTTTGGATCATCTTTTCGTTGTCACCCCAAGAGTATGAGACATCATGGACTCGTGTTCCTAGGTATCGGAATGAGTGGCGTAAATTGACGATCTGTTCGATGCAAGTCCTTCCTGCAACAAATTCGGCTCCAAAGGTGGCTGTCTCCGTAGTAGACTGCTTCTTCGAGAACCACATCATGGGAGTCTTGTTTGCGAAATGAAGAATGCCGGTTATTGCCTTACCACTGAGAATATCATGCATGAGGTTGGCATCATAGAAATGTGTCAACACTACTGTCTTTCCAAGCGGTGCAGGAGCGTCGTCGGGTAGCTCTTCAGAATGCTCCCCATAGACGGTGTTGGACCAATCGATGTTGTCGGGTTTAGTCAATATAAAATCAGGTGGTTCCACGCGGAATCTGATTTTAAAATGTCTAAACTTGGAGATATATCCATAGATGCGTTTTGCTCGTTCGAGATGCCCATCTCGTGGCTGAGCTCTGAAACTTGAGAGCGTCATCACGGCTGTTTGTACATCGAAACGGCCAATAGCGATGATCCATTGTAGTGAACCGATCATACTTTGGTATTTCTGTATACCGGTTTCTTTGAGAAAGGCTGAGGAGTCCAATTCAGGATGATCGTTCTCCGCAATGGGTGATTGGAACCTAGTGTTAGGTTTGCATCCGAACATTTGTTCGTAAGACGCTTCCATCTTTTCGATAAACTTTATGGGATTCATGCATAGAACACCATGTTCGTCGCGCTCAAATCCACAACCTAAGTGAAAGTTCATAGGTCCGGATCCCTTCAGTTTGAAGTTATATGGTGACGACTGCAATATCTTCAAGAAGGAATTGGGATCTGCCATGCAGAGACATAGGTCATCGACATATGTGCATATAAGCTCATATACACGTTCACCATGCTTGTTCGTTCCGGGTTTGAGGAATATATCCGGTTCTGCGCGGGATCTTTCGAAGCCGAGTTCGATGAGACAAGCCGCAAGTAAGTCTCCAAAGCACTTGCCTGAGGACCTGAGACCGTATAGGGCTTTGTAAATGATCAGCAGGTGACCCTCCAGCGATCCGAATTCGGGACCTGCCTTGATGCATACTTTCTCGCAGGTGACTGCTTCTAAGTAGGCGTTACCTATGTCGGTGCCCCATGCTTCTAGGTCGTTGAGTTCAGCTAGGAATAGGCACATACGTAGGCCGCGGAGAGATACGACGCCTGCGTAAACACTGTGGATAGGGGCCTCAGTGAGATTACCGTTAGCAACGAGGCGGGCCTTGTGTCTACCGTCGTGCTTGACAGCGTATATCATGTGTACCTTGATCTGTTGGAATCCCGGGGGAATGGAGCTCGTCTTGTACACGCCTTTATCAATGAATGTATTGTACTCATTGAGTTGTGCCATTTCCAGAGTGGTGGCATCTTCCCATTTGGTGTTTCCGTTGGCTTGATCAAATCGGAGGGCTTCTTCGTGATTACGAGGCACTTTGAATCCATATTGATACTGCGGGGTGGTACGGAAAGAACGTAGTTTGGCTTGGTGCACGAGTCGATCAAGTTTCTTGGTTCGTCGCGCTAGGTTGGTGATTCGCTTGAGTCGTTTCCAACCCGGAAGGTCAAGCAAGTTGTTGTCTTTCCCATATTTTGCAACAGTGACAGGGTCATCAGCCGCAATGTTGGCCAGGGGTTCATATGTGCGTTCCATATTTTCCCATTCAATCCAAAGGTTATACTTGGAACCTTTGTATTGAGGGTGCTTGTTATCCAGTGGACCTTGGTGTCCTAGGATGCGGCGAAACGACCAGAGTTTGCCGTCTTCTTGTGTTGAATCACGATGTATGTAATTCATGACATCATTGTATGCAATGATATCATCAAGTTCGTCATCGGAGTGTTTGCACTTGAACTTGATGAAGTCATTGTTGCGTTCAAGACTGTCTTCAACATCGACGATAGTAAGACGTTTCTGAGTGCCATCCGGATTGGTTACAAGGAAGGATCGTCCTTGTAGATCGGCAATCGGGATCGTAGGGATGGTAATGGGTTTACCGTCATCGTCAAATTGTGCGTTACCTTCTTCGTCGGTAACAACTACCTGTGATGGGTCTACTGAAGGAGTAGCGGGGTTGGTGTGTGGAGTTGCGACGTCACTAACATCAAAGTATGCTAGTTCCGGTGGGTCAAAATCATCTTCAGTAAGGAGAACGCCGTCGGATGTCTTGCTGAAGATGTGTGTCGTAGGAGGACCATCAAAACTCTCCCCATAGTTGTTAGGGAGTGGAGAAGGTGACCAGCTCGGGCTGTCATCGACCTTCTTATAAAGAAAGCTCGGTAACGAGGGGTGGGCGGGTGGTTGAAGAATTGGTTGAGTGCCAGATGTGTGGGGCGTAGTATTCTAGAAATCACGCGGTTAAGGACATACAGACAGACTAAACCAGTTACTCGTATTGGTCGCCAAAGCAAATAACTGTTTATACGATTCATCTCAACGCATATACGACTTGTAAAGAGGGACCGACAGAGGTGCAGTTCGATCCGAATATAACTTAATCCTAATGCTCACAATTTTAGAATCTAATCAATACTACTGCAATTCCCTACTACAATTTATCTATCGACACGAAGTAGGAATCAGAGTTTATCAGACCCAGCGATTCTAACCGAATAAGGAGCGTCTAGTCGACAATAGACGAAGTGAGACTGATTACCGACTGATCACCGGTTAATCAAAGGCTCTCCTGAAGGCTATGTCCATGTTTGAGCACTTAGATGGGTAATGGCACTAGTGCAGCCGGGCTTGAGCTAATATCTCTCGCTTCCCTCAAACGACATAACGGCCTAGGGGAACAAGCAAACGCCATCGATACAACATATCGAACTCGGGGCCAGAACAGCTGCAGTCTCTACATTCAAAAGTAAGCGTGTCCCAATTCAAGCATGGAGGAGACCCACACGGCGTCTCGAAATGACACGATAAGGACGAGCCGACAGCCCCACCACCACCAACAACAGTAACACCGACAGTTAGGAGCGTAAAGCTCATGAATAGGAGTAGGTGTGAGTAAAGTTAGGAGGGATCGGTCCCTCCATACGAGTAAATATGATACCAACAAGAGGTGGGACAGCGTACAGACGTGTGCACTAAGCTGTTCTAAGCCTCTACACGGAGAGGGCAGTTGAATTATTCTACAGTAATTTCAACTCCCGCCGAATAGGGGGATCCGGCGGACTCGTAACCGTAAAATAACGGGAAAACAAACCAACGGCCCCAATCCCTGTGAAAACAATCCAACGGCCCCAAATCCTGCGGGAACGTGTAGCGGGCCGGATCTAACGGCCACTAGATTCCCGCACGAATAAACTCAACGGCCGGCAGAGGGATTCATAAGCCAAATCAACGGCAATGATTCAAAATCGGAACCCGAACACTTTGATTAAGTACGGGGCAACTGAGCGGTTTCCATTCGGAATAGAAACGTTTGCAGAATTTTTACAAGGAGAAACCACTAGAAAATATCCACTACTAGTGATATCGCGAAGAGAGTGATTGCTTGAGAAATACCAAATTCTTTCAGAAATCATTCATATATCACTTACAGAACAAGTAAACGACTATTTTGGACCAAATACCAACCATGGTGAGAGGAAGAACAGCCCGACAGAACCAACGCAACGACAATGCGGCCGCTAATCCAGCGGCTGCAGCAGCTAACGCAGTAGCTGGTGAACCCGCTAACAATGGACCAGCCATTCCCGCCAATCTTGGCTTTACGGCAGCGCAAATGGAATTCATTAGGACCATGATGGATACCAACCGGGCCCCGTCGCTCACACAAGAGGTCCAAGACGCAATCGAACGCGCTAATCAACTTGAGGGAATCCCTGGGTACGCAGGGGAAAGGACTCTAACCCCGACAGAGGTAGTCTTCAGAGAAATCTTGGAATCTTTTGGGTTGAACCGGATCACCGCAGACGAGCTCTTCCGGACCGGCCACAGCAGTACCGACTCCCTGCGGGACATGGACGACTCTGCTATCAAATCCCTGGTGAATGGTGTCAACAAGACCAAACACAACTACTGCCCGGACCCAAAGCAAGTATATGTGGGGAGGGTTTTTGGGGATCGACTCAAGTTGTTTGTGGCGTGGATTGATTTTCAGCCCCTCATTGGAGCCACAGCGACCCCAGTTGACTGGGTAGCTGATCCGGATGCTGAATCCAAGACTCGGGAGCGCCTCAAGTCTCTCAAGGAGGATGACAGCAACACGGCGGCCGGGGACCTGACTCTCCCAGAACCACTCACTGCAATGTCGAAATTCAAGGAATTCGACGAACGGTTTAGAGAGTACCTTAGACACAAAAGGGGTGTCACCAAAACATCTCTACTATACACAATTCGAAAGGAATCGATGGTCGGTGATGCTGAGAGAAGGGGGACCGTTGGGTCTGCTCCAACAGACACATATGCCAACTGGAACGAATATTCTATACGTTGCACCGTTCACTCAGGGTCCCACTGGACAAAAGACAACAATACACTATGGGGAATCCTCTTCAAATTGGTGGGAGCGGGTCCCGGTTGGTCCTACATCCAAGGACTGGGAACGGACGGGGATGGGAGGAAGGCATATTTCACCCTCTATTCTCAGGCATATGAATCAACGAACGTAAGACTTCTCATAGAAGAAAAGAGGGCCTTCCTACAGAGCTCTACCTACTCCGGGGACACCAAGAACTACAGTTTTGACAAGCACAAGAGGCGTTGGTATGACGCGAAGGAGTTCCTGTTGCGGCATAAGGCCTTTCCCACCAGAAGATCAGTTTGTTACCTGACTTCTGCCACTCTATCTCGGATCCAAGACTCGAGATGGCAGTGCAATTGGTCCTAAATGAAGCAGGCGGCATGTATGACAGCTTTGACAAGGCTTCTGCCCACTTCACTCAAACGCTTGGTATCAAGAAGTTACAAACCAGCCGCAAAGGCAATCGCAGGAATATCTCCTCTTTCAAAGGAAAGGGCGGCAATAAACGCAACAACGATAGCAACTCCTCATCCAACAAGAGACACGGCAACGGCAACAAGAAACAGAAAACTTCAGGTACATACGACGGACCTCTGGAGGGAAAGATCTATCCGAAGGAAATCTGGGTCACTATGTCTGCTGCCCAGAAGAACCAAGTCCGGTCCCTACGACCAGCTCTCAACTCCAATTCGAAGTCTGCACAAGTTTCTCTTGTTGAAGCCAAAGGGGACAACACTGCAAAAGGGTCGGCTGGCGATCAGTTCGGTAGTCATACTCACAAGAAAAAGAACCAAGACTGATTTGCCGGCCGGGGCCTGTCGATTGTATCCCGGGTAGGCCGGCCGATAGTCCATATCAAGAGTTTTGGCACACCGTCTCAAGGTAACGGTCGATGCGAGTTGGACAGCCACGCTGATACAACAGCCGCGGGATCAAATATGGTATTACTGGATTCATTGGATTCTATCTTGACATATGTGGATGTTGCACCATTCTCAGATACATACTCACCGCTTAAGAATGTCCCTATTGCCCGTTGCGCCACAGCTTGGACTGACCCAACCGATGGGATTACTTACATCTTGGTCTTTGGGCAGGCTTTGTTTTTTGGCTCCAAGTTGCAACACAGCTTGGTATGTCCCAATCAAGTCCGGGACTGCAACTTCAACAAGGTTGAGGACACCCCAAGGCGATACGACTCCAATTCTACACACGGGATTACATTCCACTCTGAAGACACTGAACTATTCATCCCTCTCAAAGTCGAAGGAGTCATATCCTATTTTGATTCCCGAAAGCCTACAAAGAAGGAACTGGCAAACTGTGCACACATACTGGCTACAGATACCCACACCTGGGACCCCTATTCCTCTCACTTTGCAGAGGAGGAAGAAGCCACCAATGCTTCTTTCCCGCGGGTTGTTGCTACTCTTTCAGGTTGCCTGCCGGCTTGTGGGACTCCAGTCAAATATTCATCCACGATTCATCCAGAACCACTTGGCACAGGGTACGACACGAACCGGCTGCTTCATTTGGCTTCTGTCTGTACTAATAGAGTTCCTTCCCAACGCACCGGATATACCCCAACGGACGTCTCCACCCGATTTCTTTCAGCCCTTGCTGGAACCACCGGGGAGGACCAAGAAAACCTTCGAAATTCAGCAAATTCTACGATTTCTGATGTTTCCACCAAGCCTTCATTATCTGAAGCTGAGCTTGCCATTCAACGGGAAGCCAAGGCTCGAACCAAGGAGAGGAAGCTACTAAGGCGCCAACAAGATGTCCTAGACCAAGAAATGTCTCTTGACAAGAAGTCTTTCATACGACGGGGACAATGGGGACCTCCAATAAGGATCCCTGACAAGGTTGACAGGTATGATGCCAAGGCCATTGCTAAGATGTGGAACATCAGTGAGAAGCGGGCCAAGGCTACTATTGAAGTCACTACCCAAGATGGCATCCGCCAACTGTCCCAGCCTATTACAAAGAGACTGAAGACACAGAAGTGGAGGAATAGGAGGATGCTAAAGGGCCGATGGTATGCCGACACCATGAAGTTCAAGGTTCCCAGTATCATTCGAAATGATACAGCAGCCCAGATCTTTGCGAATGGAAAGGGCTATGTGGCCTTCTATCCTGTCAGGGGAGAGGTCCGATGTCATGATGGCTTATCTTGCTTTATAAATGAAGTGGGAATCCCAGAACACCTTGTTACAGATGGGGCAAAGGCCCAGGGGAGTCATGAGACACACAACACCGGTTGGAATAAGCTCCGGTCGGAGTATCGCATTCGACAAACATACATACAGCCTCACTGCTCTTGGCAGAATACAGCTGAACACAGTGCCGGGGACCTAAGAAGGGCAATCCGTTGGATGACTTCTAAGAAGGGCAGTCCCAGGAGGTGTTGGGCCTTCTGTGGAATGTTAGCGGCCGGCCGGATGAACCTCATGGCATCAAGTGATCCTTCCTCAATGGGGAGGACTAACTTCGAACTGGTGCATGGGTATACCCCAGATATCACCCTGTATATGATCCACGACTGGTATGACTTTATTTGGTGGTACGACTTAAATGGGAAAACAAATAGGCTTGGCCGGTGGCTGGGCCCATGTGGAGACACTTTTGGTGGTGGAGATTGTCACTATGTCTTATTTAAGACTGGAAAGGTTCACATAACAAACAGCACCCGGGCTATATCTGAGGAAGAATGGAGACATCCAGATATTCTATCACAGTTGGAAGCACACAACAAAGAGATCAACGCAAAAATAGGTGACGAGGTTAAACCTTCCGATACTTATCTTGAAAACGAACTTGGCGAACCACCTCTGGGCCTATTTGATGGCAAATATGAGGGGGAGGATGAAGTGCTCATGGCAGAAGCTGAGGCTTCTTCCCCGGATGTCGATGACCTATCTGATAAAGACCTTGATGAGTATCTTGGGACTGAAGTATTACTGCAGATAGGGGACCAACATATCCGGGGGTTAGTCAAGAGTCGTTGCAGGGATAAGTATGGTGTGCTGATTGGCGAGAAGAACAACAATCCACTCTTAGACACGAGGTCTTACGAGGTCGCCATGCCGGATGGATCTATTGAAATCTATACAGCCAATACACTTTCAGAGAGTATCTATTCTTCTGTTGACGACGAAGGGCGCATGTATTGCCTGATGGATGAGATTATCGATTCTGAGAGGGATTCAGATGCCTTAACTGTCGAACAGGCCACTTATACAACAAAGTCCGGACAAACTAGAACAAAGCCAACAACCAAGGGATGGAGGTTTCTTGTTAGATGGAAGGATGGCACTACATCCTGGGCAAAGTTAAGCGATATGAAGGAGAGCTTCCCGGTTGAAACAGCAATATACGCCCGTGAGGAAGGCGTCATAAATGAGCCAGCGTTTAAGTGGTGGGCTTACAAAGTACTTCGGAAAAAGGACCGGATCTTATCTGGCGCTAAAACCAAATACTGGACCAAGTCTCATAAGTACGGGGTCCGGCTCCCTAAGTCTATTACAGAAGCAAAAGCTATTGATAGGGAAACGGGGACCGATCATTGGGCTCGGGCTATTGCAAAAGAAATGAGGAACAGCTCTATTGCCTTTGAATTCAATGAGGAAGACAAAATACCAGTGGGGCATACTAAAATAACCATGCACATGGTCTTTGACGTCAAGATCGACCTAACACGGAAGGCCCGGTTAGTTGGAGACGGTCACAAAGTCCCAGAAATCTCCAAGGAATATACTTATTCCAGTGTACCCAGTAGGGATTCGGTTGTTCTTTCTAGTGGCAGCACTCAACAACCTCGATGTACTCAGCGCGGATATACAGAACGCTTACTTAACGGCACCCATCAAGGAGAAGTACTTCACAATAGCAACAGAGGCCCAAGGGTTCGCGTCGGAACTATGTGGGAGGCCCTGCAAGATTGTAAGGGCTTTATATGGACTCCCGGTTGCTGGGGCATCTTTTCGATCACACTTGGCTAGTCACTTAAGGGAACTCGGTTACGAATCTTGCAAAGCAGATCCTGATGTGCATCTCCGATCTGCATTCAAACCAGATGGCTCAGCTTACTACGAGTACTGTGTGGCTTATGTCGATGATATCCTTGTATGTGGAATGGATCCAAAGTTCCAGATGGATGCGATAGAAAGGCAGTTCAAATTGAAGAATGGAACAGTTGAAGAACCTTCTTTCTACTTGGGAGCTGATATAGGAAAGACCTACATAGATGGTAACCCGTACTGGTCCATGGCTTCATCTAAGTATACTGCAAAGGCCATCAAGTCAGTTGAAGAAGAACTATTAACCGGAAAATACGCGTTTAAGGTACTACCCAAGACAGCAAGGTCACCATTGAGCTCTGAGTATAGGCCTGAGATAGACGCGTCACCAGAACTTGATCCGGAGAAACAAAACTACTATCAAGGTTTAGTTGGGATACTCCGGTGGATATGTGAACTCGGTCGGTTGGATATAATTATGCCTGTATCCCTTATGTCTCGATATCTTGCGCAAGCCAGAGAAGGTCATCTCAACCAGTTGTTTCACCTGTTTGCATACTTGAAGAATTACAGCAAATCTAAGTTGGTGTTCGATGCATCTACGCCTGAGGTAGATGAGTCAAATTTTCAGTCGTGCGACTGGAGTGAGTTCTACCCAGAGGCCAAAGAGCTGTTGCCTCCAGATATGCCTGAACCAAAAGGAAAGGCAGTTATTACCACATGTTTTGTGGATGCGGATCATGCGGGTTGCAAGGCTACCAGGAGATCCCATACAGGCGTCATTATTTTTGTTAACAGAGCACCTATTTTGTGGTTCTCCAAGAGGCAAACAACTGTTGAAACATCTACATTTGGTTCGGAAATAGTCGCGCTTAGGATAGCAATCGAGATGGTAGAGGGGCTAAGATATAAGCTACGGATGATGGGTGTACCTATAGAAGGACCTACCAATATCTACTGTGACAATGAATCGGTCGTGAAGAACACTACACGACCAGAAAGCCCTTGTAAGAAGAAGCATAATAGTGTTGCTTATCATAAGGCAAGAGAGTGCATAGCAGCAGGAACTATCCGGATTGCAAAGGAGCCAGGCGAGTCGAATATCGCGGACTTACTCACAAAATTAATGAGTGGATCCAGGCTAATTGAACTAGCAATGAGGTGCATGTGGCGAGATGGGGTTGATGAGAAAATGAGACCCGCGGGATAGATATCTTCTACTAGTATTCTCACTACCACGAAGACACGGGGACTCTAGAAATCACGCGGTTAAGGACATACAGACAGACTAAACCAGTTACTCGTATTGGTCGCCAAAGCAAATAACTGTTTATACGATTCATCTCAACGCATATACGACTTGTAAAGAGGGACCGACAGAGGTGCAGTTCGATCCGAATATAACTTAATCCTAATGCTCACAATTTTAGAATCTAATCAATACTACTGCAATTCCCTACTACAATTTATCTATCGACACGAAGTAGGAATCAAAGTATCTGGTTGTTTGTTGGGTACAGATGGAACGGTGTCATCGGCAGTGTCAGAATCAGCGGGTGAAACGCTAGGGGGAACTGAGTTGTTTGGTTTCGTAGACTCGTCAATGAGTTTAGTCTGATTGGTATGCTCCCCATGTTTGAATGCTGGAGCTTCTCCAGTGGCGTATAAACGGGGCAAGGAATCCTTTGCGTTACGCCATTTGATGAAACCATCATCAGTAAATAGGCCCGCGCGTTTGTTACGTGACTCAGGCGTAAGAGCAGATCGAACACCGGACCGGTCAAGTAACTTGTTGGTAACGGGATCCCAGATTCGGAAGCAGAGTCCATTGCCAACATGTTCGGCGATGCCGACGAAATGACCTAGGCGTTCGGTAGACTGGGTACCGAAAGGAGAGTCATTGGTTTTGAAATACACAGGTTCAAACCAGAAGAAACTGGTGTATGCGCTGATGTCGCCAAGTGTACCGGTGGCAATGAAGATCGGTTGTTTATCGGACAGCGTAGGATCAGAAACAACATTGAGGAGACCCGCGACGTATGTCATGCACAGTAGCCATAGGTGTGGTGGTGTGCCGGTACGATCCATGACGCGATTGACAATGCGCTTGAACGTCTGGTATCGTCGTTCGAATTGATTCTGGTGTTGGTGATACGGTTCACTTTGCCAGAGTCCAATCCATAACATTTTGAGGTAATCGATGACCTTCTTACTGGATTGATAGTTACCGTGGTCGCAAAGGAGGCGGATGGGCCTGCCCCATTTTCGAACAAAGTTCTGGAAGCAAGATAGGAAGTCGCCGGTGGTACGCATTTCCTCAACGTGTATAATGTGTGATTTGCGGCCAAAGAAGATCTGAGCAATCTTGGAGCCACCATCAATTGCTGGGACATCTGAATAGACAGCATCGGACATAACATCGTCATTAAAGGGGCGAACGTTCATGGCCGGTTGAGGGGAATGAAACCGTTTGAAAATGTTTCCATCAGGGCTAACCGCTAACGAACCATATTGGGTTGAGTTTTCAAACGTAGCTTTGATGCGATCGGTGGAAACCCAACAAAAGAAAGGTTTCAGAGATAAGTAGTCATGTTCGTTGGGGTATCGTTCGCGGGGCGTAGCTGCAATACGTGTAGTGTCACTGGCAGTACAATCTGTCGGAAACGCAGTGACTGTTCCAGAGACTGCGGGTAGCGCGCAGCATGCGAGACGTTCTTGATGAGCGTAGTCGGTGGAAGTAAGCCAAAAGGAGCGATCGTTGGCCCTATGATCATCAATAGGAAGAAAGGGAGATCGAGTGGAATGGCTGGAATACGAACTGAGGGATGTGACCGTGGAGGACCCGGGAGAAACAGAGATATCTAATCCTTCAAGACAGCGTGGGTTCCCATATTCGTCGTAATCGGCATAAGGGAGTTGCTGTGGTTGGGGAGGATATTTCTGGAGAAATTGTTCATCCTTCGCACTGATCGTGGTATCGAGAACAGATGGGTCCCAATGCTTATCGGACGTCATGATAACATGTGGGAGCGTGTCAAACTCAACAGTCGTATACTTTCGCATCGCAAGGTATGGTAAACCGTGTCGTATGCTAAGAGGCAGTGCATAGCCATCGGAGGTGGTGATGACCTGTCCTCCGCCCGCTTTGATGGATGTGTCGTCGACAGTGGAAAAATATGCTTCCATCTGGCCGGATGACAATATAGAAGGGTGTCGTCCTGTATAGGCACATTCATTGAAGATGAGGATAACGGGGCCTCTGTTCGACATGGAATATGCTCCGCATGTAGCAATGGGAATATTTTGTACCTGATGATTGTTAATGCCGGTGACGTTAACATATCGCGGTGGGATATCCTTGGAGATGAGACACGCATCATTACCGATGATGCAGCCATTTGCGCCGCGATCGACCATGGCAAAACCAGGGCTAGTAACCGTAGTTTTGTGTATATGGTATGTGTATGACGTTACTGGACCATCGTTAGGAAAGGTGAGATCATCCTCGGGAGTATACCACTGGTGAAAATTGGCGGAATACGATGATGTTCCCACAGGTATTTGGGTGTCACCGTCCTTTTTGTACTGAATGTCAGGGTTGTCTGAAAGGAATCGAGCGGGATGCGCGGGTGACACGGAAGATTTGAGAGGTCGTTGGTCCTTAGACGAAGAGGTCGTTGATTTGTATACACCTAGGGATGCATGGAAAACACCTCTACGATCATTCTCTACAGCAGGATGAAGGTCTGCTGCTGAATTGGCATGCTCATCTTTGGTCGAAGTATCATCTTCTCGAAATGATACCGAGTGTTCATGTTGGTATGCCTTTCGGGTAATGGGTTTGACACTGTTGGGGTCAGGTTGGTCCGTGTTAAGTAAGTCGTGTCGCAATGAGGCAACCACGATTTTCTTGCCTTCCGGAGAAAAACTGAGCCAACTCTTCATGTCCTGACGTGACAAGGCCTTCCATATGTTTGTAGGCAATCTTGTGGTAGGGTCAGGGGTACGTCCAGCCTTAAACACAGCATAATCTTGATAGTCTCCTTCAAATTCGATGGGGAGAGCATAGTCATCATGGTTTTGGCTCGATTCAGAAGAAAAATCATGAACGTGTGCACGTACGGTTGACCGAGGAGCAGACATCGCGGACTGGGAATCGAGTCGAGTTGCTTTAAGTAAAAGCGTGATTTTAAGATCGTGGATAGCAGCGGCCTCGGCAACCGCATCCGTCACGGTGCTATTCGTCCCACCTGGATCCTTGACTTTGGCAAACCGTTCGCTTAGCTGGAAGCTGGAATAGCATGCCTGACACAATGCTGATTTAACAGTATGGTACTCAAGGGGCTTGTTGGGAGGACGGAGCTTGTTGAGGTGATTCAATTCATCAAACCAATGTGTGATGAATTTCACTTTGGATTCCTTCCAATTGTTGAGATTCAACTTGAGCAACGCTTGTAGCTGAGTCAAGTTGTCGTATACCTTTGCTTTTGATTTGCTATGAAGGTTTACGAAGTCGAAGTAGGCCTTACGTCCATCACGAGTGGTGGAATGACTGTGTACACATGATGCAGAAAGGTCACTCTTGAAGACTTCCAACATTAGTACCCAGAAGAAGGCACACTGCTTGACGAAGAGATCACGGGTATAACCCAGAAGCGTAGCTGGAGGCCAAGTTTCATCGAGGAATGTCTCTGTATCGATGTCGTATGCCTCGAGTTTAGCTTTGAAACCGACGAGCCAGTGTTCGAATCTCGAGTCATTCGTGAGGGGTGTAAAGGACTTTTCATCTCGTGCTTTTCGGCACCATGATTCGTACTTTACCTGCTGAGGTGACTTTTTGTTACTTCCCGCCGGAGGAGGCGGTGGGTTCAGAACAGATTCGTTACGCAAGCGTTGGGCACGTTCTTCGCGGAATGACTGGAATTCCCTGTAAGTATATGACTTTACATCCTTCCAGTTCCTCTCGTCTTCTTCTAGAGCGACATCGGCTTCTTGTAGGTCGATAGCGAAATCCGCAAGTGCTTCTATGCTCCTTTGAATGGATCGAGGGATATGCGTTGGCAATCCTCCCTCCGTATAGGTAAGTTCGCGTGCAAAATCCGGTTCGATAAGTGCGTCGAGGAACGACTTCCACTCGTATAATCCGCCTTCTTTGAGAGCTAGACACAACTTGCTAGTAGTCTCACTTGTTACGTTGAGTAAGGATACGAGTATCTTTCTCATATCAGTATCGAAGCTGGGAAAGCGGTTGATAGTGGCGACTTTGGCGTCATTCTTCTCTTCGCCTCCGAGTGCATTGCCGGGCATCAACGGTATGTTCGGCATCTGTGGTGGTTCCGAGCCTTGGAAAGAATTGCGCGGTGACTGAGAATGGGAACTGCTTCGTGTACGATGTGCGATGTGCATATGCCAGCGTAGGGATTGTATTCAATTCCGTTCCTGTTCCTTATTGTGTGCAAGCCTTCTTAGAGCTTGCGACTGTTAATCTATTATTTTCCTTCTGAATCCGATTCGTTGAGAGTCTGATTCAAAGGCTTCTGACAAACAGCAACGCTGCGTTAGTGTGTTAGTAGACGAACAATTGTACTCTACGCGTGACAATTGTGGTTGGATACTTTCGGCAACGGATAATCGGACTACAGGCGAGACTAGGGAAACGCCAGACCTCTTCTTGCTGTGACTTATTCAGATTGCAGCGAGACAGACCTTAATATGTAGATCACAAGTAGTTGGTAGCAACTAGTGTGAATTTTGGGATATAAATCAGTTGAATGTTAAAAGTATGAGATAAAGTGAAATCTTGCCGAAATGCAAGATATGTCTTTTATTGAGATGAATACGTTGCAACTGCTGTTGCGTAGTGCTGAGATTACTCGCTGATTATTTCCGTACATGTATTAGTCATTGACCATATATATTTGTATGCATGTATATGTATTGTGTGAGAATCACACGCCAACGGTTTTCTTCTCTTGTTCCGTTAGGAAGACTCCATGATATGTTTATCATTAAGGTCAGGAATTGCTCCCGTAGCTCGTGTGATATTTTATGAAATCAGAGTTTGCTCACCGAAGAACAATGGCAATATCGTAAGACAGGGATTGCTCACCGTTGATGCGCGATGGGAATCGATGCGTCGTGGGAATCGATATGCCGTGGGAATCGATTACTTAGATTGATACGGGACTCATTGATTCATATGAATAGGAAATCTACCCTTTGGTAGCTTTGGTACTTCTGGTCACGAAAGGAATTTAATACCTTCCCTCCCCGGACTTTGGGGTGGACTTCCACACCTTCAGGATGAGCCAGAACCTCAACTGGCTCCCCAATGTCTCCAACGTGGCTGCCCTGAGACTCCTGCGACGACCGGATCCTCCTCCATCCCCCTACCAAGGCGGGCGCCAAGGGGAGTAGCCACAACAACAACAGCACCACTCCCTCTAGCAGCCCGGGAGTCCGCAACCCAACCGGAGGGACGCAACAAACACGACTCACCAATCCACACCGGGACTCCCGCCTCCAAGACAGCAATCATCCCATTGTCAAGAAACTGGAGTCAGCAAAAATGAGGGAAGCCATCCAAGTTATGAGAGACAAAGGGAAAGGCCCCCTCTCCAGACCAGATGGCCAAGAGAGATGCCACTCGTGGCACATCAAGGGTGCCTGCTTCAGCAGCTGCAAGCACATATATGACCATGTGGCCATCACTCCCACCGAGCAAGATCTACTCTGGGAATGGTGCCAAGAGGCATATGCCTGACCGGCCGGCACGCGCCCTCACTTGGGCGCGGAGCCCTCCCCACCCCACATGGGCATTGGGGGGATCATACTAAGTAACAATCCATCATCTAATCACGAATCTAATCCTCACTTAAGAATCACACATGAATTAGGTAAGCACAAACAGCACGCGCGCGCATGTACCCCTCCCAACTTGTATGTGCCTTCCCAGATCTCCACAAGTTCTACAGATTCCACGGAAGCGCCCACCATGGGGGCAGCAACCACCCCTCCCCCCTTGCCAAGGCCTACGTCCGAGTCCCTAGTCCCTGCCACAGTCCCTACCGGGCCCCCTACAGTCCCGGCCAACCCATTGCCTAGGCCCGAGCTCCTAGTCACTCCCACAGCTTTGCCTAGGCCCGAACCCCTAGTCCCTGCAGCATTCGTGCCTCGGTCCAAGCCCCAAGTCACCCCCCTCCTGTCTAAGTCCGGCGACGCGCTGGCCTCTCCACCCAGCAACTTGCTGGCCGCTTCACCCAGCAACACTGTGCCTCGGTCCGATCCCCCAGTCACCCCCCTGCTGCCGTACCCCACTGACAGGCTCGACGTGCACGTCAACCGGGCTATCAAGGTCTACAACAACAGCACTAGCTGGGGGGACTTCATCCGGACAATCCGAGGACAAGGTGACATCCACCCAGATGTGGGTAATCTCCCCCATCCAGCCAGCCTCCTCTTAGCCCACTTTGGGAAAGAAGGCATTCCGGCCTCCATGACAGGCCAACCTTGGACCCCTGCCAGGATTGCCAGTGCCCTCTCCAGGGGGCCTCACCAATCTTCCCACCAGGGCATTGCCTTCCTGCGGGAAGAGTATGCCGACATGATGGACAAGCAACAATGGACTGTCCTCCCTGCCAGTCTCATCCACGACCTTCCAAACCTCCGGCTAAGTCCACTGGGGCTAGTCCCCCAGCGAGGCCGGCGCCCCTGAATGATCTCAGATTACACCTACTCTGAAGTTAACCAAGACACCATCCCTCTCGCCCCAGCAGAGGCCATGCAATTTGGCCACACCCTGCCCCGGCTCCTCACCAAGCTGCACCGGGCGAACCCTCGGTTTGGCCCAGTCTACATGTCCAAGATTGACCTCGCGGATGGATTCTACCGGGTCCAGTTGAACCCAGAAGACACCATGAAGCTAGGAGTGCTGTTCCCTTCCCGAAAGGGCGAGCCACCCCTCATTGGAATCCCCCTCACCAACCCCATGGGATGGAAATCCAGCCCACCAAACTTCTGTGCCTTTACAGAAACCATTGCAGACCTGGCCAATGCCACCCTCTCCACAGGGCTGGCAGAGGCCAGGATCACACCCCATCGACTGGATCTCCCCTCTGAAGCCACGCCCGCCGCGCCTCCAGCTCCCCCAGATAAGCCCCCCGCACCACAGGCGCCCACGCCTCCCGATACTGCACCTACGGTGCCCCATCTGGCCACTCCTCATAGTACCACTCTCAGCAAGAAGCCGGTGCGATACTGGGATGTCTATGTGGATGACTTCTGTGGCCTTGCACAAGGCAACCAATGGACCCGACGCGCCATCAAGAGGGTGCTCTTCCAGTCTCTGGACAAAGTCTTCCGGCCCCTGGAGGCCTCTGACACTCCCTTCAGACAGGAACCAGCCTCCCTCAAGAAAATGCGCCAAGGGGACGCCAGATGGACCACCAAGAAAGTCATCCTGGGCTGGCTCATTGATTCCATCAACAAAACCATCAGCCTTCCTCCCCATCGAGTGGACCGCCTACAGGAGATTCTGCATTCCATTTCCCCCACCCAGCGCCACGTCCCTATCAAACAATGGCACCAAGTCCTTGGGGAGCTCCAGTCGATGGCCCTTGCCATCCCTGGCGCCATTGGCCTCTTCTCCATCCTCCAAGAAGCCTTCCGCCACCAGGAACCGGGCAGGCAGCGCCTCCAGCTCACCAAGCGCGTCCATAGCTTCCTTCGCGACTTCCAATGGCTGGCCAATGATCTATCCAACAGGCCTATTTCCATTGCAGAACTGGTGCCAGACCCTTTCCCTGCCACCATGGGCGCTTGTGATGCCTCCGGTATGGGCATGGGGGGCATCCATTTTGTCCCCCTTCCCACTGGCGCGGTGCAGCCCATCATGTGGAGGCATGCATTCCCCAAGTGGGTCTCCTCCCAACTAGTCACCTTTGACAACCCCAATGGCACCATCACCAACAGTGACCTTGAGCTCGCTGGTTCCATTGCCCACAATGACATCCTTGCCCAAGCTGCCTGTGTCCAATCCAGAACCACTCACAACTGCTATGACAACACAGCAGCTGTCTATTGGCAACGGAAAGGCGCCACCACTACTACTGGGCCTGCCGCTTACCTCCTGTGGATTCAGTCCATGCACCAGCGTCTCCATCAATATGTCCCCCTCAGGGATTACATCCCTGGACCTGTGAATCACCTAGCTGATTTGCTCTCTCGCTCTGACCTCTCTGACACTGCCCTTCTCAATCATTTCAACACCACCTACCCCCAGGACTTGCCCTGGATCTTATGTCCCCTGCAGCCTCCCATGCATTCTGCTCTGACCTTGGCTCTATCCAGAAGACCATGTGCGCTTCAGTCACTGAGCTCTATGCCAAGCGCAAGGATGCCCATTGGAATCAATGGGTTCAATTCTGTGTAACTCAAGGCTTTGAACCAACCCTCCACTCTGTTACAGATCCAATCCCCATCCTCCAAGTCTTTGCCCAGCGCCTCCATGACGGCCGACTCTCCTATAGCCGCAAGCCCATCAGATCTCGCACAGTATCGGACACCCTCCGGTCAGTGGGCCAGACGCTGGCCCGCTTGGGGTCCAAAGACCCAAGAACCAACTCAACCGGCAGTCTTGACTTCAGGCTAACTGCCCAGTTCAAGGCCTATGCCAAGCTAGACCCAGCCCCGTGCCGGGTCAAACCAGTCCCCATCACCCTTGTCATGCATGCCCTTCGCTTTGCATACTATGACTCCCCATCCCCTACCCAACAGGCTATTGCAAACATGATCTGCATAGCCTTCTTTTTCTGTCTGCGCCCTGGTGAGTACACTGGTACTACCAGGGACGACCAAGCCTTCCACCTCAAGGAGGTCTCCTTCTACCTTGGCTCCAAATTTGTACACCATGATGGCCCTGAACATGAGCTCCTTGCTGCCACCTCTGTCACCCTGACATTCACCACGCAGAAGAATGGGGACAAAGGTGAGGTAGTTGCTCATGCAAGGAGTGGCGACAACCTATGCTGCCCTGTAGCAGCATGCGCGCGCCAAGTGCTCCACCTCAGGGGCTGCTGTACTAGCACCCATCCCTTCAGCCCAGACCTCAAACTTGCCAGTTACTTTGACAATGGGGTTCTCACCCTCGTTCGCGCGGCAACTGTCACATCCTCCATGAGAGTCTATGCCCAGACCCTCTATCAGACCACCGGCATCTCCCCTGCAGCAATCTCGGCTCGGTCCCTTCGAGCGGGAGGGGCTATGGCCCTGCTCCAGGGCAAATGTGATTCTAATGTCATCAAGCTCCTTGCAAGATGGCACAGTGACTGCATGATGAGGTACTTGCACCAGCAGTCCCTACCCATCTTCCAGAATCTTGCTTCTGTAATGTTCAACAATGGAGCATACTCCTTCCTACCAGAAGAGTGGGTGCCGGCGGCAGCCCCCACTCCCACTGGCAGCTCTCTCTGATTCCTCTTGGGGAATCTCCCACCCTCGCAGTCTGGCCTCCTGTCTCCTCCAGGTCCAGTCTCCATCCAGCTCCCACCCTGTGGCTTGTGGCCCAATGGCAGAAAAGGCTTAACAGCCAAAGGCTTAACTGCCCAAGCTGTTAAGCCAGGCTGTGTGCCGGTGTGTGTGGGCACAGCAAACTAAGGGACCGGACTACAGCCTGCAAAACAACCAACAGGCTGGAGTTCCCGGCTCCCCCTCTAGCAATTGCTTAACCCACCAACACACCCATGAACTACAAGCATTGCACATACAGTACTACAAGTAGGCTGGCTACTGAGGCTATCACGAATGTAGTGAGTGATAGTTGATGTAGCGAGCCGAATGAAAGTAATGGTAGTGCCACGTGGCACTCCCTACAACCGGTGGAGAGCCAGACGGGGGGAAAACCTAGTAGAAATCTAGTAGATTTCACTGTCCCTAAAACCAGCTTCTAGCCTCAACAAGCCGGCAAAGGATTCCTCCAGCAAAGCGCAAGCCTACGACAGTTCACGCCGAGTACCAGAAGGAATACGATCGATATGATCGATTCCCTGTATCACGCGAAGAATTACGATCTACACGATCGAATCCCTGCTGTATCACAAAAACCAGCTTCTAAGCACGCGCTTAGACCTGGATAGCCACAACAAGCGTGCTACGGATTCCTCCAGCAAAGCGCAAGCCTACTACGAACCCTACCAGAACAATACAACCGATTCCCTGTATCACCGGATAAGAAGTATCACTGTGTCACTGTATCGCGGTAGCTCGTATGAATGGATTACTTGCGACCAAAAGACTCGTCTGCAATCAAAAATTACAGGCTAGCACTAGAACAAGCGGTAAAGGATCATCCCTCCCGCAAAGGCTAGCAAAGCTCACTCTTTTGCTCCTAAAACGATTAGTAGTAGAATAAAATTGGCCCACCACGCCCGCCCGCAGAAAAGGCTTAACAGCCAAAGGCTTAACTGCCCAAGCTGTTAAGCCAGGCTGTGCGCCGGTGTGTGTGGGCACAGCAAACTAAGGGACCGGACTACAGCCTGCAAAACAACCAACAGGCTGGAGTTCCCGGCTCCCCATCTAGCAATTGCTTAACCCACCAACACACCCATGAACTACAAGCATTGCACATACAGTACTACAAGTAGGCTGGCTACTGAGGCTATCACGAATGTAGTGAGTGATAGCCTTAAAGCGCAAATCACGTACTACTGAATAACGTTTTTAAAAAAATCTGGGAATGTCTGGTTGTCCATATCGGTCTGTCAGAAGAAAAGAGGGTGAAGTAAATGACACGAAAAAAATTATGGAGAACTCTTTATTTTTAATCTAATTAAAATAACTGCTTTTTAGCTGATTTTGAAACTGTGCCGGCGCGCGCACGCGCGCGCATGCCGGCAGCGGATAAGGGACAGATCATAAAAACAGAAAAGAGGTAAAGGACGGACCATAAAAACAAGGGACAGACAAAGGACAGACCATTAAAAACGGAAAAAGGACAGACCATTAAAACGGAAAAAGGACAGACCATCAAGTACCTGCCAAGTAGTACAAGTACCATACAGCGGAAATACCACAATTGTGGTATTTAGCCTGGCACTACTGTGGCACGTAAGTAGGAATTGGTACGCTTAATGATACATACCTCTAATGACTATTTCTACTGTTTTTCTCTGTAGAAATTATGTGGTACCCCTCAAAAACTGACGTATGGGGCGAATTTCCATACTCAGTATTGTTGCATTTTTAGTGGTATAAGACTCCGTGTAACTCTTAAGGAAGAAATACCACAAATACCACAAGTACTTTACATGACCGTTGTTCTTCAGTCTTTTCTTCCTAAGAAATATCCCTGGAGGTGCTTTTCTTTTCGCTCACTTTTTCAAAACGACACGACGAATAAGCGCCAATCCCCCTATCATTGCTGCTAAATTGGCCCCCTCTGAGTAAGAAGCTAGTGTGCTGTATAGTAGTAGTAATACTTTGGTACTCTATTTAAATTTGGTCTACATGTCTAATGGCCCACGGCTTGTTTTTTGTAGGGCCGTGGTAACGATTGATCAATCAATCAATCAATCACCATTTCTTGCGGTTGCGGTTGACTCTGTGTATGGTAAGCAATGTAGCAATGACTCAGCTCATCAACCGTCTTTGAAAGGATGAAGGTTGTGGAGGGAACAACAGGCTGTATCAGTAGGCGACGGCGTTTGTTGTTTCGTGTCTGTGTGCCGTGTCGGCGCCAAGTATGTTGCTGGAGAGCATCCCTCCCTCCCTTGTTGTTGTTGCTAGGGGGGATTTGCCCTGCAGATTTTTAGTGTAGTGTAACACGTCCGTTGGTTGGTACCTAAATCCACTTGTAACAATGTTTCGTGGCCCCGCCATGCTGCTTGTTGCTTATTTGGTGTAGACTATCCATCCATTGTCATTGTTGTCATCTAGTTGTTCTTTGTTTCGTATCTTGTTCGATAGCCGTTTGATTACCATTCGATTGCCATTCCAGGTCAGCAAATCAGTAAAGAAACATGATGGTGTTCGAATGTGGTAGTATTTGTACATGTCCACCCTCATCTTCCCTTCTATTGGAGGGGAAACAGATGGGTCGGTAAAGGGCCGTCGTCGGATTGTTTTTTCGTATCTTCATAACTTGTGTTCTTATTTGCTGTACTAGAATTGCCGTTCGAGTACCCTTCCCGATCGAAATCGAAGTAGAGTAACATGTAGGTATTTGAGCTGGTGTAATTTTGTACTATTTGTATGGTGGCGGACCTTCATGGTATGTTCTATGGAAGGAGAAACAGAAGGGTCGTCAAAATCAAATTAGTGTGAGTTTTTCCGTATCTTTGTATACTTGAATCCCTCTTGTCGACGATTGCCATTCCAAGTCAAAGAATCAGTAGAGGAACATGATGGTGTTCGAATACGGTAGTATTTGTACATGTCCACCCTCATCTTCCCTTCTATTGGAGGGGAAACAGATGGGTCGGAGAAGGGTCGGCGGCGGCAACAACGACGACGTATCTTTGTGTGATATTTGCAGTAGAATTACCGTTCGAATACCCTTCCGGATCGAAAACCAAGTAGAGGAGTGTGTAGGTATTTGAGTTGGTGTCATTTTGTACTATGTGTACAGTGGTGAACCTTCATGGTCTGTTCTATGGAAGGAGAAACAGAAAGGTCGAAATTGATGACATTGGTGATTTCGACGATCGGACTTCCCATCAAAAAAATTGGCTTAGGAGTGAGTTTTTCGGTGTGTTTTCAGCGTCTTTTGTCTTGTTCTTTTTTTGAAGGGACTTCGGTGTGCGGAGCACACATATGTTTATTTCCTGTAGACTTCTACATGGTTATGGTACTAGGTATTAATTGTGGTATTTTTATCTTGTACACTCACCGTACTGCTACTATGAATACCAGTACATAGTACCACATAAACAGTATTCATTAATTTGCTATTAGAAAATAGAAAATTAGATATTTTGGGTGATTGAACCATGAATATTGTTCCTATTATGGATATGATGAATCATGAAAGAAACAGAAGTGAGTTATCTGTCATAGTTAGTGTGTTAGCACCTAGTAAGTGCATTTGGGTCCTGGATTTGGAGGAAAAATACACACTAATTTGCAATTAGAAAATAGAAAATTAGATATTTTGTGTGATTGAACCATGAATATTGTTCCTATTATTGATATGATGAATCGTGAAAGAAACAGAAGTGACTTATCTGTCATGGTTTGTGTGTCAGCACCTAGTAAGTGCATTTGGGTCCTGGATTTGGAGGAAAAATACACACTAATTTGCAATTAGAAAACAGAGAATCCATTCTTTTGGGTGATTAGTTCATGAACATTGTTGCTGTTTTGGATATGATGAATCATGAAAGAAACAGAAGTGAGTTATCTGTCATAGTTTGTGTGTCAGCACCTAGTAAGTGCATTTGGGTCCTGGATTTGGAGGAAAAATACACACTAATTTGCAATTAGAAAATATTAATTCCAATATAAGACTTGAGAGGTCGCTGGTCCTTGGATGAAGAGGTTGTTGATTTATATACACCTAAAGATGCATGGAAAACAACTCTACGATCATTTTCTACAGCAGGTTGTAGATCTGCTGCTGAATTGGCATGCTCATTTGAAATATCGTCTTCTCGGAATGATACCGAATGTCCATGTTGATATGCCTTCCAGGTAATGGGTTTGACACTGTTGGGGTCAGGTTGGTCCTTGTTAAGTAAGTCGTGTCGTAACGATGCGACCACGATTTTCTTGCCTTTAGGAGAAAAACTAAGCCAACTCTTCATGTCCTGACGTGACAGGGCCTTCCATATGTTTGTAGGCAACCGTGTGGTAGGGTCAGGGGTACGTCCAGCCTTAAATACCGCATAATCTTGATAGTCTCCTTCAAATTTGATAGGGAGAGCATAGTCATCATGGTTTTGGCTTTGTTCAGAGGAGAAATCATGAACGTGTGCACGTACAGTCGACCGAGGAGCATACATCGCGGACTGGGAATCAAGTAGGGTTGCTTCGAGTAAAAGCGTGATTTTAAGTTCATGGATAGCAGCGGCTTTGGCGACCGCATCCGTCACGGTGCTATTTGTCCCACCTGGATCCTTGACTTTGGCAAACTGTTCACTTAGCTGAAAGCTGGAATAGCATGCCTGACATAATGCTGATTTTACAGTATGGTACTCAAGGGGCTTGTTGGGAGGACGGAGTTTATTGAGGTGATTTAATTCATCAAACCAATGTGTAATGAATTTCACTTTGGATTCTTTCCAATTGTTGAGATTCAACTTTAGCAACGCTTGTAGCTGAGTTGAATTGTCATATACCTTGACTTTGGATTTGCTGTGAAGGTTTACGAAATCGAAGTATGCTTTACGTCCATCACGGGTGGTAGAATGGCTGTGTACACACGATGCAGAAAGATCGCTTTTGAAGACTTCCAACATCAGTACCCAGAAGAAGGCACACTGTTTGACGAAGAGATCACGGGTATAACCCAGAAGCGTAGCTGGAGGCGAAGTTTCATCAAGAAATGTTTCTGTGTCGATGTCATATGCCTCGAGTTTAGCTTTGAAACCTACAAGCCAGTGTTCGAATCTTGAGTCATTCGTTAGGGGCGTAAAGGACTTTTCATCCCGTGCTTTTCGGCACCAAGATTCGTACTTTACCTGCTGAGGTGACTTTTTGTTACTTCCCGCCGGAGGAGGTGGGGGGTTCAGAGCAGATTCGTTACGCATGCGTTGGGCACGCTCTTCGCGGAATGACTGGAATTCCTTATATGTATATGATTTTACATCCTTCCAATTTCTCTCGTCTTCTGCTAGAGCGACATCGTCTTCTTGTAGATCGATAGCGAAATCCGCAAGTGCTTCTATGTTCCTTTGAACGGATCGAGGGATATGCGTTGGTAGTCCTCCTTCAGTATAGGTAAGCTCGCGTGCAAAGTCCGGTTCGATAAGCGCGTCGAGGAATGCATTCCACTCGCATAATCTGCCTTCCTTGAGAGCTAAACACAGTTTACTATTAGCCTCACTTGTTACATTGAGTAGGGATACGAGTATCTTCTTCATATCAGTATCAAAACTGGGAAAGTGGTTGGTAGTAGTAACTTCGGCGTCATTCTTCTCTTCACCCCCAAATGCATTGCCGGGCATCGTTGGTATGTTCGGCATCTGTGATGATTCCGATCCTTCGAAAGAATTGCGCGGTGACTGGGAATGAGAACTGCTTCGTGTACGGTGTGCGACTGGCATATGCCAGCGTAGAGATTGTATTCAATTCCGTTCCTGTTCCTTTTTGGTGTGCAAGCCGTCTTAGAGCTTACAACTGTTAATCTATTATTTTCCTTCTGAATCCGATTCGTTGAGAGTCTGATTCAAAGGCTTCTGAAGAATAGCAACGCTGCGTTAGTGTGTTAGTAGACGAACGATTGTACTCTACGAGTGACAATTGTGTTTGGATACTTTCAGCAACCGATAATCGGACTACAGGCGAAGCTAGGGAAACGCCGGATCTCTTCTTGCTGTGACTTATTCAGATTGCAGCGAGACAGACCTTAGTATGTAGATTACAAGTAGTTGGTAGCAACTAGTGTGAATTTTGGGATATAAATCAGTTGAATGTTAAAAGTATGAGATAAAGTGAAATCTTGCCGAAATGCAAGATATGTCTTTTATTGAGATGAATACGTTGCAACTGCTGTTGCGTAGTGATGAGATTACTCGCTGATTATTTCCGTACATGTATTGGTCGTTGACCATATATATCTGTATGCATGTATATGTATTGTGTGAGAATCACACGCCAACGGTTTTCTTCTCTTGTTCCGTTAGGAAGACTCCATGGATAGTTTATCATTAAGGTCAGGAATTGCTCCCGTAGCTCGTGTGATATTTTATGAAGTCAGAGTTTGCTCACCGAAGAACAGTGGCAATACTGTAAAACAGGGATTGCTCACCGTTGATGCGCGATGGGAATCAATGCGCCGTGGGAATCGATATGCCGTGGGAATCGATTACTTTGATTGATACGGGACTCATGGATTCGTACAAATAAGGTATCTACCATCTGGTAGCTTTGGTACTTCTGGTCACGACAGGAATTTAATAATTAGTCCATGAATATTGTTCCTGTTATGGGTGAGATGAATCATGAAAGAAACAGAAGTGAGTTATCTGTCATAGTTTGTGTGTCACCACCTAGTAAGTGCATTTGGGTCCTGGATTTGGAGGAAAAATACACACTAATTTGCAATTAGAAAATAGAAAACCAGTTAATTTGGGTGATTGAACCATGAATATTGTTACTGTCATGGATATGATGAATCATGAAAACACAGAAGTGACTTATCTGTCATAGTTAGTGTGTCAGCACCTAGTAAGTGCATTTGGGTCCTGGATTTGGAGGAAAAATACACACTAATTTGCAATTAGAAAATAGAAAATAAGTTATTTTGGGTTATTAGTCCATGAATATTGTTCCTATTATGGATATGATGAATCATGAAAGAAACATAAGTCACTTATCTGTCATAGTTTGTGTGTCACCACCTAGTAAGTGCATTTGGGTCCTGGATTTGGAGGAAAAATACACACTAATTTGCAATTAGAAAAAAGGAAACCAGTTATTTTGGGTGATTGAACCATGAATATTGTTACTGTCATGGATATGATGAATCATGAAAGAAACAGAAGTGAGTTATCTGTCATAGTTTGTGTGTCAGCACCTAGTAAGTGCATTTGTTTCCTGGATTTGGAGGAAAAATACACACTAATTTGCAATTAGAAAATAGAAAATTAGATATTTTGTGTGATGGAACCATGAATATTGTTCCTATTATGGATATGATGAATCATGAAAGAAACAGAAGTGAGTTATCTGTCATAGTTAATGTGTTAGCACCTAGTAAGTGCATTTGGGTCCTGGATTTGGAGGAAAAATACACACTAATTTGCAAATAGAAAATTGAAAATCAGATATTTTGTGTCATTGAACCATGAATATTGTTCCTATTATTGATGTGATGAATCATGAAAGAAACAGAAGTGAGTTATCTGTCGTGGTTTGTGTGTCAGCACCTAGTAAGTGCATTTGGGTCCTGGATTTGGAGGAAAAATACACACTAACTTGCAATTAGAAAATAGAAAATCAGATATTTTGTGTGATTGAACCATGAATATTGTTGCTGTTATGGATATGATGAATCATGAAAAAAACAGAAGTCACTTATCTGTCATAGTTAGTGTGTTAGCACCTAGTAAGTGCATTTGGGTCCTGGATTTGGAGGAAAAATACACACTAATTTGCAATTAGAAAATAGAAAATCAGATATTTTGTGTGATTGAACCATGAATATTGTTCCTGTTATGGATTTTATGAATCATGAAAGAAACAGAAGTGACTTATCTGTCATGGTTTGTGTGTCAGCACCTAGTAAGTGCATTTGGGTCCTGGATTTGGAGGAAAAATACACACTAACTTGCAATTAGAAAATAGAAAATTAGATATTCTGTATGCTTAGTCCATGAATATTGTTCCTGTTATGGGTGAGATGAATCATGAAAGAAACAGAAGTGAGTTATCTGTCATGGTTTGAGTGTCAGCACCTAATTAGTGCATTTGGGTCCTGGATTTGGAGGAAAAATACACACTAACTTGCAATTAGAAAATAGAAAATCAGATATTTTGTGTGATTGAACCATGAATGTTGTTCCTGTTATGAATATTATGAATCATTAAAAAAACAGAAGTGAGTTATCTGTCATAGTTTGTGTGTCAGCACCTAGTAAGTGCATTTGTTTCATGGATTTGGAGGAAAAATACACACTAACTTGCAATTAGAGAATAGAAAATCAGATATTTTGTGTGATTGAACCATGAATATTGTTCCTGTTATGAATATTATGAATCATTAAAAAAACAGAAGTGAGTTATCTGTCGTGGTTTGTGTGTCAGCACCTAGTAAGTGCATTTGTTTCATGGATTTGGAGGAAAAATACACACTAACTTGCAATAAGAAAATAGAAAATTGGATATTTTGTGTGATGGAACCATGAATATTGTTCGTGTTATGGATATGATGAATCATTAAAAAAACAGAAGTGAGTTATCTGTCATAGTTTGTGTGTCAGCACCTAGTAAGTGCATTTGTTTCATGGATTTGGAGGAAAAATACACACTAATTTGCAATTAGAAAATAGAAAATTAGATATTTTGGGTGATGGAACCATGAATCTTGTTCCTATTATGGATATGATGAATCATGAAAGAAACAGAAGTGAGTTATCTGTCATAGTTAGTGTGTTAGCACCTAGTAAGTGCATTTGGGTCCTGGATTTGGAGGAAAAATACACACTAATTTGCAATTAGAAAATAGAAAATTAGATATTTTGTGTGATTGAACCATGAATCTTGTTCCTATTATTGATATGATGAATCATGAAAGAAACAGAAGTGACTTATCTGTCATGGTTTGTGTGTCATCACCTAGTAAGTGCATTTGGGTCCTGGATTTGGAGGAAAAATACACACTAATTTGCAATTAGAAAATAGAAAATCAGATATTTTGTGTGATTGAACCATGAATATTGTTCCTGTTATGGATATGATGAATCATGAAAGAAACAGAAGTGACTTATATGTCGTGGTTTGTGATTCAGCACCTAGTAAGTGCATTTGTTTCATGGATTTAGAGGAAAAATACACACTAATTTGCAATTAGAAAATAGAAAATCAGATATTTTGTGTCATTGAACCATGAATATTGTTCCTATTATTGATGTGATGAATCATGAAAAAAACAGAAGTGAGTTATCTGTCGTGGTTTGAGTGTCAGCACCTAGTAAGTGCATTTGGGTCCTGGATTTGGAGGAAAAATACACACTAACTTGCAATTAGAAAATAGAAAATCTTATATTTTGTGTGATTGAACCATGAATATTGTTCCTGTTATGAATATTATGAATCATTAAAAAAACAGAAGTGAGTTATCTGTCGTAGTTTGTGTGTCAGCACCTAGTAAGTGCATTTGTTTCATGGATTTGGAGGAAAAATACACACTAATTTGCAATTAGAAAATAGAAAATTGGATATTTTGTGTGATGGAACCATGAATATTGTTCCTGTTATGGATATGATGAATCATTAAAAAAACAGAAGTGAGTTATCTGTCATAGTTTGTGTGTCAGCACCTAGTAAGTGCATTTGTTTCATGGATTTGGAGGAAAAATACACACTAATTTGCAATTAGAAAATAGAAAATTAGATATTTTGGGTGATGGAACCATGAATATTGTTCCTATTATGGATATGATGAATCATGAAAGAAACAGAAGTGAGTTATCTGTCATAGTTAGTGTGTTAGCACCTAGTAAGTGCATTTGGGTCCTGGATTTGGAGGAAAAATACACACTAATTTGCAATTAGAAAATAGAAAATTAGATATTTTGTGTGATTGAACCATGAATCTTGTTCCTATTATTGATATGATGAATCATGAAAGAAACAGAAGTGACTTATCTGTCATGGTTTGTGTGTCAGAACCTAGTAAGTGCATTTGGGTCCTGGATTTGGAGGAAAAATACACACTAATTTGCAATTAGAAAATAGAAAATCAGATATTTTGTGTGATTGAACCATGAATATTGTCCCTGTTATGGATACGATGAATCATGAAAGAAACAGAAGTGACTTATCTGTCATGGTTTGTGATTCAGCACCTAGTAAGTGCATTTGTTTCATGGATTTAGAGGAAAAATACACACTAACTTGCAATTAGAAAATAGAAAATTAGATATTTTGTGTCATTGAACCATGAATATTGTTCCTATTATTGATGTGATGAATCATGAAAGAAACAGAAGTGAGTTATCTGTCGTGGTTTGTGTGTCAGCACCTAGTAAGTGCATTTGGGTCCTGGATTTGGAGGAAAAATACACACTAACTTGCAATTAGAAAATAGAAAATTAGATATTCTGTATGCTTAGTCCATGAATATTGTTCCTGTTATGGGTGAGATGAATCATGAAAGAAACAGAAGTGAGTTATCTGTCATGGTTTGAGTGTCAGCACCTAATTAGTGCATTTGGGTCCTGGATTTGGAGGAAAAATACACACTAACTTGCAATTAGAAAATAGAAAATCAGATATTTTGTGTGATTGAACCATGAATGTTGTTCCTGTTATGAATATTATGAATCATTAAAAAAACAGAAGTGAGTTATCTGTCATAGTTTGTGTGTCAGCACCTAGTAAGTGCATTTGTTTCATGGATTTGGAGGAAAAATACACACTAATTTGCAATTAGAAAATAGAAAATTGAATATTTTGTGTGATGGAACCATGAATATTGTTCCTGTTATGGATATGATGAATCATTAAAAAAACAGAAGTGAGTTATCTGTCATAGTTTGTGTGTCAGCACCTAGTAAGTGCATTTGTTTCATGGATTTGGAGGAAAAATACACACTAATTTGCAATTAGAAAATAGAAAATTAGATATTTTGTGTGATTGAACCATGAATCTTGTTCCCATTATGGATATGATGAATCATGAAAGAAACAGAAGTGAGTTATATGTCATAGTTAGTGTGTTAGCACCTAGTAAGTGCATTTGTTTCATGGATTTGGAGGAAAAATACACACTAATTTGCAATTAGAAAATAGAAAATCAGATATTTTGTGTGATTGAACCATGAATATTGTTCCTGTTATGGATATGATGAATCATTAAAAAAACAGAAGTGAGTTATCTGTCGTGGTTTGTGTGTCAGCACCTAGTAAGTGCATTTGTTTCATGGATTTAGAGGAAAAATACACACTAATTTGCAATTAGAAAATAGAAAATTAGATATTTTGTGTGATGGAACCATGAATATTATTCCTATTATGGATATGATGAATCATGAAAGAAACAGAAGCGAGTTATCTGTCATAGTTAGTGTGTTAGCACCTAGTAAGTGCATTTGGGTCCTGGATTTGGAGGAAAAATACACACTAATTTGCAATTAGAAAATAGAAAATCAGATATTTTGTGTGATTGAACCATGAATATTGCTATCACTCACTACATTCGTGATAGCCTCAGTAGCCAGCCTACTTGTAGTACTGTATGTGCAATGCTTGTAGTTCATGGGCGTGTTGGTGGGTTAAGCAATGCTAGATGGGGAGCCGGGAACTCCAGCCTGTTGGTTGTTTTGCAGGCTGTTGTCGGGTCCCTTAGTTTGCTGTGCCCACACACACCGGCGCACAGCCTGGCTTAACAGCTTGGGCAGTTAAGCCTTTGGCTGTTAAGCCTTTTCTGCGGGCGGGCGTGGTGGGCCTTTTTACTTATTCTATTACTAATCGTTTTAGGAACAGAAAGAGTGAGCTGTATGCTTGGATTTCCTGGAGGGATCCTTTACCGGCTTGTTAGTGCTAGCCTGTAATTTGGTTGATACGAAGCTCGTTCTTGACTTTGTACGCGTCTTTCGGTCGCAAGCAATCAATTCCTTCGGGCCTTTCAGTGATACAGTGACACAGTGATACACCTTATCCGGTGATACAGGGAATCAATTTCCTTGGTACCGATGGGCTTGCTAGGGGAATCCGTGGCACGCTTGTTGTGGCTATCGGGGTCCTCTAAGCGTGTGCTTAGAAGCTGGTTTTAGCTAGTGATACAGGGAATCGATCGTGCGAGTATGGGAATCGATCGTGCGTAATTTCTTCTGGTAGCGCGTGTTGTAGGCTTGCGCTTTGCTGGAGGAATCCTTTGCTGGCTTGTTGAGGCTATCGGGGTTTAAGCGTGTGCTTAGAAGCTGGTTTCAGTGATAGTGAATCTACCAGATTTCTACTTCCCCCGGTCTGGCTCTCTACCGGTTGTAGGGAGTGCCACGTGGCACTACCATTACTTTCATTCGGCTCGCTACATCAACTATCACTCACTACATTCGTGATAGCCTCAATAGCCAGCCTACTTGTAGTACTGTATGTGCAATGCTTGTAGTTCATGGGTGTGTTGGTGGGTTAAGCAATGCTAGATGGGGAGCCAAGAACTCCAGCCTGTTGGTTGTTTTGCAGGCTGTAGTCCGGTCCCTTAGTTTGCTGTGCCCACACACACCGGCGCACAGCCTGGCTTAACAGCTTGGGCAGTTAAGCCTTTGGCTGTTAAGCCTTTTCTGCCATTGGGCCACAAGCCACAGGGTGGGAGCTGGATGGAGACTGGACCTGGAGGAGACAGGAGGCCAGACTGCGAGGGTGGGAGATTCCCCATGAGGAATCAGAGAGAGCTGCCAGGGGGAGTGGGGGCTGCCGCCGGCACCCACTCTTCTGGCAGGAAGGAGTATGTTCCATTGTTGAACATTACAGAGGCAAGATTCTGGAAGATGGGTAGGGACTGCTGGTGCAAGTACCTCATCATGCAGTCACTGTGCCATCTTGCAAGGAGCTTGATGACATTAGAATCACATTTGCCCTGGAGCAGGGCCATAGCCCCTCCCGCTCGAAGGGAGCGGGCAGAGATTGCTGCCGGGGAGATGCCGGTGGTCTGATAGAGGGTCTGGGCATAGACTCTCATGGAGGATGTGACAGTTGCTGCGCGCACGAGAGTGAGAACCCCATGGTCAAAGTAACTGGCAAGTTTGAGGTCTGGGCTGAAGGGCTGGGTGCTGGTGCAGCAGCCCCTGAGGTGGAGCACTTGGCGCGCGCATGCTGCTACAGGGCAGCAGAGGTCGTCACCACTCCTGGCATGAGCAACTACCTCACCTTTGTCCCCATTCTTCTGTGTGGTGAAAGTCAGGGTGACAGAGGTGGCAGCAAGGAGCTCATGTTCAGGTCCATCATGGTGTACAAATTTGGAGCCAAGGTAGAAGGAGACCTCCTTGAGGTGGAAGGCTTGGTCGTCCCTGGTAGTACCAGTGTACTCACCAGGGCGCAGACAGAAAAAGAAGGCTATGCAGATCATGTTTGCAATAGCCTGCCGGGTAGGGGATGGGGAGTCATAGTATGCAAAGCGAAGGGCATGCATGACAAGGGTGATGGGGACTGGTTTGACCCGGCAAGGGGCTGGGTCGAGTTTGGCATAGGCCTTGAACTGGGCAGTTAGCCTGAAGTCAAGACTGCCGGTTGAGTTGGTTCTTGGGTCTTTGGACCCCAAGCGGGCCAGCGTCTGGCCCACTGACCTGAGGGTGTCCGATACTGTGCGAGATCTGATGGGCTTGCGGCTATAGGAGAGTCGGCCGTCATGGAGGCGTTGGGCAAAGACTTGGAGGATGGGGATTGGATCTGTAACAGAGTGGAGGGTTGGTTCAAAGCCTTGAGACACACAGAATTGAACCCATTGATTCCAATGGGCATCCTTGCGCTTGGCATAGAGCTCAGTGACTGAAGCGCGCATGGTCTTCTGGATAGAGCCAAGGTCAGAGCAGAATGCATGGGAGGCTGCAGGGGACATAAGATCCAGGGCAAGTCCTGGGGGTAGGTGGTGTTGAAATGATTGAGAAGGGCAGTGTCAGAGAGGTCAGAGCGAGAGAGCAAATCAGCTAGGTGATTCACAGGTCCAGGGATGTAATCCCTGAGGGGGACATATTGATGGATACGCTGGTGCAGGGACTGAATCCGCAGGAGGTAAGCGGCAGGCCCAGTAGTAGTGGTGGCGCCTTTCCTTTGCCAATAGACCGCTGCTGTGTTGTCATAGCAGTTGTGAGTGGTTCTGGATTGGACACAGGCAGCTTGGGCAAGGATGTCATTGTGGGCAATGGAACCAGCGAGCTCAAGGTCACTGTTGGTGATGGTGCCATTGGGGTTGTCAAAGGTGACTAGTTGGGAGGAGACCCACTTGGGGAATGCATGCCTCCACATGATAGGCTGCACCGCGCCAGTGGGAAGAGGGACAAAATGGATGCCCCCCATGCCCATACCAGAGGCATCACAAGCGCCGAGGGTGGCTGGGAAAGTGTCAGGGACTAGTTCGGCAAGGGAAGTAGGCCGGTTGGAGAGATCATTGGCCAGCCATTGGAAGTCTTGGAGGAAGCTATGAACGCGCTTGGTGAGCCGGAGGCGCTGCCGGCCAGGTTCCTGGTGTCGGAAGGCTTCTTGGAGGATGGAGAAGAGGCCAATGGCGCCAGGGATGGCAAGGGCCATCGATCGGAGTTCCCCCAGGACTTGGTGCCATTGTTTGATAGGAACATGGCGCTGGTTGGGGGAAATGGAATGAAGAATCTCCTGTAGCCGGGCCACTCGATGGGGAGGAAGGCTGATGGTTTTGTTGATGGAATCAATGAGCCAGCCCAGGATGACTTTCTTGGTGGTCCATCTGGCGTCCCCTTGGAGCATTTTCTTGAGGGAGGCTGGTTCCTGTCTGAAGGGAGTGTCAGAGGCCTCCAGGGGCCGGAAGACTTTGTCCAGAGACTGGAAGAGCACCCGCTTGATGGTGCGGCGGGTCCATTGGTTGCCTTGTGCAAGGCCACAGAAGTCATCCACATAGACATCCCAGTATCGCACCGGCTTCTTGGTGGGAGTGGTACTATGAGGAGTGGGCAGATGGGGCACCCTAGGGGTAGTAGCTTCAGGGGGAGCTGGAGGCGCGGCGGGCGTGGCTTCAGAGGGGAGATCCAGTCGATGGGGTGTGATCCTGGCCTCTGCCAGCCCTGTGGAGAGGGTGGCATTGGCCAGGTCTGCAATGGTTTCTGTAAAGGCACAGAAGTTCGGGGGGCTGGATTTCCATCCCATGGGGTTGGTGAGGGGGATTCCAATGAGGGGTGGCTCGCCCTTTCGGGAAGGGAATAGCACTCCTAGCTTCATGGTGTCTTCTGGGTTCAACTGGACCCGGTAGAATCCATCTGCGAGGTCAATCTTGGACATGTAGACTGGGCCAAACCGAGGGTTCGCCCGGTGCAGCTTGGTGAGGAGCCGGGGCAGGGTGTGGCCAAATTGCATGGCCTCTGCTGGGGCTAGGGGATTGGTGTCTTGGTTGACTTCAGAGTAGGTGTAATCTGAGATCATGCGCGGGCGCCGTCCCCGTTGTGGGACTAGCCCCAGTGGGCTGAGCCTTAGGTCGGGCAGGGTTTGGATGAGGCTGGCTGGGAGGACCGTCCATTGCTGCTTGTCCATCATGTCGGCATACTCCTCCCGCAGGAAGGCAATGCCCTGGTGGGAAGATTGGTGAGGCCCCCTGGAGAGGGCACTGTCAATCCTGGAAGGGGTCCAAGGTTGGCCTGTCATGGAGGCCGGGGTGCCTTCTTTCCCAAAGTGGGCTAAGAGTAGACTGGCTGGATGGGGGATATTACCCACATCTGGGTGGATGTCACCTTGTCCCCGGATTGTCCGGATGAAGTTCCCCCAGCTAGTGCTGTTGTTGTAGACTTTGATAGCCCGGTTGACGTGCACGTCGAGCCTGTCAGTGGGGTACGGCAGCAGGGGGGTGACTTGGGGATCGGACCGAGGCACAGCGTTGCTGGTTGAAGAGGCCAGCGAGTTGCTGGGTGGAGAGGCCAGCGCGTCGCTGGACTTAGACAGGAGGGGGGTGACTTGGGGCTCGGACCGAGGCACCGCGTTGATGGTTGCAGGAGCCAGCATGTTGCTGGGTGGAGAGGCCAGCATGCTGCTGGACTGAGAAAGGAGGGGGGTGACTTGGGGCTCGGACCGAGGCACCGCGTTGGGGGTTGGCAAGGGGGTAGGGACTGGAGCAGGGACTAGGGACTCGGACGTAGGCCTTGCAAGGGTTTTTTTTCTTTGGAACCTGTGGAAGTGGGGGAAGGCACATACAAATTGAGGGGGGTACATGCGCGCGCGTGCTGTTTGTGCTTACCTAATTCATGTGTGATTCTTAAGTGAGGATTAGATTCGTTAGATAATGGATTGTTACTTAGTATGGTCCTCCCGGTTGATGTGGAGGGCGCGACGCCATGAGTCGGATGGCGCTTGCCGACTGGTCAGGCATATGCCTCCTGGCACCATTGCCAGAGCTGATCTTGCTCGGTGGGAGTGATGGCCACGTGGTCATATATGTGCTTGCAGCCGCTGAAGCAGGCACCCTTGATGTGCCACGAGTGGCATCTCTCTTGCCCATCTGGTCTGGAGAGGGGGCCTTTTCCTTTTTCTCTCATAGTTTGTAGGGCTTCCCTCATTTTTGCTGACTCCAGTTTCTTGACAATGGGATGATTGCCGTCTTGGAGGCGGGAGTCCCGGTGTGGATTGGTGAGTCGTGTCTGTTGAGTTGTGGTCCCTCCTGTCGAGTTGCGGACTCCCAGGTTGCTGGAGGGACTGTTGCTGTTGTTGTTGTTGTTGTTGTTGTTGCTGAGCCCCGTGGCGCCCACCTTGGTGGGGGATGGAGGAGGATCCGGTCTTTGAAGTAGTCTCAGGGCAGCCACATTGGAGACATTGGGGAGCCAGTTGAGATTTTGGGTCATCCGGAAAGTGTGGAAGTCCACCCCAAAGTCGGGGGATGGAAGGATGGAGGCTGCTTCCCACTGTTCCTCAAGCCATCCCCTGACCCGGATCTGGAAGTAGTAGACTACAATGGCCGGTGTGAGGAATTCGCCCACCTCATCTGCAATTGCTCTTCGGAGGGGCATCTGCTGGATCTTGAGCCTGCGGAGGCCTTGTTGGTAGCTGGTGACGACATCATGGTTGAGTCCTAGGATGGTGGCTAGGACGGCCAGGTAGCTCTCCAGCTGGGTGGTGGCTTCAGTCCAGTCGACAGGGATGTAGGCCTTTGTCTTCTGGAGCTCCAGGGAGTCCTTCAAGGTGAGGGAGTTGCCTACAGTGGAGATCATAGTGTCATATGCTGCCACAGTGGAGGCTGCCTCCTGCTCCCTTTTCAGGGTGGCGGCAGACCCACCCGGGGGAGTGAAAGCCATGGGGAGTATTCCATCTGCCACATCAAAGGGGTCAGTACCATGGAAGTTGCCATCCTGGAACCTCTTGAGAGCAGCGGTGGTAATCAAGGGGGCTTGGATCCCCAACTCAGAAGCCCTGGCTGCCACTTGGCTTTGGAAAATCATGTGGGTCCTCTCGTGCTTGCTCTTTTGAGCCCAGGCCTGGTAGATAGGGGGGAGGTTCGCTTCTTCCTGTTTACCACAGAGCAGGAGCAAGCGCTGGGTGTACAAGGGGCCCCAAGTGGTCTTCACTGTCTGCGACCACTTGTGGTCCATATTCTCACTTAGCTTTAGTTGGTGGTCTGTGAGGGCCGTGACTACTGCTGTGAGCTTTGGGTCTCCTGGTGGAGCCCCAGTTCGAGCCAGTTCTGGCAGGTCCCGGTACATCACCTTGAGCTTCATGTAGCTGATAAGGCCGGTCTCGTTTCTAAAGAATGGACCTGGCTGCTGGAGCTTGGGGCTGCCACCGGGTTCTGTAGCTGTAGTCCCGGCTAGCCCAAACAGGGGGGTGCAGGACTCCATTAGCCCAGCCATGTTGAGCCAAGGATGGAGGATCTCCAGGGCTTGTTTTGGAGAGAGCCCTTTTCCCAAGAGAAAGTGCACCAACTCAAAGGGAATGAAGAAAGACTTGTGGGCCTGTATCAACTCAGAGTGGGCGGTCCCCTCTGGTATCACTGGGAGGGGCGTTGCGGGGTGCGCCTCCAACTCTGCCAGGTGATGATCCAGGGTTAGCACCCGCATGGCTGTTGTGGGGGACAGCATGGCTGAATCTACTAGCACCAGTTCCCCAGCTTCCCCTTCATTGTCGTCCAGGTACCCAAAGGCCTTGTTTTTGTTGGGGCTGTGTTGAGCCAAGGGCCCCGGGTACTTTCGAAGGCCATGCACCAATCGGAGGCAGGGCAGGCCTTGGGAGTCAGCTACAAAGATCCCCAGCGCGCCCACAGCCTCAGCCTCAAAGATGTTGAGTAGATGTTTCAAGAGGACCTGGGGGGGGGAGGCCAGAGTGAAGTAGCTAAAGATGGTCGAGTAGGCCTTGTCGCGCTCTGCTGTGCTCCCAAATGGGCTTGGAGTGGTCCGGAAGTACTCCGAGTAGGTCAACATCTCTGGGTCAGAACGTCTGAGAATTGATGATAGATCTCGCGCAAGGACCGAGGTGGCGAAGGCTACTGAACCGCGTAGTATGCTAGGTGCTGGGTGGTGGAGGTCTACTCGCCGCTGATGTGTGCGCGGAGGTGCTTGGAGGTGCAGCCAATCGAGTCGCGGATGGATGATTGGAGGTCTAGACGCCGGTGTCGTCGATATCAAGGCCGATTGGAGGTCTATTGTAGTGACAAAGGAGAGGTTAAGGTGTGAGGGTGTTAATACTGGCGCTGTCGTTTCGTCGATGCGATCGATAGTAGCTTGGCACCCGGCGAGATAGGATGACTATCGCTGCTGATAGGCTGTCGTACGGGTACAATAGGATGACTATTGGACCAGGACGGATTTGCCTTTTTACTTATTCTATTACTAATCGTTTTAGGAACAGAAAGAGTGAGCTGTATGCTTGGATTTCCTGGAGGGATCCTTTACCGGCTTGTTAGTGCTAGCCTGTAATTTGGTTGATACGAAGCTCGTTCTTGACTTTGTACGCGTCTTTCGGTCGCAAGCAATCAATTCCTTCGGGCCTTTCAGTGATACAGTGACACAGTGATACACCTTATCCGGTGATACAGGGAATCAATTTCCTTGGTACCGATGGGCTTGCTAGGGGAATCCGTGGCACGCTTGTTGTGGCTATCGGGGTCCTCTAAGCGTGTGCTTAGAAGCTGGTTTTAGCTAGTGATACAGGGAATCGATCGTGCGAGTATGGGAATCGATCGTGCGTAATTTCTTCTGGTAGCGCGTGTTGTAGGCTTGCGCTTTGCTGGAGGAATCCTTTGCTGGCTTGTTGAGGCTATCGGGGTTTAAGCGTGTGCTTAGAAGCTGGTTTCAGTGATAGTGAATCTACCAGATTTCTACTTCCCCCGGTCTGGCTCTCTACCGGTTGTAGGGAGTGCCACGTGGCACTACCATTACTTTCATTCGGCTCGCTACATCAACTAATTTGCAATTAGAAAATAGAAAATCAGATATTTTGTGTGATTGAACCATGAATATTGTTCCTGTTATGAATATTATGAATCATGAAAGAAACAGAAGTGACTTATCTGTCATGGTTTGTGTTTCAGCACCTAGTAAGTGCATTTGGGTCCTGGATTTGGAGGAAAAATACACACTAATTTGCAATTAGAAAATAGAAAATCTAATATTTTGTGTGATAAGTCCATGAATACCGTTCCTGTTATGGATTAGTTGAATCATGAAAGAAACAGAAGTGAGTTATCTGTCATAGTTTGTGTGTCACCACCTAATGAGTGCATTTGGGTCCTGGATTTGGAGGAAAAATACACACTAATTTGCAATTAGAAAATAGAAAATTAGATATTTTGTGTGATGGAACCATGAATATTGTTCCTATTATGGATATGATGAATCATGAAAGAAACAGAAGTGAGTTATCTGTCATAGTTTGTGTGTTAGCACCTAGTAAGTGCATTTGGGTCCTGGATTTGGAGGAAAAATACACACTAACTTGCAATTAGAAAATAGAAAATCAGATATTTTGTGTGATTGAACCATGAATATTGTCCCTGTTATGAATATTATGAATCATGAAAGAAACAGAAGTGAGTTATCTGTCATGGTTTGTGTTTCAGCACCTAGTAAGTGCATTTGTTTCATGGATTTAGAGGAAAAATACACACTAATTTGCAATTAGAAAATACAAAATTAGATATTTTGTGTGATTGAACCATGAATATTGTTCCTGTTATGGATATGATGAATCATTAAAAAAAAAGAAGTGAGTTATCTGTCATAGTTTGTGTGTTAGCACCTAGTAAGTGCATTTGTTTCATGGATTTGGAGGAAAAATACACACTAATTTGCAATTAGAAAATAGAAAATCCAATATTTTGTGTGATTGAACCATGAATGTTGTTCCTGTTATGAATATTATGAATCATGAAAGAAACAGAAGTGACTTATCTGTCATGGTTTGTGTGTTAGCACCTAGTAAGTGCATTTGTTTCATGGATTTGGAGGAAAAATACACACTAATTTGCAATTAGAAAATAGAAAATCCAATATTTTGTGTGATTGAACCATGAATGTTGTTCCTGTTATGAATATTATGAATCATGAAAGAAACAGAAGTGACTTATCTGTCATGGTTTGTGTTTCAGCACCTAGTAAGTGCATTTGTTTCATGGATTTGGAGGAAAAATACACACTAATTTGCAATTAGAAAATAGAAAATCAGATATTTTGTGTGATTGAACCATGAATATTGTTGCTGTTATGGGTGAGATGAATCATTAAAAAAACAAAAGTGAGTTATCTGTCATAGTTTGTGTGTCAGCACCTAGTAAGTGCATTTGTTTCATTGATTTGGAGGAAAAATACACACTAATTTGCAAATAGAAAATAGAAAATTAGATATTTTGTGTGATGGAACCATGAATATTGTTCCTATTATGAATATGATGAATCATGAAAGAAACAGAAGTGAGTTATCTGTCATAGTTAGTGTGTTAGCACCTAGTAAGTGCATTTGGGTCCTGGATTTGGAGGAAAAATACACACTAACTTGCAATTAGAAAATAGAAAATCAGATATTTTGTGTGATTGAACCATGAATATTGTTCCTGTTATGAATATTATGAATCATGAAACAAACAGAAGTGGCTTATCTGTCATGGTTTGTGTTTCAGCACCTAGTAAGTGCATTTGTTTCATGGATTTAGAGGAAAAATACACACTAATTTGCAATTAGAAAATACAAAATTAGATATTTTGTGTGATTGAACCATTAATATTGTTCCTGTTATGGATATGATGAATCATTAAAAAAACAGAAGTGAGTTATTTGTCGTGGTTTGTGTGTCAGCACCTAGTAAGTGCATTTGTTTCATGGATTTGGAGGAAAAATACACACTAATTTGCAATTAGAAATTAGAAAATTAGATATTTTGTGTGATGGAACCATGAATATTGTTCCTATTATGGATATGATGAATCATGAAAGAAACAGAAGTGAGTTATCTGTCATGGTTTGTGTGTTAGCACCTAGTAAGTGCATTTGGGTCCTGGATTTGGAGGAAAAATACACACTAATTTGCAACTAGAAAATAGAAAAACTGACATTTTGTGTGATTAGCCCATGAATACTGTTGCTGTTATGGATATGAGGAATCATGAAAGAAACAGAAGTGAGTTATCTGTCATAGTTAGTGTGTTAGCACCTAGTAAGTGCATTTGGGTCCTGGATTTGGAGGAAAAATACACACTAATTTGCAATTAGAAAATAGAAAATCAGATATTTTGTGTGATTGAACCATGAATATTATTGCTGTTATGGATATGATGAATCACGAAAGAAACAGAAGTGAGTTATCTGTCATGGTTTGTGTGTCAGCACCTAGTAAGTGCATTTGGGTCCTGGATTTGGAGGAAAAATACACACTAACTTGCAATTAGAAAATAGAAAATCAGATATTTTGTGTGATTGAACCATGAATATTGTTCCTGTTATGAATATTATGAATCATGAAAGAAACAGAAGTGGCTTATCTGTCATGGTTTATGTTTCAGCACCTAGTAAGTGCATTTGTTTCATGGATTTAGAGGAAAAATACACACTAATTTGCAATTAGAAAATACAAAATTAGATATTTTGTGTGATTGAACCATTAATATTGTTCCTGTTATGGATATGATGAATCATTAAAAAAACAGAAGTGAGTTATTTGTCGTGGTTTGTGTGTCAGCACCTAGTAAGTGCATTTGTTTCATGGATTTGGAGGAAAAATACACACTAATTTGCAATTAGAAATTAGAAAATTAGATATTTTGTGTGATGGAACCATGAATATTGTTCCTATTATGGATATGATGAATCATGAAAGAAACAGAAGTGAGTTATCTGTCATGGTTTGTGTGTCAGCACCTAGTAAGTGCATTTGGGTCCTGGATTTGGAGGAAAAATACACACTAATTTGCAACTAGAAAATAGAAAAACTGACATTTTGTGTGATTAGCCCATGAATACTGTTGCTGTTATGGATATGAGGAATCATGAAAGAAACAGAAGTGAGTTATCTGTCATAGTTAGTGTGTTAGCACCTAGTAAGTGCATTTGGGTCCTGGATTTGGAGGAAAAATACACACTAATTTGCAATTAGAAAATAGAAAATCAGATATTTTGTGTGATTGAACCATGAATATTATTGCTGTTATGGATATGATGAATCACGAAAGAAACAGAAGTGAGTTATCTGTCATGGTTTGTGTGTCAGCACCTAGTAAGTGCATTTGGGTCCTGGATTTGGAGGAAAAATACACACTAATTTGCAATTAGAAAATAGAAAATCAGATATTTTGTGTGATTGAACCATGAATATTGTTCCTGTTATGAATATTATGAATCATGAAACAAACAGAAGTGGCTTATCTGTCATGGTTTGTGTTTCAGCACCTAGTAAGTGCATTTGTTTCATGGATTTAGAGGAAAAATACACACTAATTTGCAATTAGAAAATACAAAATTAGATATTTTGTGTGATTGAACCATTAATATTGTTCCTGTTATGGATATGATGAATCATTAAAAAAACAGAAGTGAGTTATTTGTCGTGGTTTGTGTGTCAGCACCTAGTAAGTGCATTTGTTTCATGGATTTGGAGGAAAAATACACACTAATTTGCAATTAGAAAATACAAAATTAGATATTTTGTGTGATGGAACCATGAATATTGTTCCTGTTATGAATATTATGAATCATGAAAGAAACAGAAGTGAGTTATCTGTCATAGTTTGTGTGTCAGCAACTAGTAAGTGCATTTGTTTCATGGATTTGGAGGAAAAATACACACTAATTTGCAATTAGAAATTAGAAAATTAGATATTTTGTGTGATGGAACCATGAATATTGTTCCTATTATGGATATGATGAATCATGAAAGAAACAGAAGTGAGTTATCTGTCATGGTTTGTGTGTTAGCACCTAGTAAGTGCATTTGGGTCCTGGATTTGGAGGAAAAATACACACTAATTTGCAATTAGAAAATAGAAAATTAGATATTTTGTGTGATTGAACCATGAATATTGTTCCTTTTATGGATATGAGGAATCATGAAAGAAACAGAAGTGAGTTATCTGTCATAGTTAGTGTGTTAGCACCTAGTAAGTGCATTTGGGTACTGGATTTGGAGGAAAAATACACACTAATTTGCAATTAGAAAATAGAAAATCAGATATTTTGTGTGATTGAACCATGAATATTATTGCTGTTATGGATATGATGAATCACGAAAGAAACAGAAGTGAGTTATCTGTCATGGTTTGTGTGTCAGCACCTAGTAAGTGCATTTGGGTACTGGATTTGGAGGAAAAATACACACTAACTTGCAATTAGAAAATAGAAAATCAGATATTTTTTGTGATAAATCCATGAATACCGTTCCTGTTATGGATTAGTTGAATCATGAAAGAAACAGAAGTGAGTTATTTGTCATAGTTTGTGTGTCAGCACCTAGTAAGTGCATTTGTTTCATGGATTTGGAGGAAAAATACACACTAATTTGCAATTAGAAAATACAAAATATGATATTTTGTGGGATTGAACCATGAATATTGTTCCTATTATGGATATGATGAATCATGAAAGAAACAGAAGTGAGTTATCTGTCATCGTTAGTGTGTTAGCACCTAGTAAGTGCATTTGGGTCCTGGATTTGGAGGAAAAATACACACTAATTTGCAATTAGAAAATAGAAAATCAGATATTTTGTGTGATTGAACCATGAATATTATTGCTGTTATGGATATGATGAATCACGAAAGAAACAGAAGTGAGTTATCTGTCATGGTTTGTGTGTCAGCACCTAGTAAGTGCATTTGGGTACTGGATTTGGAGGAAAAATACACACTAACTTGCAATTAGAAAATAGAAAATCAGATATTTTTTGTGATAAATCCATGAATACCGTTCCTGTTATGGATATGATGAATCATTAAAAAAACAGAAGTGAGTTATTTGTCATAGTTTGTGTGTCAGCACCTAGTAAGTGCATTTGTTTCATGGATTTGGAGGAAAAATACACACTAATTTGCAATTAGAAAATACAAAATATGATATTTTGTGTGATTGAACCATGAATATTGTTCCTATTATGGATATGATGAATCATTAAAAAAACAGAAGTGAGTTATCTGTCATAGTTAGTGTGTTAGCACCTAGTAAGTGCATTTGGGTCCTGGATTTGGAGGAAAAATACACACTAATTTGCAATTAGAAAATAGAAAATTAGATATTTTGTGTGATTGAACCATGAATATTGTTGCTGTTATGGATATGAGGAATCATGAAAGAAACAGAAGTGAGTTATCTGTCATAGTTAGTGTGTTGGCACCTAGTAAGTGCATTTGGGTCCTGGATTTGGAGGAAAAATACACACTAATTTGCAATTAGAAAATAGAAAATTAGATATTTTGTATGATTGAACCATGAATATTGTTCCTGTTATGAATATTATGAATCATGAAACAAACAGAAGTGAGTTATCTGTCATGGTTTGTGTGTTAGCACCTAGTAAGTGCATTTGGGTCCTGGATTTGGAGGAAAAATACACACTAACTTGCAATTAGAAAATAGAAAATCAGATATTTTGTGTGATTGAACCATGAATATTGTTGCTGTTATGGATATGATGAATCATGAAAGAAACAGAAGTGAGTTATCTGTCATGGTTTGTGTGTCATCACCTAGTAAGTGCATTTGGGTCCTGGATTTGGAGCAAAAATACACACTAATTTGCAATTAGAAAATAGAAAATTAGATATTTTGTGTGATTGAACCATGAATATTGTTCCTGTTATGAATATTATGAATCATGAAACAAACAGAAGTGAGTTATCTGTCATGGTTTGTGTGTTAGCACCTAGTAAGTGCATTTGGGTCCTGGATTTGGAGGAAAAATACACACTAACTTGCAATTAGAAAATAGAAAATCAGATATTTTGTGTGATTGAACCATGAATATTGTTCCTGTTATGAATATTATGAATCATGAAAGAAACAGAAGTGACTTATCTGTCATGGTTTGTGTTTCAGCACCTAGTAAGTGCATTTGTTTCATGGATTTAGAGGAAAAATACACACTAACTTGCAATTAGAAAATTGAAAATCAGATATTTTGTGTGATTGAACCATGAATATTGTTCGTGTTATGGATATGATGAATCATTAAAAAAACAGAAGTGAGTTATTTGTCATAGTTTGTGTGTCAGCACCTAGTAAGTGCATTTGTTTCATGGATTTGGAGGAAAAATACACACTAATTTGCAATTAGAAAATACAAAATTAGATATTTTGTGGGATTGAACCATGAATATTGTTCCTGTTATGGATATGAGGAATCATGAAAGAAACAGAAGTGAGTTATCTGTCATAGTTAGTGTGTCAGCACCTAGTAAGTGCATTTGGGTCCTGGATTTGGAGGAAAAATACACACTAACTTGCAATTAGAAAATAGAAAATCCAATATTTTTTTGTGATTAGTCCATGAATATTGTTGCTGTTATGGGTGAGATGAATCATGAAAGAAACAGAAGTGAGTTATCTGTCATAGTTTGTGTGTCAGCACCTAGTAAGTGCATTTGGGTCCTGGATTTGGAGGAAAAATATACACTAATTTTCAATTAGAAAATAGAAAATCTATTATTTTGGGTGATTGAACCATGAATATTGTTGCTGTTATGGATATGATGAATCATGAAAGAAACAGAAGTCACTTATCTGTCATAGTTAGTGTGTCAGCACCTAGTGAGTGCATTTGGGTCCTGGATTTGGAGGAAATATACACACTACCTTGCAATTAGAAAATAGAAAATACAATATTTTGTGTGATTAGTCCATGAATATTGTTCCTGTTATGGGTGAGATGAATCATGAAAAAAACCGAAGTGAGTTATCTGTCATGGTTTGTGTGTCAGCACCTAGTAAGTGCATTTGGGTCCTGGGTTTGGAGGAAAAATACACACTAATTTGCAATTAGAAAATAGAAAATCCAATATTTTGGGTGATTGAACCTTGAATATTGTTGCTGTTTTGGATTTGATGAATCATGAAAGAAACAGAAGTGAGTTATCTGTCATAGTTAGTGTGTCAGCACCTAGTAAGTGCATTTGGGTCAGGATTTGGAGGAAAAATACACACTAACTTGCAATTAGAAAATAGAAAATCAGATATTTTGTGTGATTGAACCATGAATATTGTTCCTGTTATGGATTTTATGAATCATGAAAGAAACAGAAGTGGCTTATCTGTCATTTTTTGTGTTTTAGCATTTAGTAAGTGCATTTGTTTCATGGATTTAGAGGAAAAATACACACTAATTTGCAATTAGAAAATACAAAATTAGATATTTTGTGTGATTGAACCATGAATATTGTTCCTGTTATGGATATGATGAATCATTAAAAAAACAGAAGTGAGTTATCTGTCATAGTTTGTGTTTTAGCATTTAGTAAGTTCATTTGTTTCATGGATTTGGAGGAAAAATACACACTAATTTGCAATTAGAAAATAGAAAATCAGATATTCTGTATGATTGAACCATGGATAATGTTCCTGTTATGGATATTATGAATCATTAAAAAAACAGAAGTGAGTTATCTGTCATAGTTTGTGTGTCAGCACCTAGTAAGTGCATTTGTTTCATGGATTTGGAGGAAAAATACACACTAATTTGCAATTAGAAAATAGAAAATCCAATATTTTTGGTGATTGAACCATGAATATTGTTGCTGTTATGGATATGATGAATCATGAAAGAAAAAGAAGTGAGTTATCTGTCATAGTTTGTGTGTCATCACCTAGTAAGTGCATTTGGGTCCTGGATTTGGAGGAAAAATACACACTAACTTGCAATTAGAAAATAGAAAATCTATTATTTTGGGTGATTGAACCATGAATATTGTTGCTGTTATGGATATGATGAATCATGAAAGAAACAGAAGTGAGTTATCTGTCATAGTTAGTGTGTCAGCACCTAGTAAGTGCATTTGGGTCCTGGATTTGGAGGAAAAATACACACTAACTTGCAATTAGAAAATAGAAAATCCAATATTTTGTGTGATTGAACCATGAATATTGTTCCTGTTATGGATATGATGAATCATGAAAGAAACAGAAGTGACTTATCTGTCATGGTTTGTGTTTTAGCATTTAGTAAGTGCATTTGTTTCATGGATTTAGAGGAAAAATACACACTAATTTGCAATTAGAAAAAAGAAAATTAGATATTTTGTGTGATTGAACCATGAATATTGTTCCTGTTATGGATATGATGAATCATTTAAAAAACAGTTGTTTCATGGATTTGGAGGAAAAATACACACTAATTTGCAATTAGAAAATAGAAAATTAGATTTTTTTTTTGATGGAACCATGAATATTGTTCCTATTATGGATATGATGAATCATGAAAGAAACCGAAGTGAGTTATCTGTCATGGTTTGTGTGTCAGCACCTAGTAAGTGCATTTGGGTCCTGGATTTGGAGGAAAAATACACACTAATTTGCAATTAGAAAATACAAAATTAGATATTTTGTGGGATTGAACCATGAATATTGTTCCTATTATGGATATGATGAATCATGAAAGAAACAGAAGTGACTTATCTGTCATGGTTTGTGTGTCAGCACCTAGTAAGTGCATTTGGGTCCTGGATTTGGAGGAAAAATACACACTAACTTGCAATTAGAAAATAGAAAATCAGATATTTTGTGTGATTGAACCATGAATATTGTTCCTGTTATGGATATGATGAATCATGAAAGAAACAGAAGTGAGTTATCTGTCATGGTTTGTGTGTCATCACCTAGTAAGTGCATTTGGGTCCTGGATTTGGAGGAAAAATACACACTAACTTGCAATTAGAAAATAGAAAATCCAATATTTTGTGTGATTGAACCATGAATATTGTTCCTGTTATGGATATGATGAATCATGAAAGAAACAGAAGTGAGTTATCTGTCATAGTTTGTGTGTCAGCACCTAGTAAGTGCATTTGGGTACTGGATTTGGAGGAAAAATACACACTAATTTGCAATTAGAAAATAGAAAATCAGATATTTTGTGTGATTGAACCATGAATATTGTTCCTGTTATGGATTTTATGAATCATGAAAGAAACAGAAGTGAGTTATCTGTCATAGTTTGTGTGTTAGCACCTAGTAAGTGCATTTGGGTCCTGGATTTGGAGGGAAAAATACACACTAATTTGCAATTAGAAAATAGAAAATCAGATATTCTGTATGATTAGTCCATGAATATTGTTCCTGTTATGGGTGAGATGAATCATGAAAGAAACAGAAGTGAGTTATCTGTCATGGTTTGTGTGTCAGCACCTAGTAAGTGCATTTGGGTCCTGGATTTGGAGGAAAAATACACACTAATTTGCAGTTAGAAAATAGAAAATCAGATATTTTGGGTGATTGAACCATGAATATTGTTCCTATTATGGATATGATGAATCATGAAAGTGTGTCAGCACCTAGTAAGTGCATTTGGGTCCTGGATTTGGAGGAAAAATACACACTAATTTGCAATGAGAAAATAGAAAATAAGATATTTTGGGTGATTGAACCATGAATTTTGTTGCTGTTTTGGATATGATTGTTGATTCATGAAAGAAACAGAAGTGACTTATCTGTCATGGTTTGTGTGTCAGCACCTACTAAGTGCATTTGGGTCCTCGATTTGGAGGAAAAATACACACTAATTTGCAATTAGAAAATAGAAAATCAGTTAATTTGGGTGATTCAACCATGAATATTGTTGCTGTTATGGATATGATGAATCATGAAAGAAACAGAAGTGAGTTATCTGTCATAGTTTGTGTGTCAGCACCTAGTAAGTGCATTTGGGTCCTGGGTTTGGAGGAAAAATACACACTAATTTGCAATTAGAAAATAGAAAATCAGTTATTTTGGGTTATTAGTCCATGAATATTGTTCCTATTATGGATATGATGAATCATGAAAGAAACAGAAGTGACTTATCTGTCATAGTTAGTGTGTCAGCACCTACTAAGTGCATTTGGGTCCTGGATTTGGAGGAAAAATACACACTTATTTGTAATTAGAAAATAGAAAATCTATTATTTTGGGTGATTCAAACATGAATATTGTTGCTGTTATGGATATGATGAATCATGAAAGAAACAGAAGTCACTTATCTTTCATAGTTAGTGTGTTAGCACCTAGTAAGTGCATTTGGGTCCTGGATTTGGAGGAAAAATACACACTAATTTGCAATTAGAAAATAGAAAATTAGATATTTTGTGTGATTGAACCATGAATATTGTTCCTATTATTGATATGATGAATCATGAAAGAAACAGAAGTGAGTTATCTGTCATGGTTTGTGTTGTCGGCAAAAATTACGGTTGATTGTCGGCATCAAATTCGATCGGAAAAGCCGACAAAACGAAACGACCATGAAGGTGCGGAACAACGATGATCAAGCATTAGAACCAAGCGCACCTCCACTACATGAAAATCCCTAAGTGGTAAAAAGGACACCACTTAGGACTACAAACAGAATGGACTAATCGGTTAGAAACAAGAAATATCCAAAGACCTGACCAATAAGTGAACACTTGGAACCCTTAAGTATATTCAAAAGAATATACTTGATATCCAGTGAGGAAATTACTTATTGCAATCAAGAAAATCAATACCGATTCCAGATGGGCCCCATATCTAGCATATATACCACGAACAAGCATACGCCCCATCAAACAGAATACTTAACCCCGAAAATGACCAATACCATCGAATGACCGACAAGGCGCTAATACAGCAACAGCAGTATCGGTGCGATGAAATCCATACTAGTGTAAAAGACTGGGGAAGATCTCTACCATGTAAAATACAGCAGAGAGCCCCGATACAGTAACAAAATAAGAGCGTCTCTCTGAGCTCACTTCTCTTTAAATATAAAATATTTGTTATACCTATCCGGTCAATTTTTAGAGTAACAACAGGTTATAGAGCCCTTATAACTCGCGCTGTTGAGCGTCTACCTTAAGAGCCTATCTCCGCCCGATCAGCACCTCCACTGACCGGTCACAGCCAGAGGACATTGCTGTTGAGCGATAGGCCTTCCCCCCAGCGCAGAGATTGTTACGCGAGCCTGCTGTTGAGCGACTCCCTTCCAATCTCCCCCTCTTCTCCTTATTTCTCCGACGAACGTTCATTCGGTCCTTTCTTTGGTTAATTCATCCCTTCGGCTACCGTTCTCGAATGATCCCTTGGTCCTTCCTCGAACGATATCTTCTGTCTCTGCGGAACGTTCCTTCACTTGTTCGGCACGTTCTGTGGACCGCACCTTCGCTCGGTCCTTTCGCTGGTTCATTCCTCTCCAGTCATCAATCCCCGCATCTCGGTTCATTCTTTCTGAGCATTTGCGAATTTTCACCGCTCCTCGGTCTTTAATTCTTTCTGCGACTTCCCGAATTTTCCTCGGACTTTGCTCCTTTTTCTACCGCCTCCGCCACACCGCATCAATTCGACACCATCGATTCGACGCCACCGTTCATTCTTCCTCTTTCCCCTCCTGCTTGTGAATCAGGGGGTGTATCCACTGTTTCTACACACAGTTCTTTGATCATCCACAAGCAAGCATGGTTGACCCCTTTGATTGGAATGCTATGGAAGGCATCCAATTACGGTTCAAGGGCAATAGCCCCTATGACGAAAAATTGAATGCTGTCTACTCCCAGATCATGGACGACACCGACATGGAAGATTTCTTTGTGGAGAGCGCAGACGCAAAGGTGCTAGCCCCCTCCATGATGTCCAACCTCCGGGGCAGTGTTGTCAATGCAATCACCTCCTATCTACCCAGCTCCACAGAGCTCGAGAAAGGACACATCACCCAACTCCTCTCAGGATGCACCATATCCTATGTGAATCACGCCGGTGCTGAAAAGAAAGTTCGCGGACCCGTCGACTTGGAAAAGGCTGCAAAGGAAGCACTCACACACCACACAGACGATTCCACCAAACCATTCATCATCATTGAACTACTCATCACTGAATGGCAATTCAAACCCACCTGGAGACCCCAACGTTTTGACAAGATCTATGAAGGTGCCACACAGGCCGACTCAGATGATGAAAATGCCGCAGCTCCAATTCCAGCGCCCACGGCAGCAGGCACCGACATGCAAGAATTGACCACCCTACTCCAGCAATTGGTCAACAACGGCAACACCAATAACAACACCAACAACAACACCGGCGCCAACCACCAAACCCTTGACCTCCCATGGAATCCAGCCACATTACCACCACCAGTGAAAGAGCGATATTACAGGAGAGATGAATTCCTCACCAGAGATGATATGAAAGACTTCCCAATCACCTACACCAACTCATCAGGAAATGAAACAATTGTCAGGCAAAACTACTACCTACACAATCTAGGCAGTGGGAGAAATGACCAGCGCCTGATCACCAGAAGTGGTGACTGTTTTGATCTGACCAGAGCCTCTGACAAGTCCAAGGAAGCAGCTAGAGACAAACTATTTCTCTCAGGCTTTCCACAACTAAAGGATGCAACGGACCCTCAGGTTAGAAAATGGTACAGAGAAATCACAGCTCACTCACAGCAACACCATATTTATGTCCATCCATACTATCTCTTCAGGCGTGAAGCTGATCACCTCAGAGGATTCACAATTGGCGATAACTTTCCACATGATCTACCTTTAAGATATGAATTGGCCATCAATGAATGGGGAAATCTGATTTACACCGCACTCAGAAGTGACAAAATCATCCCTGATTCATGTGCAAGTATGAAGGCAACCATTCAGAGCTTTGAAGGAGGACAAGGTTATGAAGCGCTATACACAGTTATTTCTCAGACACATCCCAACTCAAAAAGGCCATCCAATGCCAGCAGAATGGTCCGAAATCCTCCAAACCAGAACGCGAGTGAATCTCTTGAAGAATACTACTTCCGGTACAAGGATTACTTGAGACTTAGAGTGTTCCTCCAAAACCAACCTGGCACTATCAGTTCGACAGAAGAAGTCAGCAACCTTATTGCAGGAACCACCCTCTCAGAAGAGCTCTTCAAAAAAACAGAAGATGAACGCGACTCTGATGACCAATTCAAACGGGACAAATACAAGGCAGGTAGGCTTCTACAAACCCTCCAAACATGTGAGCAAGAGATCAAGGCTGAACAAAAGTACAAGAGGAACATCTCCAAACCAATCCAGCCCAAGCAATTGAAAAGAATACACCGTGTAAACGCATATTCGTACGTACGAAGAGTCACGAAGGCAAATAACCTTATTCGTAAGGTTATTTAACCTGAGTGAATAATCGTCGGCGATTATCCATGTGGATTGCCTCTTAGCGAAATTCTCCCCATCAGCTCACTCTTCGAAGAATTAACAACTCTAAAACACTATCATGCCCTAAAATCTATGTACAACCTAGTACTAATTCTACATGATAAGGTACATTCACATGTGATATTTCAATGAGAATATCACGGTGAATTACACGATAATACGGTAAAACAAAAGACCGATCGAAGATGGTTTTGCGTGTGTTTTGTGTCTTAAGATTACATGTGTTTTTTGTATGCTAAAATTACACGATGACGATGAGTAATTAACCTGTCGATTCGATCGACGAGGACGATTGAACTGTAACAACAGTTGTTCTACTCACTAAATCAATCAATCGTAAGATCGATTGCGTTTGTTTTATTACTGTTACGACGCGATTTTTCTAGTTTATCAGACCCACAGCACTCTACGAGCTGTGGAGGACGAATGGCGTTTCCACTGAGGAACGCAGTTGAGCTCGAAGACAAAGAATCCGGAATAGCCTGATCAGCTACCGGCATCAACCCTCAAGGATGTAAAAGAGGCAGTTGCCTGTGGAGCCCTGGAATAGACCAACACCAGGGCGGTCTCCCTGAAAGAAGAGACCAAAGAATCAAACCAAGGTGGTGGCTCCACCGGGTTTCGAGATCCAGCAAAACAAGCAAGGGAAAAGATGCTGGACGGCTCAGTCGAAAGAGCCGCCCAGGTTGGCATCAGTTGAAAGGAATCAATATTCAAGAACACTGATCTTTCACTGAAAACAAGAACGACGTGAGCCAGAAGATTGAGCCTGAAGTATCCTGTGGTGAAACAGATTGGAAGGAACAGATTGCAAAGAGCATCTGCCCGGAAGGAACAGATTGTAAAAAGCATCTGCCCGCACGAAACGAAAATCCAAAGATATGAGAACACCAAATCTCAAAGATCGTAAAGATCCAAAAGGAAAGGAAAAGAGAACACTAAATTCTCAGGAAACAATCTTTCACCACAGAAATACAGAATGAGCAAAATCCCAAGAAAGGATAGGAAAGCTCACAATCTTAAATTGCGGCAAAAGCAAAAGCTCACTCATACAGATAACCGGAACGAAAACTCGATCCGAACAAAAGTATAAACAAAACCAGAACAAAAATTCGATCCGGATATACAAATACAAAACAGATAAGCCAATCACACTCGACAGCAGTCAACATCTACAAACCATCTCACATCCAATCTTTCGATCCGATTACATTCTCCCTTCACATACCACTTCCAATTCACATACCACATCCAATTGAATACTCGATCGAAACGACCATCGAAACTCCAAAAAATTGAATATCGCTTGAACATTTAAATCCCGTCCCTATCATGGCTACAGCAAGAAAAACAAGGTCAAAAGCAAAGCCAAAGGACGATGACGAATATGACTCCAGCAGTAGCGAGGAGGAAACAAAAATGGAAGTGGATCAAGATCTACCAGGAATCACGATGGATGATAAGAGTGATGACAAAAGTATGGATGAAGACAGATTGAATGAGAAAACAATCATGCGTGTAATGGAAAAGGCTATGACTGATCCAGAAATGAACCCAACTTGGAAAAGAGTCATCGACAAGGAAGTAAAGAAAATGATCAGAGCCATACAGGATGCGGTGAAGCAACACAGAAATCCAGATGACGTTAATCAGAGTGATAGTGATAGCAGCGATGAAGATGAGAATCAACTAGATGTCGACCTAAGGGCTGAACGGTACGGAAGGAGGTCATCCCAACCAAAAATAAAAATCAGGGGATTCAACAATGGAAGATTTCTGAATCCAGAACAGCTTGCCTTCAGAAGCAGCTTGATGGATTTTGGTATCAACTATGAATCAGCTGAAGAAATTATGAGGGGAGGGATGTCTAATATTCGTGAAATTACAGACCTCAACAAGGAAAGCATCAAATCGTTCATGCATGGATTGAAATCTATCAGTCCAGACTGCCCTAATCCAAAAAGTATCCACTATGGTAACAGACTATCATCAAGGCTTCTCACGTGGGCAAATTGGGCCCGGTATCAACCATTGATTGGAGTCAAGCCAAGGGCTATCGACTGGAAAGCAAATCCAAACAATCTGGAACTACAGCAATTCAGAATCAAGATGATGGAATCAAGTGTGAAATCACAGGAAAAATCAACCCCACCTGAGCTAAAGGACCTTACAAAGTTCAGAGAATGGGAGGAAGGCTTTCGACAAAACTTGAGATACAGATTCAACTCTGAGGGATTCCCAATCTTGTATGTCATAAGACCCCAAGAGAAGGAAGATGTTACAGATGAAGCCAGGGCTGGAACAGTCGGGCAAAGTCCAACAGATACCTATCCAACTTGGACTGACTACAATGAAAGGTGTGGCGTCTTGTCAGGTCACCAGTATGATGAGGATAACAACGTCGTCTGGAGGTTGTTATGCGATGCAACGAGAAAAGGTCCTGGGTGGGAATATGTGGCACATTTCCAAAACACTGCTCTGAACTCTGGTAATGCCAGAAATGCTTTCATTTCATTGATGCAACATGCTTACACTGATACCAATATCACTATGGTTCTGAACAAGACCTATCAGGAAATGAAAGAATCACATTACACTGGCGATGCTAAGAATTATGACTGGAACAAGCACAAGCAAAACTGGACTGCTTTTCATGGAACAATTCTGAGATTTGAAAAGAATCACAATGAAAGGAGATTTGTTTGGGATTTTATCAATTCAATCAGTGATGAGCGGCTTGATGCTGCAAAAGCAGATGCAATTGATGAGAGCAAAGACTATCGTGACAACTTCAATGAATGTTTGATTCTATTCACCAATCGGCTTGGATTGAAGAAGCTTGCAAATGGGAAGCATAAACGAGGTTCCAGAAGTGTGTATTCTGTGGGCACAACCAGCAACAAGAAGCAGAAAACGACTGGAACGTTCACAGGAAAAGTTGAATGCAAGCCTTACCCAACAAGTGTTTATAAGACAATGTCAAAAGAACAGCGACAGGAGCTTTACCAGATGAGACAGGCAAAGAAGAAAAGAAATCTCAAAGCTGCTGAGACCAAAAAGGCAAAGGAAGCTGAGAATGAAGGCGCAGGTGATAGCTTTGGCTCAAAATCTAAGAAATGACAAAATAACCGGACACTATTACTAGAACACAAATTGTTAACAATGGTGAGCCGGTCATTATACAAGATGAATGTTCCTTTAGATTTTGATGATGGAGAAAATGAGGAAGGGTACTGTGAGCTAGATTCACATGCTGATACCACCGCCGCAGGAAGTAATTTGATATTGCTAAATCCTGATCAGATCACAACGCATGTTGATGTTGCACCTTTTTCTGAAGGGTACAAGCCCATCAAGAAAATCCCGATTGGAAGCTGTGCAACTGCTTGGACAAGTCCAACATCAGGACAAGTCTACATCATAGTGTTCCATCAAGCGCTGTACTTTGGGAACAAATTGAAGAACAGCTTGATATGCCCAAATCAAGTGAGGGACTGCAATTTCAATTCTGTTGAAGAAACACCGCGCCAATTTGACCCAAGATCCAAGCATGGAATCACAATTCAAACACCAATGGAGGATGATGATCCGAGGAAAGTTTTCATAAAATTGAGTATGAGAAATGTGATTTCATATTTCCCCACAAGGAAGCCAACAAGATTGGAGCTGGATGAATGTCAACATTTGATTGCAACGAATGACACCCCATGGGACCCGCATTCATTGAAGTTCAGGATGGCTGAATTAGCAATCGACAATGGAGATCCCATTTCAGGGGACCATTTGAGTGTTCAAGCAATGTCGACTGAAGATGCAAACTCTATTGTAACCGAACCTACAAGTAATGTTACAGGTATGCTCCCCAAGACCAGCTTAGAGAACAGGAATCCAAGTGTCATGCAGCAATGCAAACTGATGAGAGTACATCAGGTATCAACAAGAAGAATGCTAACTGAATGCCAAATTGCAACAGATGGAAATATTGCTAATCGAATTTCTTCAGTAAGGAATATTTCAAGCGCGCGAAGGGTAGACCAATTTTTGTTTGACGATACAGAATTTGAATTCATGGAAGCTCCTGAAAAAGAATCAAAACAAGCCCCTAGCTTGCAAGAAATTGACAACCCACTTGAAAGGAGATCCCTCGATAGACGAAATCAATGGGGGCCATCAGTGATAACAATTGAAGGTCCAAACAAAGTTGACTGTGAACGCCTAGCCAAAACTTGGAATATTAGTTTCAAGAAAGCTGAGCAGACATTGAAGGTCACAACCCAGAAGGCCCTCAGGAATTTGCAATTACCATTGATGAAAAGGCTGCCTACACAGCGCTTCAGGAACAAGAGAGTTGCACAAGGAACCTGGTACACTGATACGTGGCATGCTAGAACGACCAGTATTATGAGACAGGAAAAATGTGCACAGATCTTCACAAATGGAAATGGGTTTGAAGTATTTATACCAATACAGGACAAATCCCAGGCGCATCAAGGATTGAAGACATTCATTCATGAAATTGGAATCCCAGAGCATTTGATTTCTGACGGTGCACCAGAACAAGGATCACCAAGAACTTACAAGATGCACTGGAATTCAATTGTAAAGCGCAACCATATTCATCAGACATTCATACAACCTCATTGCCCATTTCAAAATCGAGCAGAACAAGCAATTGGACACCTTGGGAGTGCAATCACAACCAAGTCAGCGAAGAAGAAATCACCGAGGTGATTATGGTCATTTTGTGGTGAATTATGTGCAAACATAAGGCAGAGAACAGCATCAAGCAACCCTTCTTCAATGGGGCAAACTCCATTTGAATTGGTCCATGGCTATAGGCCCGATATTACACTATACACTCCATCAGAATGGTATGATTTTGTGTTTTATTATGATAAAGGTGATCCTTCTACTCGAGGCGTTGAAAGGCTGGGACGATGGTTGGGTCCCTGTGGCAATAAGGTAGGTGGGGGTGATTGTTTCTGGCTCCTGACTGAATCAGCAATACCAATATCTACAAATTCAATAAGGCCTGTCAAAGAATTCGAATGGAGGGATAGAGATATCCTCAGAAGAATGGAAGCAATTGACAAATCAATTGAATCCAAGATTGGTGATGAAGTGAAGGATAGCGCGTCCTTTTTCCAGGAAAACTACCCGGAGCCACAAATGGAGCTATTTGAGGAACAACCAGTAGAATCACCTGATCTGAAACTTGAAATGGCTGAACCAGAAGCGTCAGTAGAAGATATTGATGAACCAGATGAATATCTGGGGAATGAAGTGATCATTGAAAGAAATGATGAGAGACTCAGGTGTGTTGTCAAGGATAGAGTGCGCGACTTGCAAAACAGACCGATAGGACTCAGAAATGAGAATCCCATACTAGACACGAGACTGTACAAATTGCAACTACCTGATGGCACCATAGAGGAATACACGGCAAATATTGTTGCAGAGAGTCTGTACAGTTCTGTTGATGATGACGGAAGAATGTTCACTCTACTAGATGAGCTCATTGATCATGAATGCGACAACACTGCACTAACTGATGATGAAGCCACGACCATAGCAAAAAATGGCAGGAAAACCCATAAGCCGACAACTAGGGGTTGGAGGATTCTCGCCAGTTGGAAAGATGGCACCGAATCATGGTGTAAGCTAAGCGATGTGAAAGAATCATTTCCAGTGCAATTAGCTGAGTATGCTGTCAACAATAATCTTGAGAAATCACCAGCATTCAGATGGTGGGTGCACAAAATTTTGAGAAGAAAGGAACGGATCCTTAAGGCAGCCAAAACAGCCAAGTATTGGTTGAAGACTCACAAGTATGGCGTTGAGTTGCCACATGCAATCAAACAAGCGCTGGCTATTGATAAGAAAACAGGCACTGATCACTGGGAAAGGGCAATTCACAAAGAAATGACCAACAATATGGCAGCGTTCGAATTTTCCGATGATGATGTTATTCCCGTCGGTCACAAAGAAATAACAACCCACATGATTTTTGACATCAAGCTTGGATCCCTAACGAGGAAGGCTAGGTTAGTAGGGGACGGTCATAAAGTTCCTGCAGTGGCAAAAGAAAATACATACTCATCGGTTCCCAGTCGGGATTCAGTGAGAATATTCTTCCTGCTGGCAGCGCTGAATGATTTGAAGGTTCTCTCAGCAGATATTCAACATGCATATTTGACAGCCCCGATTAAAGAGAAATACTTTCTAAAAGCGAGAGCTGAAGATGGTTTTCCACCACATCTTGCAGGAAGGCCTTGCAAGATAGTTCGCGCATTGTATGGACTGCCGGTGGCAGGTGCATCTTTCAGGTCATATCTCACACAGCATTTGAGAGACCTTGGATATTCACCATGCAAAGCAGATCCGGATGTGCACTTACGAATTGAAACCAGGAAAGACGGATCCAGATACTGGGCAATGTTGATTGCATATGTAGACGACATCTTATGTTCTGGTGAAGATCCAAAGTTCCAGCTTGAAAACATCGAGCGAAAGTTCAAATTGAAGGATGATACTATTGAAGAGCCAACCCTGTATCTGGGAGCAGATATTGGAAAGTTCTACTTTGAAGGTGATTCAAAGCCAAGATGGTCATTATCAAGCACTAAGTATACGGCGAAAGCTGTTGCAGCAGTCGAACAAGAGTTAGGAACTGAAAAATATGGCTACAAGTATCTACCAAAATCAGCGTCCAGTCCACTGTCACATGATTACCGACCGGAAATTGATATATCAGAAGAATTGAATCCTGAATTGCAAAACTACTATCAAGGTTTAATTGGAGTCCTCAGGTGGATTTGTGAATTAGGAAGGCTAGACATTGTAATGCCAGTCTCGCGATGTCAAGGTATCTGGCACAAGCAAGGATTGGGCATTTGAATCAGTTGTTTCATATATTTGCATATTTGAAAAAATACAACAGGTCGAAATTGGTTTTTGACGGTACTGTACCAAACGTCGATGAGAGTAAATTTCAAAAATGTGACTGGTCTGAATTTTATCCTGGTGCCGCTGAAGTCATACCAGCAGATATGCCTGAAGCCTTGGGAAAGCATGTAACAATGAGCTGTTTTGTTGACGCCGACCATGCCGGATGCAAGGCAACAAGACGATCTCATACTGGTGTTATTATCTTCATTAATAATGCACCGATCATTTGGTTTTCCAAAAGACAAACAACAGTTGAAACATCAACTTTTGGATCTGAAATCATTGCTTTGAAAATTGCAATCGAATTGGTTGAAGGTCTAAGGTACAAGTTGAGAATGATGGGTGTTCCAATTGATGGAAGCACCAATGTGTATTGTGATAATGATTCTGTTGTCACAAATGTTACACGACCTGAGAGCCCATGTAAGAAGAAGCACAACAGCATTGCATACCACAAAGCACGCGAATCTATTGCAGCAGGAATTATCAGAGTTGCAAAGGAACCAGGTTCAACAAATATTGCTGATTTGTTTACAAAGCTAATGAGTGGCGCTGTTTTCAGAGAACATTGTTCTCGTTGCATGTGGTAAGGAAAGAATCAATCATTTGATGGAATGTTCGATCGATCATCCGATCGGAGTAACAAGTTGATTTTACTAAGTTCGATCATGGAAACGAATCGATCTGCAATGAGCATTTCGAAGATGGATAATTTGATCCATGAATACAATATATCAAACCGGCAAGGATCAGGGCAAAACGCCATGATACAAGCCAGAATGAGTGGCAAAATGCCTCCCCATTTCTTTTGATAGGGCCTCTGATGGTAGACTGGATACAGTTTGGTATTCAACACACGAATGACTCACGATGAACATAATAAGTCATAGAATCCAGCCGCTTAACGGTTGGAGGATTTATGACTGAAGGGGACTGAAAAGAATACACCGTGTAAACGCATATTCGTACGTACGAAGAGTCACGAAGGCAAATAACCTTATTCGTAAGGTTATTTAACCTGAGTGAATAATCGTCGGCGATTATCCATGTGGATTGCCTCTTAGCGAAATTCTCCCCATCAGCTCACTCTTCGAAGAATTAACAACTCTAAAACACTATCATGCCCTAAAATCTATGTACAACCTAGTACTAATTCTACATGATAAGGTACATTCACATGTGATATTTCAATGAGAATATCACGGTGAATTACACGATAATACGGTAAAACAAAAGACCGATCGAAGATGGTTTTGCGTGTGTTTTGTGTCTTAAGATTACATGTGTTTTTTGTATGCTAAAATTACACGATGACGACGAGTAATTAACCTGTCGATTCGATCGACGAAGACGATTGAACTGTAACAACAGTTGTTCTACTCACTAAATCAATCAATCGTAAGATCGATTGCATTTGTTTTATTACTGTTACGACGCGATTTTTCTACAATTGTCTGTCTCAGGTACCAGACCAGGTCCCCGTCGCAATGATAGGTTTCAAAAGCGCGCTAGCAACAGTACTGTTAGGACACCTTCTACTTTGACTTCTCACTCAATCAGCCTGATTGAATCACTTGGGTACCCGGAGATGAATGAAGAATCTGACAATCCCTTCCTCCATCAAGCGTACTGCAATGCTATCACTGCCTTCGACAAGCAACCCAGTCTCTTCGACACAACCAGAAAATGCATTGTTTGTCATACATCCGGTCATAGCTTTGATAATTGCCCTGCATTACAAGATGTAGAGTCACTCAAGAAAAATAGGATTGCCACAGCTGTTTTTCTAAGCAAATGCAACAGGGAAACCCAACAGCTCTTAGATTCCACTCAACAAATCTCTCAGATCAACATTGGCGATGAAGATCAAGATGAGGATTCACCTGATGATGCAGTAGAAGAACAAAAGTTTTGCAATGGCCAAGAATAGAAAGTCTTTCTTGCAGCCATCCTATGACATCACCTCAAGATGATCCTCAAGGATTTGACAATGCCACAGCGCCCCAAGTGAACAGCTTATGCCCCTCCTTGGACTCCAGCAGTGTCAGCTCCCATGAATCTGTCCACATTGGTGCTGTCAATCTCCTACCCAGGCACAGCCTCCAATCTTCAATCCCAATTGATGTCTACTGTGAGATGGAATCACTTGAGGTTACAGCCCCTACATTGGAATCACACCTGGAAATCAATGGAGATCCCAACTTTGACAGAGACAACCCTACATCCGTTGATACCCACAATGTGCAATTCCTGGTCCCACCAGACCCTATTGCCGCTACGGCCTATTTCCAACATGGTGTCAGAGCCCAGATTGACACCGGTGCGAAAGTTTCCTGCACAAATCTCAAACACATCCTGCACGGTTACAAACCCTACAACAAGCTGAGGAAATGTCTGGTCAGGCTCACGGCAGCAATAGGAGGAAAAGCAGCAACCTGCATTCCTGAAGGATCTGGCTACTTGCATATCCCAGCACCGAATCACATTGGATTAGAAAAAGTGTGTCGTAACAAACAAACAAATCGCAATCGGTCTTACGAACGATTGATTTAGTGAGTAAGACCTTTGTTACAGTTCATTCGGCCTTGTCGATGCCGATCTTGTCGATGCCGATCGACAGGTTAATTAATCGTCGTCAAATTACCCGTCGTCATCGTGTAATTTCTAGCATACAAAACACATGTAATTCTTAAGACACGAAACACACGCAAACCATCTTCGATCGGTCTTTTACCGTATAATTCACCGTGATATTCTCATTGGAATATCACATTATTTGCACCTTATTATGTAGAATTAGTACTAGGTTGTACATAGATTTTAGGGCATGATAGTGTTTTAGAGTTGTTAATTCTTCGAAGAGTGAGCTGATGGGGAATCCGGTAAATCGGTAAAGAGACTATCCACATGAAAGCGCCGACGATTATTCACTCAAGTTAAATAACCTTACGAATAAGGTTATTTGCCCTTATGACTTTTCGTACAATACGCCCGCTTAGTACGTACGAATACGCGTTACACGGTGAATTCTTTTCAGTCCCCTTCAGTCATAAATCCTCCAACCGTTAAGCAGCTGGATTCTATGACTTAATATGTTCATCGTGAGTCATTCGTGTGTTGAATACCAAACTGTATCCAGTCTACCATCAGAGGCCCTATCAAAAGAAAATGGGGAGGCATTTTGCCATTCATTCTGGCTTGTATCATGGCATTTTGCCCTGATCCTTGCCGGTTTGATATATTGTATTCATGGATCAAATTATCCATCTTCGAAATGCTCATTGCAGATCGATTCGTTTCCATGATCGAACTTAAATCAACTTGTTGCTTCGGTCGAACGATCGATCGAACATTCCATCGAACGATTGATTTTTACTTTACCACATGCAACGAGAACAATGTTCTCTGAAAACAGCGCCACTCATTAGCTTTGTAAACAAATCAGCAATATTTGTTGAACCTGGTTCCTTTGCAACTCTGATAATTCCTGCTGCAATAGATTCGCGTGCTTTGTGGTATGCAATGCTGTTGTGCTTCTTCTTACATGGGCTTTCAGGTCGTGTAACATTCGTGACAACAGAATCATTATCACAATACACATTTGTGCTTCCATCAATTGGAACACCCATCATTCTCAACTTGTACCTTAGACCTTCAACCAATTCGATTGCAATTTTCAAAGCAATGATTTCAGATCCAAAAGTTGATGTTTCAACTGTTGTTTGTCTTTTGGAAAACCAAATGATCGGTGCATTATTAATGAAGATAATAACACCGGTATGAGACCTTCTCGTTGCCTTGCATCCAGCATGGTCAGCATCAACAAAACAACTCATCGTCACATGTTTTCCCAGAGCTTCAGGCATATCTGCTGGTATGACTTCAGCGGCACCAGGATAAAATTCAGACCAGTCACATTTTTGAAATTTACTCTCATCAACGCTTGGTACAGTATCGTCAAAAACCAATTTCGACCTGTTGTACTTTTTCAAATATGCAAATATATGAAACAACTGATTCAAATGCCCAATCCTTGCTTGTGCCAGATACCTTGACATCAGCAAGACTGGCATTACAATGTCTAGCCTTCCTAATTCACAAATCCACCTGAGAACTCCAATTAAACCTTGGTAGTAATTTTGCAATTCAGGGTTCAATTCTTCTGATATATCAATTTCCGGTCGGTAATCATGTGACAGTGGACTGGACGCTGATTTTGGTAGATACTTGTAACCATATTTTTCAGTTCCTAACTCTTGTTCGACTGCTGCAACAGCTTTCGCCGTATACTTAGTGCTTGATAATGACCATCTTGGCTTTGAATCACCTTCAAAGTAGAACTTTCCAATATCTGCTCCCAGATACAGGGTTGGCTCTTCAATAGTATCATCCTTCAATTTGAACTTGCGCTCAATGTTTTCAAGCTGGAACTTTGGATCTTCACCAGAACATAAGATGTCGTCTACATAGGCAATGAGCATTGCCCAGTACCTGGATCCGTCTTTCCTGGTTTCAATTCGTAAGTGCACATCCGGATCTGCCTTGCAAGGTGAATATCCAAGATCTCTCAAATGCTGTGTGAGATATGACCTGAAAGATGCACCTGCAACTGGCAGTCCATACCCATACAATGCGCGGACTATCTTGCAAGGCCTTCCTGCAAGATGTGGTGGAAAACCATCTTCAGCTCTCGCTTTTAGAAAGTATTTCTCTTTAATCGGGGCTGTCAAATATGCATTTTGAATATCTGCTGAGAGAACCTTCAAATCATTCAGCGCGGCCAGCAGGAAGAATATTCTTACTAAGTCGCGACTGGGGACAGATGAGTAAGTATTTTCTTTCGCCACTGCAGGAACTTTATGACCATCCCCTACCAATCTAGCTTTCCTTGTTAGGGATCCAAGCTTGATGTCAAAAATCATGTGGGTTGTTATTTCTTTGTGACCGACGGGAATAACATCATCATCGGAAAATTCGAACGCTGCCATATTGTTGGTCATTTCTTTGTGAATTGCCCTTTCCCAGTGATCAGTGCCTGTTTTCTTATCAATAGCCAGCGCTTGTTTGATTGCATGTGGCAACTCAACGCCATATTTGTGAGTCTTCAACCAATACTTGGCTGTTTTGGCTGCCTTAAGGATCCGTTCCTTTCTTCTCAAAATTTTGTGCACCCACCATCTGAATGCTGGTGATTTCTCAAGATTATTGTTGACAGCATACTCAGCTAATTGCACTGGAAATGATTCTTTCACATCGCTTAGCTTACACCATGATTCGGTGCCATCTTTCCAACTGGCGAGAATCCTCCAACCCCTAGTTGTCGGCTTATGGGTTTTCCTGCCATTTTTTGCTATGGTCGTGGCTTCATCATCAGTTAGTGCAGTGTTGTCGCATTCATGATCAATGAGCTCATCTAGTAGAGTGAACATTCTTCCGTCATCATCAACAGAACTGTACAGACTCTCTGCAACAATATTTGCCGTGTATTCCTCCATGGTGCCGTCAGGTAGTTGCAATTTATACAGCCTCGTGTCTAGTATGGGATTCTCATTTCTGAGTCCTATCGGTCTGTTTTGCAAGTCTCGCACTCTATCCTTGACAACGCACCTGAGTCTTTCATCACCTCTTTCAATGATTACTTCATTCCCCAGATATTCATCTGGTTCATCAATATCTTCTACTGACGCTTCTGGTTCAGCCATTTCAAGTTTCAAATCAGGTGATTCTACTGGTTGATCCTCAAATAGCTCCATTTGTGGCTCCGGGTAGTTTTCCTGGAAGAAGGACGCGCTATCCTTCACTTCATCACCAATCTTGGATTCAATTGATTTGTCAATTGCTTCCATTCTTCTGAGGATATCTCTGTCCCGCCATTCAAATTCCTTGACAGGTCTTACTGAATTTGTAGATATTGGTATTGCTGATTCAGTCAGGAGCCAAAAACAATCACCCCCACCTACCTTATTGCCACAGGGACCCAACCATCATCCCAGCCTTTCAATGCCTCGAGTAGAAGAATCACCTTTATCATAGTAAAACACAAAATCATACCATTCTGATGAAGTATATAATGTAATATTGGGTCTATAGCCATGGACCAATTCAAATGGAGTTCTCCCCATTGAAGACGGGTTGCTCGATGCTGTTCTCTGCCTGATATTAGCACATAGTTCACCACAAAATGACCATAATCGCCTCGGTGATTTCTTCTTCGCTGACTTGGTTGTGATTGCACTCCCAAGGTGTCCAATTGCTTGTTCTGCTCGATTTTGAAATGGGCAATGAGGTTGTATGAATGTCTGATGAATATGGTTGCGCTTTACAATTGAATTCCAGTGCGTCTTGTAAGTTCTTGGTGATCCTTGTTCTGGTGCACCGTCAGAAATCAAATGCTCTGGGATTCCAATTTCATGAATGAATGTCTTCAATCCTTGATGCGCCTGGGATTTGTCCTGTATTGGTATAAATACTTCAAACCCATTTCCATTTGTGAAGATCTGTGCACATTTTTCCTGTCTCATAATACTGGTCGTTCTAGCATGCCATGTATCAGTGTACCAGGTTCCTTGTGCAACTCTCTTGTTCCTGAAGCGCTGTGTAGGCAGCCTTTTCATCAATGGTAATTGCAAATTCCTGAGGGCCTTCTGGGTTGTGACCTTCAATGTCTGCTCAGCTTTCTTGAAACTAATATTCCAAGTTTTGGCTAGGCGTTCACAGTCAACTTTGTTTGGACCTTCAATTGTTATCACTGATGGCCCCCATTGATTTCTTCTATCAAGAGACCTTCTCTCAAGTGTATTGTCGATTTCTTGCAAGCTAGGGACCTGTTTTGATTCTTCTTCAGGAGCTTCCATAAAGTCAAATTCTGTATCATCAAACAAGAATTGGTCTACCCTTCGCGCGCTTGAAATATTCCTTACTGAAGAAATTTGATGAGCAATATTTCCATCTGTTGCAATTTGGCATTCAGTTAGCATTCTCCTTGTTGATACCTGGTGTACTCTCATCAGTTTGCATTGCTGCATCACGCTTGGATGCCTGTTGTCTAAGCTGGTCTTGGGGAGCATACCTGTAACATTACTTGCAGGTTCTGTTACAACCGAACTTGTATCCATGGCTTGATCCTCTTCGGTCGACATAGCTTGAAGGCTAAACTGGTCCCCTGAAATTGGATCTCCATTGTCAATGGCTAGCTCGGCCATCCTGAACTTCAGTGAATGTGGGTCCCAAGGGGTATCATTTGTTGCAATCAAATGTTGACATTCATCAAGCTCCATTCTTGTTGGCTTTCTTGTGGGAAAATATGAGATCACATTTCTCATACTCAGTTTGATAAAAACTTTCTTCGGATCATCATCTTCCATAGGCGTTTGGATTGTAATTCCATGCTTGGATCTTGGATCAAATTGACGCGGTGTCTCTTCAACAGAATTGAAATTGCAGTCCCTCACCTGATTTGGGCATATCAAGCTGTTCTTCAATTTGTCCCCAAAGTACAGTGCTTGATGGAACACTATGATATATACTTGGCCTGATGTTGGATTTGTCCATGCCGTAGCACAGCTTCCAATCGGGATTTTCTTGATGGGCTTGTATTCTTCAGAAAAAGGTGCAACATCAACATGTGTTGTGATCTGATCAGGATTCAGCAATACCATATTGCTTCCTGCCGCAGTAGTGTCTGCATGTGAGTCTAACTCACAATATCCTTCTTCATTTTCTCCATCATCAAAATCTACAGGAACATTCATCTTGTATAATGACCGGCTCACCATTGTTAACAATTTGTGTTCTAGTGATAGTGTCCGGTTATTATGTCATTTCTTAGATTTTGAGCCAAAACTGTCACCCGCGCCTTCATTCTCAGTTTCTTTCTTTTTAGTCTCAGCAGCCTTGAGATTTCGTTTCTTCTTAGCCTGTCTCATCTGGTAAAGCTCCTGTCTCTGTTCTTTTGACATTGTTTTATAGACGCTTGTTGGGTAGGGCTTGCACTCAACTTTTCCTGTAAACGATCCAGTTGTCTTTTGCTTTTTATTGCTTGATGTGCCCACAGAATACACACTTCTGGAACCCCTTTTATGCTTCCCATTTGCAAGCTTCTTCAATCCAAGGCGATTGGTGAATAGGATAAGGCATTCATTGAAATTGTCCCGGTAGTCTTTGCTCTCATCAATTGCATCGGCCTTTGCAGCATCAAGTCTCTCATCACTGATTGAATTGATAAAATCCCAAACAAATCTCCTTTCATTGTGATTCTTTTCAAATCTCAGGATCGTTCCATGAAAAGCGGTCCAGTTTCGCTTGTGCTTGTTCCAATCATAATTCTTAGCATCGCCAGTGTAATGTGATTCTTTCATTTCCTGATAGGTCTTGTTCAGAACCATAGTGATATTGGTATCAGTGTAAGCATGTTGCATCAATGAAATGAAAGCATTTCTGGAATTACCAGAGTTCAGAGCAGTGTTTTGGAAATGTGCCACGTATTCCCAACCAGGGCCTTTTCTTGTTGCATCACACAACAGTCTCCAGACGACGTTGTTATCCTCATCATACTGGTGACCTGACAAGACGCCACACCTCTCATTGTAGTCACTCCAAGTTGGGTAGGTATCTGTTGTACTTTGCCCGACTGTTCCAGCCCTGGCTTCGTCAGTAACATCTTCCTTTTCTTGGGGTCTTATGACATACAAGATTGGGAATCCCTCAGAGTTGAATCTGTACCTCAAGTTTTGTCGAAAGCCTTCCTCCCATTCTCTGAACTTCGTAAGGTCCTTTAATTCAGGTGGAGTTGACTTTTCCTGTGATTTCACACTCGACTCCATCATCTTGATTCTGAATTGCTGCAGTTCCAGGTTGTTTGGGTTTGCTTTCCAGTCGATAGCCCTTGGCTTGACTCCAATCAATGGTTGGTACCGGGCCCAATTTGCCCAAGTGAGAAGCCTCGATGATAGTCTGTTACCATAGTGGATACTTTTTGGATTAGGACAGTCCGGACTGATAGATTTCAATCCATGCATGAACGATTTGATGCTTTCCTTGTTGAGGTCTGTAATTTCACGAATATTAGACATCCCTCCCCTCATAATTTCTTCAGCCGATTCATAGTTGATACCAAAATCCATTAGGCTGCTCCTGAAAGCAAGCTGTTCTGGGTTCAGAAATCTACCATTGTTGAATCCCCTGATTTTTATCCTGGGTTGGGATGACCTTCTACCCAGTCGATCTGCTCTTGCATCCTCGGCATTTTGGTTAGCATCGTTTCCCTCATCATTGTCACTATACGCGTCATCTGGGTTCTCACCCCTCCTTTCTGCATCTCTCATTGCTCTGATTCTCTTCTTTACTTCTTGGTCGATGATTCTCTTCATGGTTGAGTTTGTTTCTGGGTCCCCAAGGGCCCTTTCCATGACTTCCATGATTTTATCTTCCAACTCTTCATCGTCTCCCATACCTCCTCCGTTGTTTTCATTAGAATCCTGTGGATCGTCCACTTCCATTTTTTCTTCTTCTTCTTCACTGTTTTCGTGTGCTCTAGTTCGTACCATGGTGAAGGGAATACTTCAAATGAATTTTTGAATTGTTCGGCGGAGTATGGATGGTAGATTCGTAGAGAGTTTTCGGAGTATTCGTGGGTATGTGGATAGAGAATTTAATCGAATCGAGGGTTTGGATGTGAGATATGGATGGTAAATGTTGACTGCTGTTGAGTGTGATTTGTTTATCTGTTTGTATTTGTATATCCGGATCGAATTTTCGTTCCGGTTTTGTTTATACTTTCTGACTATACTTTCTGACTATTCGGATCGAATTTTCGTTCCGTTTAGTTTTGTATTGTGTGAGCTTTTGCTTTTGTTGCAAATCAAGATTGTGAGCTTTCCTATCCTTTCTTGGGATTTTGCTCATTCTGTATTTCTGTGGTGAAAGATTGAAAGATTGTTTCCTGAGAATTTAGTGTTCTCCTTTTAGTGTTCTCCTTTTCATTTTGGATCTTTCCGATCTTCGGGGATTGGTGTTCTCATATCTTTGGATTTTCGTTTTTTCGTGCGGGCATATGCCCTTCGCAATCTGTTTCACCGCAGAATACTTCTGGCTCAATCTTCTGGCTCACTTCATTCTTGTTTTCAGTGAAAGATCAGTGTTCTCGGATTGGATATTGATTCCTTTCAACTGATGCCAACCTGGGCAACTCTTTCATCTGAATCGTCCAGCCTCTTTTCCCTTGCTTGTTTTGCTGGATCTCGAAACCCGGTGGAGCCACCACCTTGGTTCGGTTCTCTGGTCTCTTCTTTCAGGGAGACCGCCCTGGTGTTGGTCTATTCCAGGGCTCCAGAAGCAACTGCCTCTTTTACATCCTTGAGGGTTGATGCTGGTAGCTGATCAGGCTAGTCCGGATTAGTCTTCGAGCTCAAACTGCGTTTCTCGGTGGGAAACGCCAATCGTCCTCCACAGCTCGTAGAGTGCTGTGGGTCTGATAAACTAGAAAAATGTGTGTCGTAACAAACAAACAAATTGCAATCGGTCTTACGAACGATTGATTTAGTGAGTAAGACCTTTGTTACAGTTCATTCGGCCTTGTCGATGCCGATCTTGTCGATGCCGATCGACAGGTTAATTAATCGTCGTCAAATTACCCGTTGTCATCGTGTAATTTCTAGCATACAAAACACATGTAATTCTTAAGACACGAAACACACGCAAACCATCTTCGATCGGTCTTTTACCGTATAATTCACCGTGATATTCTCATTGGAATATCACATTATTTGCACCTTATTATGTAGAATTAGTACTAGGTTGTACATAGATTTTAGGGCATGATAGTGTTTTAGAGTTGTTAATTCTTCGAAGAGTGAGCTGATGGGGAATCCGGTAAATCGGTAAAGAGACTATCCACATGAAAGCGCCGACGATTATTCACTCAAGTTAAATAACCTTACGAATAAGGTTATTTGCCCTTATGACTTTTCGTACAATACGCCCGCTTAGTACGTACGAATACGCGTTACACGGTGAATTCTTTTCAGGATATATCAAAGTCTTCTTCTACTATTCTCCCTCCCTGTCGACTACACTGTTGAGTGAGAATGACCTTTGTGGAATGACACCTCGCGTGCGAAACCAGTTCAGCGAACAGTCTATTCACAAAGCCTTCCATGATGACCAAGGCTCATCTGCTCAGCAAAATGGACACCTCACTATTATCTGTCGTCACAAGCAGAGTACTGCCAAAAGTATTGTCCTACATGGAAGTATCATTGATGCCCAATGCTACACATATCCAGTACTCATCCCAGACATTGATCTTACATCCCCATATGCCAATTGTGCAACATCGTCAGCCTATGCTTTGGCGACTGACACGCAGTTCAAGGAAGCTTGTGAACTGGCCTCCAGAGAAGCCATTAGCAACTACAGATATGACGTATACACCAATCTTGTCACACTGCAAAAATGCACAGAAGCAGCTCAAGCTCAGTCTGATACCAGTGACATGCCAAGGTTTGATGCAAAACTGTTTTTCACCAAGATTGTGGACAAATGTATCCCCATCCAAGCCATCAAAACCAAGACATCGAAACTTCTGTGGCACCAGAGATTAGGGCACCCTTGTGACGAATTCCTCTACAACGCACACAAGTCCATTCTTGGCGTACCAAAGTTCCAACGGCAAACCAGTATCCTGGATCAATGTCCAACTTGCATTCAATGTAAGCAAACAAAGACACCTGCAGGCTCACATTCCACAAGAAAAGCTACGCAACCCTTTCAAGGATTATCAATTGACTTTGCATTCTCTGGCGCCAAATCCTCCAATAGCAAACGCAAGCGTGACTATGAAGGCATTCATGGTGAAACAGCATGGATTCTCATCACAGACCACTATACTGGTATGAAATATGGTGATACCAGAATCTCCAAAGGTGCACCACTTCATTGGCTAGAACATTTCTTCTCTCAGCACAACCCGACTTGTGCAAACAAGTATGTTTCAGTTGATCAAGGTGGAGAATTATATCACAATCCTGATATCAGAAACCTCTTCTCTGCTTTTGGATACTCAATTTTCCCCACTGGCGCTGACGCTTCTCACCAGAATGGTACAGTAGAAAGAGCACATCGAACTTTGGCTAATTCCATGCGAACCATGCTCTCTGGTGCGAATTTGCCCATCAAGTTTTGGCCGTTTGCCTTCTATCATGCCCTAAGATTGTCAAACGCCTTCCCTGAAGGCAACCAGCCACATTTACCATTAGAATTGGCAACTGGTCATAAGGAAAATCTTGCTGATTTCCGAACCTTCGGTTGCAGAGTTTGGGTTAGACCTCCAGGCAAGCGCTCCATCAAGCTCAAACCAAATGCACGCAAGGGAATATTCCTGGGTTTTGTCCCATATACTACCAGAAACATCCTTTGGTATGATACTGAGACGCACAGAGTCAAAATCGCCACCCATGTCCGGTTTGACGAAGGCATGCATGATCTCCCACTTGCAGACCTCCCCACAAATGTCAAACACCTACTCCGGACTGATGACAACATTCGACTGCCACCAGAGCCTACTGACGTCTCATCCAGTGATTTCCAGTTTTCCATCACCCCGTTTGCCGACCTAACCAATCTCAGGCTCACTGTTTCCAGTTCCTGTTCTGATCCGGCATTTGGTCTCAGGTATGCCAATGACTCACTGCTTGGCAGAGCATATGTCACCAATATCCTCCCAAATAGCCCTGCCTCAAAACTTTTCTCCTCACACAATAAATCCCTCTCAAAGCTCCGAGGCGCGTATATTGTATCTATCAATCACAACCGTGTGTTCACTGCTGCTGTTGTTACCACAGCCTTGCACCAATCACACGCTCGAGGGGTGAGGGATTCAATAGATACTCCAATTACCTTTGCACTTGAAACCAAACTGTCTATGAAGGAGGTCAGGAAGCACTCGAATGAATATGGACTATTTGCTCCAAATATGTCTTGGAAGGAACCTACCGACGAAGAAGATCCACCGTTTTTGGACCAGATTTCCTCCATCAAGGCTATCAAGACAATTGGCAACAAATACAAGCATATCATCCAATCCAAAATCAACCAAGTTGACAACACTGAAGCGCTCCATGCCTCCATCCAAAGACACTTGGCCCCAACTGAGGATGACATGGATGTCGTCATTCCTACTATTGATATTGCATCACTTCGAGCCATCACCAAGCTTCATAAGGCTGGCAATCACGCATTACCCCTAGATGCAGATTCACTCCCAACTGAAGAAATTGAACTCTTAATCAAGGCCATCAACTCCAAAGCAACTACACCTGAAGAACAAGCACTAGGACACTTCGTTCGAAGGAATCTCAAGTCATTATCGACATGGGCAGAATGGAAAGCTGGGGAGCAAAAGCAGCTTGATCAGTTTGAAGACTTGGAAATGTTTGGATCACCAATTCAATACCCTAAGGACCCAAATGCGATTATTCTCAGACCCCACTGGCAGTACAGTGTCAAGAGGAATGGTGTCCGCTGCGCAAGACAATGTTGCAATGGAAGCAAATATGCAGCTCCAACCCTGCATGCCATTGCTATGTCATACTCATCATGTGTTGAACACCCCATCCAAAGATTGTTCTTTGCCATTGCAGCTAGCCTCAACCTCAAAATCTATGGAGGGGATGCTGCTGACGCCTACGCCCATTCTCCAGGGCCCAACATCCCTACATACATGACTATTGATGATGCATTTGCAGAATGGTACCGCCACAAGCATGGCAAAGACATAAACAGAAGATTGGTGCTCCCTGTCCTTCGAGCGCTTCAAGGCCATCCAGAATCCGGAAGACTTTGGGAAACCCACATCAACAAGATTTTGAAAGGCCCTGATCTCAACTTCAAGACCACCACACATGACAGAACGATCTACACGACATTTTTTGAAGGTGAAACGGTCTACATGCTGAGACAAGTCAATGATTTCGCACTGGCTTGCACATCAGAATCCATATCTGACAAGATCTATGACATTATTGGAGCGAAACTGAAGCTACCTAAAGAAGACGTAATCCCCTTCACAAAAATGGGATTGCTTGAAGATTTCAATGGGATTGATGTCAAACAGACAGCTGATTACATTGAACTGTCCTGTGCAAATTACATTGACAGAATTATGACATCCCATGGTTGGGAAACTGATTCTAAGATGAAACCTCACTTCAAGCCTTCAGCACCATTATCAACGGAAGTGCTGAGCCAACTACAATCACATACGGATGGACCATTAGAAGGCACCAAGGAACATGCAGAATTACAATCCACCTTTGGGTTCTCATACAGGACACTCCTAGGTGAAATGATGTTTGCATATGTAAGTTGTCGGCCAGACATTGGTTACGCCGTGACCCTGATGTCAAAGTACAGTTCCAATCCCACTGCATTCCACTATTCCAGTCTGAAGAACATAGCTAGATACCTCAGAACAACCAGATCTTGGGGTATTAGGTTCTACAGACCAAATGCTAAGCCATCTTTGCCATCTGGAGAACCATACACCGACGTAGCCCAAGATGTATCACTCCCAAAATTCCCTGAAGATATCAAGCAAGCCAAACTGATGTGTTTTGTTGATGCCGCGTATGGCAATGACCCAAAACATCGTAGATCCACCACAGGATATGTTTTCACTTATGCTGGTGGAGCCATTGTTTACCGATCCAAAGCTCAGTAACTTACCGCACAGAGTTCTACAGAAGCTGAGTTCATTGCCGCCGTCACAGCAGCCAAAACAGCCAGATATCTCAGGTCTATACTCAAGGAATTAGGATTCGCCCAAATTGGTCCAACTCCGATCTATGAAGACAATGCATCAGCAATTGAGATCATCAATGCTCAGAAGCCAACTGAAAGAACCAGGCATATTGAAATCAGGTTCTTTGCCATTCAAGCATGGAAAGAAAATGGTGAAATCAAGATGATTCATATCCCTGGAGTTATCAACCCAGCTGATGATCTAACCAAACCATTGGGATGGATCTTGCACGCTCGACACACAAGATACATCATGGGCCACTACCCAGATTAAATCATTCACGTTTAGACGCGGATCCAAGCAAAGGATCGAATCGTTGATCTCTTCAATTCCACTATGATCCAATAAGACGATACTACGATTCTAAATTGCTCAAGACGATTCTTCGACTTGACTTGATTCGAATCATATCCAAAATGTTCGATCTGTCCATCGATACAATTCAAGATGATATATTCCGACAGTAATCCAACATCGAGTGACCGTGTTGGATCAAGGGGTGTGTTGTCGGCAAAAATTACGGACGATTGTCGGCATCAAATTCGATTGGAAAAGCCGACAAAACGAAACGACCATCGAGGTGCGGAACAACAATGATCAAGCATTAGAACCAAGCGCACCTCCACTACATGAAAATCCCTAAGTGGTAAAAAGGACACCACTTAGGACTACAAACAGAATGGACTAATCGGTTAGAAACAAGAAATATCCAAAGACCTGACCAATAAGTGAACACTTGGAACCCTTAAGTATATTCAAAAGAATATACTTGATATCCCGTGAGGAAATTACTTATTGCAATCAAGAAAATCAAAACCGATTCCAGATGGGCCCCATATCTAGCATATATACCACGAACAAGCATACGCCCCATCAAACAGAATACTTAACCCCGAAAATGACCAATACCATCGAATGACCGACAAGGCACTAATACAGCAACAGCAGTATCGGTGCGATGAAATCCATACTAGTGTAAAAGACCGGGGAAGATCTCTACCATGTAAAATACAGCAGAGAGCCCCGATACAGTAACAAAATAAGAGCATCTCTCTGAGCTCACTTCTCTTTCAATTTAAAATATTCGTTATACCTATCCGGTCGATTTTTAGAGTAACAACAGTTTGTGTGTCAGCACCTAGTAAGTGCATTTGGGTCCTGGATTTGGAGGAAAAATACGCACTAATTTGCAATTAGAAAATAGAAAATCAGATATTTTGGGTCATTAGTCCATGAATATTGTTGCTGGCATGGATATGATGAATCATGAAAGAAACAGAAGTGACTTATCTGTCATAGTTTGTGTGTCAGCACCTAGTAAGTGCATTTGGGTCCTGGATTTGGAGGAAAAATACACACTAATTTGCAATTAGAAAAAAAAAAATCAGATATTCTGTATGATTAGTCCATGAATATTATTCCTGCTATGGGTGAAATGAATCATGAAAGAAACAGAAGTGAGTTATCTGTCATGGTTTGTGTGTCAGCACCTAGTAAGTGCATTTGGGTCCTGGATTTGGAGCAAAAATACACACTAATTTGCAATTAGAAAATAGAAAATCTATTCTTTTGGGTGATTGAACCATGAATATTGCTTTTGTTATGGATATGATGAATCATGAAAGAAACAGAAGTGAGTTATCTGTCATGGTTTGTGTGTCAGCACCTAGTAAGTGCATTTGGGTCCTGGGTTTGGAGGAAAAATACACACTAATTTGCAATTAGAAAATAGAAAATCAGATATTTTGTGTGATTGAACCATGAATATTGTTGCTGTTATGGATATGATGAATCATTAAAAAAACAGAAGTGAGTTATCTGTCATAGTTTGTGTGTCAGCACCTAGTAAGTGCATTTGGGTCCTGGATTTGGAGGAAAAATACACACTAATTTGCAATTAGAAAATAGAAAAATAGATATTTTGTGTGATTGAACCATGAATATTGTTCCTATTATGGATATGATGAATCATGAAGGAAACAGAAGTGAGTTATCTGTCATAGTTAGTGTGTTAGCACCTAATGAGTGCATTTGGGTCCTGGATTTGGAGGAAAAATACACACTAATTTGCAATTAGAAAATAGAAAATCAGATATTTTGTGTGATTGAACCATGAATATTGTTCCTATTATTGATATGATGAATCATGAAAGAAACAGAAGTGAGTTATCTGTTATGGTTTGTGTGTCAGCACCTAGTAAGTGCATTTGGGTCCTGGATTTGGAGGAAAAATACACACTAATTTGCAACTAGAAAATAGAAAATCCATTATTTTGGGTGATTAGTCCATGAATATTGTTCCTGTTATGGGTGAAATGAATCATGAAAGAAACAGAAGTGACTTATCTGTCATGGTTTGTGTGTTAGCACCTAGTAAGTGCATTTGGGTCCTGGATTTGGAGGAAAAATACACACTAACTTGCAATTAGAAAATAGAAAATCAGATATTTTGTGTGATTGAACCATGAATATTGTTCCTGTTATGGATATGATGAATCATGAAAGAAAGAGAAGTGAGAAAATCAGATATTTTGTGTGATTGAACCATGAATATTGTTCCTGTTATGGATATGATGAATCATGAAAGAAACAGAAGTGAGTTATCTGTCATGGTTTGTGTGTCACCACCTAGTAGGTGCATATGGGTCCTGCATTTGGAGGAAAAATACGCACTAACTTGCAATTAAAAAATAGAAAATCAGATTTTTTGTGTGATTGAACCATGAATATTGTCGCTGTTATGAATATGATGAACCATGAAAGAAACAGAAGTGAGTTATCTGTCATGGTTTGTGTGTCAGCACCTAATAGGTGCATTTGGGTCCTGGGTTTGGAGGAAAAATACACACTAATTTGCAATTAGAAAATAGAAAATTAGATATTTTGTGTGATTGAACCATGAATATTGTTGCTGTTATTGATATGATGAATCAAGAAAGTGTGTGTCAGCACCTAGATAGTGCATTTGGGTCCTGGATTTGGAGGAAAAATACACACTAATTTGCAATTAGAAAATAGAAAATCAGATATTTTGTGTGATTGAACCATGAATATTGTTGCTGTTATGGATATGATGAATCATGAAAAAAACAGAAGTGAGTTATCTGTCATAGTTTGTGTGTCAGCACCTAGTAAGTGCATTTGGGTACTGGATTTGGAGGAAAAATACACACTAATTTGCAATTAGAAAATAGAAAATTAGATATTTTTGGGTGATTGAACTGTTAAATTCCTTTCGTGCCTAGGTTGGTAGAGGTACGAGATCGAAAATAATGAGACCTCGAACGATCGAGTTCGATACTTAAACTGAAAGAGAAGAATCGATCGTCACTCCACAGGATCGATCGTCACTCCAATTCGATACTTAGTACTCAAAGAAAGAACACACACTAGAGGTTCGCACACGCAATCTCTTGTTAAGTGTGCTGTTTTCAAGAAAAGACAGCAGAGGTTCGAAGCGCTGCTCACGAACTTGTTTATCTGCTGTGTAAAAATACGTGTTGTATTAGCGGCAACACGGTATTTCCACGTAACACGGTATTTACCCGTAACACGGTATTTTACCGTATAATATATTCGTAACAAAGTGCTGCATTAGCGGCAGCACGCCTTAAAGCTGTAACTTGCTCTCCAGCAAGCCAACATGCTTATACTTTTAGATTATTTGATTATTCAACCTTAAACCTTGCATCGGACGTTCTTGCGTCCTACTGTAGAACTACAAGCCTAAGATCTATCTGATTGCGTCGGTACCGATAGTCAGAATAGATCTGATTGGATAGCATCATCCGGTCGTAGTGGATATCAGAGAAATATTAGAACACAACAGACCGGCACCTCAACCGGCCTGCAGCCTCAGCTACCGTTGCTCTTCTTTGCCTTTGGACTGAGTCAGCTCAACAGCCAGTTTCGAAAGGAAATTAACAGATTAACAGTCGCAAGCTTGTTGAAGCTTGCAAAAGAAGACGACAGTAGAAACACTCGACGCCGACGACAATCCGACAGCAGATCATCAATTGACTCGACTACGGACGACGATTGATAGTTCTCTGATCCGATTACAGCATAACAAAGACCAAACGGACAAGCCATTTGTCTTCAATAGAAGCCCATTGCATTGGACACGCCAATAGCAATCTACCTCCATCCAAGGACCACATCACAGGTTCCCCGGATTACATTTATTTCCGCGTCTACCCTCCACGTGACACCATCTTGTCAAGGACACATCGACGCCCGTCATTTGATTGTGTTAAGCAACAATAAACACCGACTGCAATTATCCATCGATAATTGCCTTAATCCATACGCGATAATTGCAAAACACAACAATGCCCAACATCCCGGCTGCCGGCAGAACGAGAAGCAGGTCGACAGGACGATTCCAAACACTCCAACCCGGAAGTGCTGCAACCACACCCCTTCTGCCCACAGCAGGCATGGCACCTGATCAACAGAATAATCCAAGCCCAGAGGGTGAAGAGGACACATCTATCACGGACCTCTTTCCTTCATTCGACCAACCATTAGCCACCTTTTTGCATGAATCCTTCGATGTCCCAAAGGAGTCCCACAGCACCTTGTGTGAGGCGCTCGTAGCTGGGCAGTACAAGACATGGCTGGACTTTTTGTACATCGAGAATATAGGTGATCTCGCTTACCTCGAGAGAGGAACAAGAACACCGCTTTACCGGCATGTACAGATGACTCTACAAAGAGTTGTCGATTTTGGACAACATCTCACAGAACAAGGACTGGACTGGGAAGATAGAACCCACTATACCAAGGCCGCCTTTAAGAGCTACTGTCGAGGGATTATCAGAGCCAGAAGAGAATCTGGGACTGACATTGAAACAACGGCGCGCACTATCGGCACATCTCAACGACAACAGGAGAGACCCTCCAAACCAATCGAACAGCTCAGATATGAGTCATGGACCAAGAAATCACGGGATGAAACCACATTCCCAACCCTGAAGAATGATGCAACCTTTGAGCGTTGGCTTGTCAAATTCAAGGCTAAACTGGAAACATCCGACATAGATACGCGCACATTTCTCGATCCAAGCTGGCCTGATATACCACTCATCGGGTACGAGAAGGCCCTTCATGACAAGCAGTGTGCATTCTTCTGGACTCTTGTTCTACATGCCCTCCAGAGTGACCTCTCCTACTCCTGTGTGCTCAGCCATACCACTTCTAGAGACGGCAGACAGGCCTTCTTTGACTTTGTCGCATTGCATGATAGGTCCAAATCCAAAGTGTATGACACCTCCATTGTGATGCAACACCTATTGGACATTGACTTACGAACATGGAAGGACACCAAAGTCAAGTTCATCACCCAATGGTTTGCTCAGCTAGACCATCTCAACACACTACGCGACCCGCAGAGGCCACTTGATTTTGATACCGTTAAAACACACCTCTGCAAGGCCTGCAGTAGCAGCTTCCAACTCAGTGAACAGTTCTGCAAGGTTGATGATCCACCTGCAGCACAGGATTTGACCAAGTTTAGACAGCATGAAGCCGCTGCTATCAGTGAATTGAAAAATACCCTCCTCCTTGAAGCCACCAGACTGGACTCCCAGGCTTCCCTGTCGCAACCTCGAAGTCGGCTGTCTGTCAAAGCCAATACTCATGATTTGTCTTCTATGACACAGTCCACATATTCTGCCATCACTGATGACTCGGCCTCATATTTACCTCCTATTGATTTTGATGGTGACTACCAGGACTACGCTGTTTACAAGGCTGGCAGAACACCAGATCCAACCACAAGACTACCATCTGCAGTTTGGAAAACTCTCTCTAAACAGGGTATGAAGCACTGGCTTGGCTTCTCAGCTGACGACAAGAAGCGACTAGTTGCCTGCCTACGATCTGAGCTCCTTGATGTTGCATTACCGCCGGATCCCAATTCTAGCAAACCGATCACACGTCGGATCTATGAACACCACACTGATCAGCAGGTCCCCTCACCTGATATTGAACAGATCCTCTCACCTGCTGAGGAAAGCGCAGCCAGATCTGCATTCCATGCATCCCTTGGTGTATATCAGGCATCTTCTCAATCCGATAACAGACCGCTCAAGTCTTCTGTTTCTCCCGCACATCCAGCTCGTTTCCTTGCAGACAATCCTGATATTCTTTACAAGAAAGAAGGCAATGTCTATGTCCCTGTTGAACAGACTTCACGGTCTGTAAAATTCCACTATTGGGCATCACCGGACTGTGAATCTCTTGTTTCACCAGCAAACCCCGCCGCTACTTACCACTCTAGCAAAACTACTGTATCCACACCCGGTTATGCCATGGTTGACAGGGGTGCAAATGGATGTATCATAGGAAATGATGCATGCCTTATCTCTAAGGACATCCCACCTAGATTTGTCAATGTAACTGGTATCAACAATCACCAAATCCAAAACATCCCTATTGCAACGTGTGGCGCCTACTCTGTTTCCAACAGAGGTCCGGTCATTATCATCTTTCATGAATGTGCCTACACTGGACAACACCCATCTATCTTGTCCTCTCCTCAGATGGAAGCATACCACTCGATTGTGGATGATACCTCTCTCAAGACCGGTGGAACCCAAGTCATTACCACTACTGATGGCCATGTCTTTCCACTCAGTATATGCCATGGCTTACCTTATCTTGCCATGCGCAAGTATACTCGTGCAGAATTTGCTCATCTACCTCACGTCGTCATGACAAGTGATCTGCATTGGGATCCATCTGTGCTAGATACCGCATATACCCCCCAGGATGATACCTTCATTCAGAAATACCCGCCTGTTTCCACATCACTTCCATATCAAGATTATGATGAATTTGGCACGCTTAGGGATATCAACATTGGCACCTCCTCTACAGTCACCTCATTCTTGTCCAACAGCACTACTACCTCCTCCCTACAGGCTTTGGATGTTTCTGATACTTCATTTTGGCTTAGCCCCACTGATTACATCCATCAAGACATCCTTAGTAGGTGCTCTAATCAATCTCCTTCCACCTTTCTCACTGCTGCAGCCCATGTTCAATCGCCCACTGATACCGATTACCTGTCCCTGAAACCCTTCTTTGGATGGATCTCCCTTGACCGTATCAAGGCCACCTTCAACAATTCCACACAGTATGGCTCATTGTCACTTAGTCCCGATGGTAACATCTTCAAAAGGTTCCAATCACCACAGCCTGCCATGAATGTCAGGCCTTTCAATGATGATGTCCTCTCTGATGTCATCTATTCAGACACCCCTGCTATCAATGGTGGTTCCAAGATTGCTCAAGTTTTCTTTGGTCGCAAATCTCATATCATCCATGTTGAAGAAATGAAGACTACTGCTGATTTTCTTCCTTGTCTCCAAAATTTTGTTCGACAATGGGGTAGACCACTCAGATTGCTCTGTGATCATGGATCTTATCAGTCCAGCAAATCTGTTCTTGACTACCTCAAGATGATGTGGATTGGCTTATGGCAAAGTGAACCATACCATCAACACCAAAATCTTTTTGAACGGCGATACCAGACCTTCAAACGCATTGTCAACAGAATCATGGATCGCACGGGCACTCCACCACACCTCTGGCTTCTTTGCATGCGATATGTTGGCCGCCTCATGAATCATTTGTCTGATCCCACTCTCTCTGACAAACAGCCTTTCTTTATTGCTACTGGTACCATTGGTGATATCAGTCCCTACCTTAGTTTCTTCTGGTTTGAGCCCGTATACTACAAGACTCCAGATACACAGTTTGGCTCTCAGACCACTGAATGCCTTGGCCACTTTGTTGGCATTGCTGAACATGTTGGCAATAGCTTATGTTTCACCATCTGGGATCCCATCACCAATAAGCTCCTTGACCGCTCTGGTGTACGCACTGCTTTAACTCCCGAGCATCGCAACAAACGTGCTGGATTGTTCACTGATGATGGCTTTCTTGCATGGCGCAAGGCCAAAGATGCTTCCATCACTCCTAAATCTTCCGGTGATAGTCCCTCCTTTCGACATCCTTCATCCCCCAGTCCGGTCCCAGCATCATCTCCTCTGCGCCTCCCAAAGCCATCCTTGCCTACCTTCCTTTATTCCAAGGTTCCTAATACACGAAGCTATGTACCTTCTCCACTCCCTAACAACTATGGGGAGATTCTTGATGGTCCTCCAACCTCTCACATCTTCAGCAAGACCCCTACCGGCGTACCTGTCACTGAAGATGATTTTGGTCCCCCTGAGCTAGCATATTTTGATGTCAGTGACGCAACACCTCCACCTATCAATCCTGCTACCCCATCTGTTGGCCCATCTAAAGTAGTTGTTACTGATGAAGAAGGCAACGCCCAATTTGACGATGATGGCACACCCATCACCATCCCTGCTATCCCTGTTACCGAATTGCAAGGTCGGTCTTTTCTCATGGTCCTCCCTAATGGCACACAGAAAAGAATGACAGTTGTTGACATTGCAAACAGTCTTGAGCAAAACAAGGACTTCATCAGTGTAAAAATACGTGTTGTATTAGCGGCAACACGGTATTTCCACGTAACACGGTATTTACCCGTAACACGGTATTTTACCGTATAATATATTCGTAACAAAGTGCTGCATTAGCGGCAGCACGCCTTAAAGCTGTAACTTGCTCTCCAGCAAGCCAACACGCTTATACTTTTAGATTATTTGATTATTCAACCTTAAACCTTGCATCGGACGTTCTTGCGTCCTACTGTAGAACTACAAGCCTAAGATCTATCTGATTGCGTCGGTACCGATAGTCAGAATAGATCTGATTGGATAGCATCATCCGGTCGTAGTGGATATCAGAGAAATATTAGAACACAACAGACCGGCACCTCAACCGGCCTGCAGCCTCAGCTACCGTTGCTCTTCTTTGCCTTTGGACTGAGTCAGCTCAACAGCCAGTTTCGAAAGGAAATTAACATGAACCATGAATATTGTTTCTATTATGGATATGATGAATCATGAAAGAAATAGAAGTGACTTATCTGTCATAGTTAGTGTGTTAGCACCTAGTAAGTGTATTTGGGGCCTGGATTTGGAGCAAAAATACACACTAATTTGCAATTAGAAAATAGAAAATTAGATATTTTGTGTGATTAGGCCATGAATATTGTACCCATTATGGATATGATGAATCACGAAAGAACCAGAAGTGAGTTATCTGTCATAGTTTGTGTGTCAGCACCTAGTAAGTGCATTTGGGTATTGGATTTGGAGGAAAAATACACACTAATTTGCAATTGAAAAATAGAAAATCGGATATTTTGTGTGATTGAACCATGAATATTATTGCTGTTATGGATATGATGAACCATGAAAGAAACAGAAGTGAGTTATCTGTCATGGTTTGTGTGTCAGCACCTAGTAAGTGCATTTGGGTCCTGGATTTGGAGGGAAAATTCACACTAATTTGCAATTAGAAAATAGAAAATCAGATATTTTGGGTGATTAGTTCATGAATATTGTTGCTGTTATGGATATGATGAATCATAAAAGAAACAGAAGTGACTTCTCTGTCATATTTGGTGTGTCAGAACCTAGTAAGTGCATTTGGGTCCTGGATTTGTGTTAATTTCTTTTTGGAACTGGCTGTTGAGCTGATTCAATCCAAAGGCAAAGAAGAGCAACAGGAGCTTTAGCTGCAGGCCGGTTGAGGTACCGGTCTGTTGTGTTCTAATTTTTCTCTGATATCCACTACGATTGGACGTTAGTCCAACCAGATCTATTCTGACTATAGGTAACCGACGCAATCAGTTAGATCTTAGGCTTGTAGTTCTACAATGGGAAGCAAAAGGGGCGTCCGGTGCAAGGTTTAAGGTGGATTAATCAAATAATCTAAAATTATGCGCTTTAGCTTGCTGGGGAGCAAGATAGCACTTTAAAGCGTGCTGCTGCTAATACAGCACGGTGAAATTACGAGTATTACGGTAAAATTTCCGTGTTACGAGAAAATATCGTGTTACGAGAAAAATATCGTGTTGCCGCTAATACAACACGTATTTTGTGCAGCAGACAAAACAAAACAAGTTCGTGAGCACAAAGATCGAACCTCTGCTGTCTTTTCTTGAAAACAAAACACTTAACGAGATTGCTAGCATATGCTAGTTTCTGCGTGTGTTCTCTCTTTGATCTTTTAAGTATCGAATAATTCGATCGCACGAGTGACGATCATTTAGCTCGCAAGATTGAGCCATTTGGTCAAATAATGAGACACTTGGCTCACAAGATCGAGCCATTTGGTCAAAATGAGATATTTAGCTCACAGATTGAGCCATTTGGTCCATGACGTTAAACATCATGATTCGCGTGCAATTAAGCTGGATGTGTGCAAGTAAAGAATGAGATACCACTGTACCATTGTTACATACTTCTACGCCGGACATGAAAGGAATTTAATACTCCCCATGTATCCATGAGAAAGCATTCTCTAAGATCTGATGCAATTGTCCTGCAACAAATCACCTGTGTTTCCACAGTAGTGAAAGATAGGCTTGAGCAATGGATACACCACTGAATGTCCCCAATGTTTTGTGAGGATATCAGCACAATTATCCTTGCCTGCAAGATGTTGCATGAGGATAAAACCTCTTGCGATCATGCTCCTAACATAGTGATATGAAAGAATGTGATGCCTCTTATGGAGCCTTGCATAAGGGAATGTGGAGGTTTGGATCATCTTTTCATTATCTCCCCATGTGTAGGACGTGTCATGCACTCTAGTACCAAGATACCTGAATGACTGACGAATATCAACAATTTGCTCAATGCAGGTTCTAGCAGATACAAATTCAGCGCCAAAGGTGGCTGTTTCAGATGTTGCTTGCTTCTTGGAGAACCACATGATGGGGGTCTTGTTTGCAAAATGCAGGATGCCAGTGACAGCCTTACCGCTTAGGATGTCATGCATTAAGTTTGCATCATAGAAATGAGACAACACAACTACCTTACCCAGGGGTTGAGGGGCATCGCTTGGTAGGTCTTCAGAGTGCTCCCCATATACGGTGTTGGACCAGTCAGTACTGGTGTCTTCGGTGAGTACAAAATTGGGTATGCCCACTCTGAATCTGATTTTGAAGTGTCGAAACTTGGAGATGTAACCATAGATTCTTTTGGCTCTGTTGAGATGGCCTTCCCTGGGTTGAACGCGAAAGCTTGACAATGTCATAACAGCAGTTTGCACATCGAAACGACCAATAGCTATGACCCATTGAAGTGATCCAATCATGCTTTGGTACTTTTGGATATCAGTATCATTTAGGAATGATGATGAGTCTAGCTCTGGGTGATCATTCTCAGCAAGAGGTGAATGAAATCTGGTGGTAGGTTTGCAGCCAAACATTTGTTCATATGAGGCCTCCATTTTCTCGATGAACTTGATGGGGTTCATGCAGAGCACACCGTGTTCATCTCTTTCAAAACCACATCCCAAATGGAAGTTCATTGGACCAGAACCCTTTAATTTGAAATTATAAGGTTCAGACTGTAGGAGTACCAGAAAGGTTTCAGGATTGGCCATACATAAGCAAAGGTCGTCAACATATGTGCATATGAGCTCATATACTGGCTCCCCATGTTTGTTGTTGCCAGGCTTGATAAAGATTTCAGGCTCTGCCTTGGATCTTTCAAAACCTAGTTCAACGAGGCAGGCAGCAAGTAGATCACCAAAACACTTGCCGGATGATGGAAGTCCATATAGAGCCTTGTAAATCAATAGAAGGTGGCCTTCTAGTGGTCCAAATTCAGCGCCAGCTTTGATGCATACTTTCTCGCAGGTAACAGCTTCGAGGTATGCATTACCAATGTCGGTTCCCCATGCTTCTAAGCTATTCAGTTCAGCAAGAAATAGGCACATGCGCAGGCCACGAAGGGAAACAACTCCTGCATACACACTGTGAATAGGAGCTTCAGTGAGATTGCCATTTGCAACTAGCCGGGCTTTGTGACGGCCATCATGCTTGACTGCATAAATCATGTGGACCTTGATCTGTTTGAAGCCAGTTGGTATATTGCTAACCTTGTAGATACCTTTGTCAATGAACGTGTCATACTCTTGAAGCTGTGACATTTCCAGCGCTATGGCATCCTGCCATTTGGTGTTGCCATTGGCTGTATCAAACTGGATGGCTTCCTCATGATTTCGAGGTACCTTGAATCCATATTGATACTGAGGAGCAGTGCGAAAGGAGCGAAGCTTGGCTTGGTGGATTAGCCGGTCTAGTTTCTTGGTTCTTCGAGCAATGGAGACAATGCGTTTGAGATGTTTCCAACCAGGTTTATCAAGCATGTTGTTGTCTTTTGCATATTTGGCTACAGTGACCGGGTCATCGGTAGCTACATTGGATAGGGGTTTGTATGTCCGTTCCATATTCTCCCATTCAATCCATAGGTTGTATTTGGAACCTTTGTATTGGGGGTGCTTGTTGTCAAGGGGACCTTGATGACCAAGTATGCGTCGAAAGGACCAAAGTTTGCCATCTTCTTGAGTGACATCCCTGTGGATATAATTCATGACATCATTGTAGGCAATGATATCTTCAAGTTCATCATCTGTATGCTTGCACTTGAACTTGATGAAGTCCTTGTTTTGCTCAAGACTGTTTTCAATGTCAACAACTGTCATTCTTTTCTGGGTGCCATCAGGGAGGGCCATGAGAAAAGACCAACCTTGCAAGTCAGCAACAGGGATAGCAGGGATGGTGATGGGTTTGCCATCAACGTCAAATTGGGCATTGCCTTCTTCATCAGTAACAACTACCTCAGATGGGCCTACAGAAGGGGTAGCAGGATTGGTGGACGGAGGTGTGGCTTCACTAACATCAAAATATGCCAGCTCAGGGGGACCAAAATCATCTTCAGTAGCAGGGACGCCGCCAGGGGTTTTGCTGAAGATGTGAAGGGTTGGAGGACCATCAAGAATCTCCCCATAGTTGTTAGGGAGTGGAGAAGGTACATAGCTTTGTGTATTAGGAACCTTGGAATAAAGAAAGGTAGGTAAGGATGGCTGGGGGATGCGCAGAGAAGGTGATTCAGGTACCGAACTGGGTTGTGTAGGATGTCCAAAGGATGGACTATCACCCAAAGACTTAGGAGTGAGAGAAGCATCCTTGGCTCTGCGCCATGCGAGAAAGCCATCATCAGTGAACAAGCCAGCGCGCTTGTTGCAATGCTCAGGAGTTAAGGCAGTGCGGACACCAGAGCGATCAAGGAGTTTATTGGTAATAGGATCCCAGATGATGAAACATAAACCATTGCCAACATGATCGGCAATGCCAACAAAATGTCCAAGGCATTCAGTGGTCTGAGAACCAAACTGTGTGTCAGGGGTCTTGTAATAGACAGGTTCAAACCAAAAGAAACTGAGGTAGGGGCTGATGTCACCAATGATACCAGTGGCAACATAGAAGGGCTGTTTGTCTGAGAGAGTGGGATCAGACAAATGGTTCATGAGACGGCCAATGTAGGTCATACACAAGAGCCAGAGATGAGGTGGGGTTCCGGTGCAATCCATTGTCCTGTTGACAATGCGTTTAAAGGTCTGGTAGCGCCGTTCAAAAAGGTTTTGATGCTGATGATATGGTTCACTTTGCCATAAACCAATCCACATCATCTTGAGATAATCGAGAACAGACTTGCTGGACTGGTATGATCCATGATCACAAAGCAGTCTGAGTGGTCTTCCCCATTGCCGAACAAAATTTTGGAGACAAGGGAGAAAATCAGCAGTAGTCCTCATTTCTTCGACGTGAATGATATGGGATTTCCGGCCAAAGAAAACTTGAGCAAGTTTGGAACCACCATTGATGGCAGGGGTATCTGAATATACGACATCAGAGAGGACATCATCATTGAAAGGGCGGACATTCATGGCAGGTTGCGGTGATTGGAACCTTTTGAATATGTTGCCATCTGGACTGATGGATAGTGAGCCATACTGTGTGGAATTGGCGAAGGTAGACTTGATACGATCAAGGGAGATCCAACCGAGGAAGGGCTTCAGCGACAAGTAGTCTGTATCAGTGGGTGATCGAACATGGGCTGCGGCAGTGATGGAGGGGGAAGGAGACTGATTAGAGCACCTACTGAGGATTTTTTGGTGGATATAATCAGTGGGGCTGAGCCAAAACGAGGTATCAGAAGCATCCAATGCCTGGAGGGCTGAAGTGGAGCTGTTGGACAGGAACGATGTGATCTCAGGAGACGAGCCAATGTTGATATCCCTGAGTGCGCCAAATTCATCATAATCTTGATATGGAAGTGATGTGGCAAGAGGCGGGTATTTCTGAATGAAGGTATCATCCTGGGGGGTATATGCGCTATCTAGTATAGATGGGTCCCAATGCTGATCACTTGTCATGACAACATGAGGAAGATGAGCAAATTCCTCACTGGTATACTTGCGCATGGCAAGATATGGTAATCCATGGCATATACTGAGTGGAAAGACATGACCATCGGTGGTGGTGATGACTTGGGTTCCACCTGTCTTGATAGAGGTATCATCTACGATCGAGAAGTATGCTTCCATCTGAGGAGACGACAAGATGGATGGGTGTTGTCCGGTGTAGGCACACTCATGAAAGATGATGATGACGGGACCCCTGTTGGAAACAGAGTACGCGCCACATGTAGCAATAGGAATGTTTTGGATTTGATGATTGTTGATACCAGTGACATTGACATACCTTGGGGGAATATCTTTAGAGATGAGACATGCATCATGTCCTATGATACATCCATTTGCGCCTCTGTCAACCATAGCATAACCGGGTGTGGAGACATTAGTTTTGCTAGAGTGATATGTGGCAATGGGGTGTGAAGGTGAAACATGAGATTCACAGTCTCGTGATGCCCAATGGTGGAATTTCACAGACATTGAAGGCTGACCGGCAGGAACATAGACATTGCCTTCTTTCTTGTAAAGGATGTCAGGATTGTTCGCAAGGAAGCGAGCTGGATGTGCAGGAGAAACAGAAGACTTGAGAGGCCTGTTATCGGATTGAGAAGATGCCTTGTAGACACCAAGGGATGCATGGAAGGCGGATCTGGCGGAGCTTTCTTCATCAGGTGAGAGGGCTTGCTCATCATCAGGTGGCGAGGGGACCTGCCCATCAGTAAGGTGTTCATAAGCTCGACGTGTGATCGGCTTGCTGGAATTGGGGTCCGGCGGCAGTGCAGTATCAAGGATCTCAGACCGTAGGCATGCAACTAGTCGCTTCTTGTCATCAGCTGTGAAGCCAAGCCAATGTTTCATACCTTGCTTAGAGAGAGTTTTCCAAACTGCAGAAGGTAACCTTGTGGTTGGGTCTGGGGTTCTTCCAGCCTTGTAAACAGCATAGTCCTGGTAGTCACCATCAAAGTCAATAGGAGGTAAATATGATGCCGAGTCGTCAGTGATGGCAGAATATGTGGACTGCGTCGCAGAAGAGAAATCATGAGTGTTGGCCTTAACAGACGTCCGACTTCGAGGTTGGGACAGTGATGCTTGGGAATCCAGCCTGGTTGCTTCAAGGAGTAGGATATTTTTCAATTCACTGATAGCGACAGCTTCATGCTATCTGAACTTAATCATATCCTGTGCCGCAGGGGGATCATCAACTTTGCAGAATTGTTCGCTGAGTTGGAAGCTGCTACTACAGGCCTTGCAGAGGTGTGTTTTGACAGTATCAAAATCAAGTGGCCTTTGTGGATCGCGTAGTGTGTTGAGATGTTCTAACTGAGCAAACCACTGGGTGATGAACTTGACTTTGGTGTCCTTCCATGTCCTCAAGTCAATGTCCAGTAGATGCTGCATCACAATGGAGGTATCATATACTTTGGATTTGGACCTGTCATGTAATGCAATAAAGTCAAAGAAGGCCTGTCTGCCGTCTCTTGAGGTGGTATGGCTGAGCACACAGGAGTAAGAGAGGTCACTCTGGAGTGCATGTAGAACAAGAGTCCAGAAGAACGCACACTGCTTGTCATGAAGAGCCTTCTCGTACCCGACGAGTGGGTCATCAGGCCAACTTGGATCAAGGAAGGTATGAGTATCTATGTCAGATGTTTCCAACTTTGCTTTGAATTTGACAAGCCAACGCTCAAACGTTGCATCATTTTGCAGGGTTGGAAATGTGGTTTCATCCCTTGATTTCTTAGTCCATGATTCATATCTCAGCTGTTCGATGGGTTTGGAGGATCTTTCTTGTTGCCGTTGGGATGTGCCGGTGCCGTTGCGCGCCGATGTTTCAATGTCAGTTCCAGATTCTCTTCTGGCTCTGACAATCCCACAACAGTAACTCTTAAAGGCATCCTTGGTATAATGGTTTCTATCTTCCCAGTCTAGTCCTTGTGCTGTGAGATGTTGCCCAAAGTCAATGACTCTCTGTAGGGTCATCTGTGCGTGTCGATAAAGTGGTGTTCTTGTTCCTCTCTCAAGGTAAGCGAGATCACCGATATTTTCGATGTACAGGAAGTCCAACCATGTCTTGTACTGGCCAGCAATGAGCGCCTCGCATAAGGTGCTGTGGGATTCCCTTGGGATATCGAAGGATTCATGCAGGAAGGTGGCGAGTGGTTGGTCAAATGATGGAAATAGGTCTGAGATAGACATGTCCTCCTCTTCATCTTGATTTGGATTGGTTTGGTCGGGTGCTACCATGTCAGCTGTGGGTAGCCGAGGTGTGGTTGCCGCGCTTCCGGGTTGGAGCATTTGGAATCGTCCTGTCGACCTGCTTCGGCCTGTCGACCTGCCTCTTGTTCTCCCGGCGACCGGGATGTTGGCCATTGTTGTGTAATCGTAGGGATACGACATGCCGATGGCGTGGTGAAGCAACGAAATTCGTTTTCGTTGTTGTGTAGACGAAAAGATGTAAGACAGCTATTGTTGGAGCAACTGTAGTCAATGGTTTGTGTTGCTTGGCACAAGCAAGTGATGGGCGTTGATGTCCTCGACAAGTGGGTGTCACGAGGAGTGTAGACGTGGAAAATGAGATCCGGAGAACTTGTGTTGCGATCCTGGAATGGAGGTAGATTGCTATTGGCGTGTCCAATGCAATTGGCTTCTATTAGAGACTTCGACTTGGTCATTGGTGTCTTTGTTATGTGTAATCGGATCAGAGAACTATCGATCGTCGGCCTTTGTCGATCGTTCGATGATCTGCTGCCGGATTGTCGTCCTTCTACTGTTGTCTTCCTTTGCAAGCTTCAACAAGCTTGCGACTGTTAATCTGTTAATTTCCTTTTGGAACTGGCTGTTGAGCTGATCCAATCCAAAGGCAAAGAAGAGCAACAGGAGCTTTAGCTGCAGGCCGGTTGAGGTGCCGGTCTGTTGTGTTCTAATATTTCTCTGATATCCACTACGATTGGACGTTAGTCCAACCAGATCTATTCTGACTATCGGTAACCGACGCAATCAGTTAGATCTTAGGCTTGTAGTTCTACAATGGGAAGCAAAAGGGGCGTCCGGTGCAAGGTTTAAGGTGGAATAATCAAATAATCTAAAATTATGCACTTTAGCTTGCTGGGGAGCAAGATAGCACTTTAAAGCGTGCTGCCGCTAATACAGCACGGTGAAATTACGAGTATTACGGTAAAATTACCGTGTTACGAGAAAATATCGTGTTATGAGAAAAATATCGTGTTGCCGCTAATACAACACGTATTTTGTGCAGCAGACAAAACAAAACAAGTTCGTGAGCACAAAGATCGAACCTCTGCTGTCTTTTCTTGAAAACAAAACACTTAACGAGATTGCTAGCATATGCTAGTTTCTGCGTGTGTTCTCTCTTTGATCTTTAAGTATCGAATAATTCGATCGCACGAGTGACGATCATTTAGCTCGCAAGATTGAGCCATTTGGTCAAATAATGAGACACTTGGCTCACAAGATCGAGCCATTTGGTCAAAATGAGATATTTAGCTCACAGATTGAGCCATTTGGTCCATGACGTTAAACATCATGATTCGCGTGCAATTAAGCTGGATGTGTGCAAGTAAAGAATGAGATACCACTGTACCATTGTTACATACTTCTACGCCGGACATGAAAGGAATTTAATAATTTGGAGGAAAAATACACACTAATTTGCAATTAGAAAATAGAAAATCCATTATTTTGGGTGATTGAACCATGAATATTGTTCCTATTATGGATATGATGAATCATGAAAGAAACGGCAGTGACATATCTGTCGTGGTTTGGTTGTCAGCATCTAGTAAGTGCATTTGGTGCCTGGATTTGGAGGAAAAATACACACTAATTTGCAATTAGAAAATAGAAAATCAGTTATTTTGGGTGATTAGTCCATAAATATTGTTGCTGTTATGGATATGATGAATCATGAAAGAAACGGCAGTGACATATCTGTCGTGGTTTGGTTGTCAGCATCTAGTAAGTGCATTTGGGGCCTGGATTTGGAGGAAAAATACACACTAATTTGCAATTAGAAAATAGAAAATCAGTTATTTTGGGTGATTAGTCCAAGAATATTGTTGCTGTTATGGATATGATGAATCATGAACGAAACAGAAGTGAGTTATCTGTCATAGTTAGTGTGTCAGCAACTGCTAAGTGCATTAGGGTCCTGGATTTGGAGGAAAAATACACACTAATTTGCAATTAGAAAATAGAAAATCCAATATTTTGGGTGATTAGTCCATGAACATTGTTGCTGTTATGGATATGATGAATCATGAAAGAAATAGAAGTGAGTTATCTGTCATGGTTTGTGTGTCAGCACCTAGTAAGTGCATTTGGGTCCTGGATTTGGAGGAAAAATACACACTAATTTGCAACTAGAAAATAGAAAATCAGATATTTTGTGTGATTGAACCATGAATATGGTTCTTATTATGGATATGATGAATCATGAAAGAAACAGAAGTGAGTTATCTGTCATGGTTTGTGTGTCAGCACCTAGTAAGTGCATTTGGGTCCTGCATTTGGAGGAAAAATACACACTAATTTGCAATTAGAAAATAGAAAAATAGATATTTTGTGTGATTGAACCATGAATATTGTTCCTATTATGGATATGATGAATCATGAACGAAACAGAAGTGAGTTATCTGTCATAGTTAGTGTGTCAGCAACTGCTAAGTGCATTAGGGTCCTGGATTTGGAGGAAAAATACACACTAATTTGCAATTAGAAAATAGAAAATCCAATATTTTGTGTGATTGAACCATGAATATTGTTGCTGTTATGACTGAGTTGAATCATGAAAGAAACAGAAGGGAGTTATCTGTCATAGTTTGTGTGTCACCACCTAATGAGTGCATTTGGGTCCTGGATTTGGAGGAAAAATACACACTAACTTGCAATTAGAAAATAGAAAATCAGATATTTTGGGTGATTAGTCCAAGAATATTGTTGCTGTTATGGATATGATGAATCATGAAAGAAACAGAAGTGACTTATCTGTCATGGTTTGTGTGTCAGCACCTAGTAAGTGCATTTGGGTCCTGCATTTGGAGGAAAAATACACACTAATTTGCAATTAGAAAATAGAAAATCTATTATTTTGTGTGATTGAACCATGAATATTGTTCCTATTATGGATATGATGAATCATGAAAGAAACAGAAGTGAGTTATCTGTCATGGTTTGTGTGTCAGCACCTAGTAAGTGCATTTGGGTCCTGGATTTGGAGGAAAAATACACACTAATTTGCAATTAGAAAATAGAAAATCAGATATTTTGTGTGATTGAACCATGAATATTGTTCCTATTATGGATATGATGAATCATGAAAGAAACAGAAGTGAGTTATCTGTCATGGTTTGTGTGTCAGCACCTAGTAAGTGCATTTGGGTACTGGATTTGGAGGAAAAATACACACTAATTTGCAATTAGAAAATAGAAAATCAGATATTTTGTGTGATTGAACCATGAATATTGTTCCTGTTATGGATAAGTTGAATCATGAAAGAAACAGAAGTGAGTTATCTGTCATGGTTTGTGTGTCAGCACCTAGTAAGTGCATTTGGGTCCTGGATTTGGAGGAAAAATACACACTAATTTGCAATTAGAAAATAGAAAATCAGATATTTTGTGTGATTGAACCATGAATATTGTTCCTATTATGGATATGATGAATCATGAAAGAAACAGAAGTGACTTATCTGTCATGGTTTGTGTGTCAGCACCTAGTAAGTGCATTTGGGTACTGGATTTGGAGGAAAAATACACACTAATTTGCAATTAGAAAATAGAAAATCTATTATTTTGTGTGATTGAACCATGAATATTGTTCCTGTTATGGATAAGTTGAATCATGAAAGAAACAGAAGTGAGTTATCTGTCATGGTTTGTGTGTCAGCACCTAGTAAGTGCATTTGGGTCCTGGATTTGGAGGAAAAATACACACTAATTTGCAATTAGAAAATAGAAAATCAGATATTTTGGGTGATTAGTCCAAGAATATTGTTGCTGTTATGGATATGATGAATCATGAAAGAAACAGAAGTGACTTATCTGTCATGGTTTGTGTGTCAGCACCTAGTAAGTGCATTTGGGTCCTGGATTTGGAGGAAAAATACACACTAATTTGCAATTAGAAAATAGAAAATCAGATATTTTGGGTGATTAGTCCAAGAATATTGTTGCTGTTATGGATATGATGAATCATGAAAGAAACAGAAGTGACTTATCTGTCATGGTTTGTGTGTCAGCACCTAGTAAGTGCATTTGGGTCCTGCATTTGGAGGAAAAATACACACTAATTTGCAATTAGAAAATAGAAAATCTATTATTTTGTGTGATTGAACCATGAATATTGTTCCTATTATGGATATGATGAATCATGAAAGAAACAGAAGTGAGTTATCTGTCATGGTTTGTGTGTCAGCACCTAGTAAGTGCATTTGGGTCCTGGATTTGGAGGAAAAATACACACTAATTTGCAATTAGAAAATAGAAAATCAGATATTTTGTGTGATTGAACCATGAATATTGTTCCTATTATGGATATGATGAATCATGAAAGAAACAGAAGTGAGTTATCTGTCATGGTTTGTGTGTCAGCACCTAGTAAGTGCATTTGGGTACTGGATTTGGAGGAAAAATACACACTAATTTGCAATTAGAAAATAGAAAATCAGATATTTTGTGTGATTGAACCATGAATATTGTTCCTGTTATGGATAAGTTGAATCATGAAAGAAACAGAAGTGAGTTATCTGTCATGGTTTGTGTGTCAGCACCTAGTAAGTGCATTTGGGTCCTGGATTTGGAGGAAAAATACACACTAATTTGCAATTAGAAAATAGAAAATCAGATATTTTGTGTGATTGAACCATGAATATTGTTCCTATTATGGATATGATGAATCATGAAAGAAACAGAAGTGAGTTATCTGTCATGGTTTGTGTGTCAGCACCTAGTAAGTGCATTTGGGTACTGGATTTGGAGGAAAAATACACACTAATTTGCAATTAGAAAATAGAAAATCAGATATTTTGTGTGATTGAACCATGAATATTGTTCCTGTTATGGATAAGTTGAATCATGAAAGAAACAGAAGTGAGTTATCTGTCATGGTTTGTGTGTCACCACCTAGTAAGTGCATTTGGGTCCTGGATTTGGAGGAAAAATACACACTAATTTGCAATTAGAAAATAGAAAATCAGATATTTTGGGTGATTAGTCCAAGAATATTGTTGCTGTTATGGATATGATGAATCATGAAAGAAACAGAAGTGAGTTATCTGTCATGGTTTGTGTGTCAGCACCTAGTAAGTGCATTTGGGTCCTGGATTTGGAGGAAAAATACACACTAATTTGCAATTAGAAAATAGAAAATCTATTATTTTGTGTGATTGAACCATGAATATTGTTCCTATTATGGATATGATGAATCATGAAAGAAACAGAAGTGAGTTATCTGTCATGGTTTGTGTGTCAGCACCTAGTAAGTGCATTTGGGTCCTGGATTTGGAGGAAAAATACACACTAATTTGCAATTAGAAAATAGAAAATCAGATATTTTGTGTGATTGAACCATGAATATTGTTCCTGTTATGGATAAGTTGAATCATGAAAGAAACAGAAGTGAGTTATCTGTCATGGTTTGTGTGTCACCACCTAGTAAGTGCATTTGGGTCCTGGATTTGGAGGAAAAATACACACTAATTTGCAATTAGAAAATAGAAAATCAGATATTTTGGGTGATTAGTCCAAGAATATTGTTGCTGTTATGGATATGATGAATCATGAAAGAAACAGAAGTGAGTTATCTGTCATGGTTTGTGTGTCAGCACCTAGTAAGTGCATTTGGGTCCTGGATTTGGAGGAAAAATACACACTAATTTGCAATTAGAAAATAGAAAATCTATTATTTTGTGTGATTGAACCATGAATATTGTTCCTATTATGGATATGATGAATCATGAAAGAAACAGAAGTGAGTTATCTGTCATGGTTTGTGTGTCAGCACCTAGTAAGTGCATTTGGGTCCTGGATTTGGAGGAAAAATACACACTAATTTGCAATTAGAAAATAGAAAATCAGATATTTTGTGTGATTGAACCATGAATATTGTTCCTATTATGGATATGATGAATCATGAAAGAAACAGAAGTGAGTTATCTGTCATGGTTTGTGTGTCAGCACCTAGTAAGTGCATTTGGGTCCTGCATTTGGAGGAAAAATACACACTAATTTGCAATTAGAAAATAGAAAATCCAATATTTTGTGTGATTGAACCATGAATATTGTTCCTGTTATGGATAAGTTGAATCATGAAAGAAACAGAAGTGAGTTATCTGTCATGGTTTGTGTGTCAGCACCTAGTAAGTGCATTTGGGTCCTGGATTTGGAGGAAAAATACACACTAATTTGCAATTAGAAAATAGAAAATCAGATATTTTGGGTGATTAGTCCAAGAATATTGTTGCTGTTATGGATATGATGAATCATGAAAGAAACAGAAGTGACTTATCTGTCATGGTTTGTGTGTCAGCACCTAGTAAGTGCATTTGTTTCATGGATTTGGAGGAAAAATACACACTAATTTGCAATTAGAAAATAGAAAATCTATTATTTTGTGTGATTGAACCATGAATATGGTTCTTATTATGGATATGATGAATCATGAAAGAAGTGGAAGTGAGTTATCTGTCATAGTTAGTGTGTCATCACCTAATTAGTGCATTTGGGTCCTGGATTTGGAGGAAAAATACACACTAATTTGCAATTAGAAAATAGAAAATCAGATATTTTGTGTGATTGAACCATGAATATTGTTCCTATTATGGATATGATGAATCATGAAAGAAACAGAAGTGAGTTATCTGTCATAGTTAGTTTGTCAGAACCTAGTAAGTGCATTTGGGGCCTGGATTTGGAGGAAAAATACACACTAATTTGCAATTAGAAAATAGAAAATCAGATATTTTGGGTGATTGAACCATGAATATTGTTCCTATTATGGATATGATGAATCATGAAAGAATCAGGAGTGACCTATCTGTCATGGTTTTTGTGTCAGCACCTAGTAAGTGCATTTGGGTCCTGGATTTGGAGGAAAAATACACACTAATTTGCAATTAGAAAATAGAAAATCAGTTATTTTGGGTAATTAGTCCATAAATATTGTTGCTGTTATGGATAAGTTGAATCATGAAAGAAACAGAAGTGAGTTATCTGTCATAGTTAGTGTTGTTACTCTAAAAATTGACCGAAAGGTATTGGATAATTGAAATTTAAAGAGATGTGAGCATATCTTGAGATTGCTCTGTTACTTGTATTTTACTGTATTCGACCGGTATCCCTGTGTTAGTGTTGTATGTAGGGATGTCTAAACCGGTCGTTGATCATGTGTAATTTGTCATAAGACAGAGAACACATGATATGACCTAAATGTCTGGATACTTGAAGTCATTTTTATCTCTGGAGGAGTATAAGTAACTTTTCAAGTGTAGAATGGATATAATTCCTGTAGAACGTACGTAAGTACAGTACACTTACTTTTGACCGACAACACACCCCTTGATTCAACACTTAGTGAAGGAATGTTGAATCACAAGAAGTCGGTTCTCCATCTTGTAGAACTCTAAAAACTTAAGCATAGATATTGAATCGGAAGATTGTAATCGTAGAATTGGAATGGCATTGAAGGAGAGGTGCTTGAGTATGCGATGGTTGCGCGAGACCGATGAGAAGGTTAGTTGGAATCGATTGGATGCGGGATACGAGTGAGAGATCGTAGGGATCAATATATTTGTATATCAATATCGTAGAACCAAATGGTAGGAGTTGAGCGAACGGCATCAAAGACGATTGATTGATCGGGGAGGAATTATCAAGGATAAAGTAAAAGGTCGAGGATTGAGTTGACGGCTTCATTGTCGGCCGATGGGAAATAAGGAATCCAGTTGATAAGGAAAGATGCGCTTGGATGAAGCATATGATCATATGTGTGCCGGATATCATAGAGGGGGTAAATAATAGTCCAAGAACGATTATGGAATTTGAACGGGATACTTGGTGGAGAGATCGATTAAACGTAGGATAAAGCCGAACGTCGAAGATTGGATTGACTGCTTCAAGTTGACTCGTAGAAAAGCAAAGAGACCGAGGGAAGGAATCGATCATAAGTGGGCGATTGGTGAATTGTAAAAAATATTGTAGCGTTCACGCCATACCAAGCATAGGAAAGAAGTCGATTGGAGATCGCAGGAATCGATATCGAAATCGAATGTAGTCGTGGAATCTCAAAGAGACGTGTTGTAGGAACAAATGGAATCGGAGTGGATTCATTTCTGACTTGGTAGGAAGAAGATTTATCGATTCCAGAATCAAATATCATGCGCCAATGAAGGGATTGACGTGCTGAAATGGAGTATCGATTTCGTTATCAAAGCAATGGAATGGTCGTAGAACGAATTGTAGTATCGATTGTAGATTTGTAACTTGTATACGATCGAAATGAGTCCGAGAATTGTAGACATTATTTGATGGGGTGGATTTTGTGATCATTGATTGGACAAGAGATCGAACAAATTGGATGGAGAACTAAATCTCAAGTCATAGAATACGATTGATTATCGAACCGAAGATCCGTAGACATTGTGCAACAGTAGATCAGATCGTAGAATCCATGGAATGGTTGGCGGCGGAGGGATCGACCATAGTAGTATAAATCGAATGTAGAGCGGAGTTTCAATTTAATCGCCGAAATGAATCATATTGAGTATTGATCGAGCGTGAGGATTAGCTCAAAGAGGAGAAGAGAATGGTTGGTATCGATGTGGTCATATACTATCGGATCGTAGAATCCAATTGATAGATTGTAGGGATCAATATGGTCGTATATCAGAACGTAGTACCAAAGAGACATGCCGTAGAATCAAACTTCGACGGAGGGGATGAACGTTGAGATCTATCGAGGCCACATTTAGGATGGAGTCAACTCAAATTGTTGGAGACAAAACGGAACATTGATTCGTATCCTTTAAGAAGGAATTGGGGAATTGAAGAAGAAGAGATCGTAGAATTTGAGTGAGCAGCATCGAAGACGGTTGATTGATTATGGAGCGGAATGGAAGGCACAAAGGATTGTAGGATGCAATCGAAGAGGAGAGATTGAAAGTAATCGTAGTACTGATTAGATTGGAGTTTGAGATCGTCGACGGAGAGAGATGATTGATCGTGGAAGAGTTACCAATCGTAATCGAGGGATTGTAGAATTGAACGCTTTGAAACTGGATCGTAGATAGTCGTAGAATAGGATTGATCCGTATGGAGGAATCAACCGTATCAATTGAACTGGAACAGAAGACTCCATTGAAGATCTGTGAGATTTGAACCGGATACTTGGAAGTGAGATCTATTAGTATCGAGTCTTGGGATAATCGGAATCAATCGTAGAAATTGATTGTAAAACGAATCAAAGAGTTCATGCCATATCAAGCGTAGGAAAGAATTCAATCGGGTGTAGCCGTAGGTTCAATTCAATCGTCAAATAGAATCAAATGAGTTGATTACTGGTGAGATGGATTGATTGAACGGGAGAGGAAGGATTGATTGTGGATCTCAACAGATGGGAGTCATATTTGCGAAGAGGAGATTGGCTTATCGTAGACTCTCAAAGAGACGTGTCGTAGAAACGAATGCTGATGTAGGTGTAGCTTCAGTTCAATCGTCGAGACGAATTATATGAGATGATTAGGGATGAGGCGAAGCGATTGAGCGGGAGAGGAAGGCTCGATGGAGGATTGATTGAGCATATACTTGGTATCACGGAGGGGATGGCCAAGGGTTGAATAGATCCGTATTCATATCTTTGGACTGGAAGGAGGGATTGGATAATCCGAATCAATTCATAGAATTCATAGAAGCTCGATCGGAGAGGGTCGTAGATTCAATTGTGGAATGATAGCAAAGAGAAGAAGAGATCACAGAATCAAAGGTCGACGAAGGGGGCAAATGCTGAGATTCATCAGTGATTGCTCGCTTGAACGTTGATGGAGAGAATTGATTGGACAATGCTTGGTATCATTCATGGATTGAAGACTTGGAAAAGAGATCAATTGCAGATATTGCTGCACGCTAAGCCATGTTTTTTTTGTACGTGAAGTTGTAAGTGCCTTGAATTCTCTTGTGATGGATTTACACAAACCGGCTACACACCCCTTGATTTAACACGGAGTGAAGGAGTGTTGAATTATTTGTCGGTTCATTGATGTGGTTTCAGTGGGATCCTTGTTGCATGCAGGGAGCATAGGTGAAGGTGCGGGGAGCATAAGTAGATTGGTGGAGGCCTATGAGGAAAACGCTGGAAGGTAAACACGTGCAAATTGGTGGAGTTGTTAGTTGAACGTTAAACACTAACCCTAATCCTAAGAGTTGACAACGTAACCTTCTAGACGGAGTGTATAGGGGGGTTTGGGGGGGGGGGGAAATATGTAGAAATATTAAAAAAATCTGTTTTTAACAAGTAGACTTGGTACAAACGCTACGACTAAAAATCGTAAAAAACAGGACCCAAACATTTATTTACGGAAATGAGATGCTTCTTCTAAAAGCAATAGTAATATCTAGTGGCGCGCGTTCATTTTTATGGTAGCAAACTCTCATTTTTTTGGTTGCAAGTAACCATAAGATTTAACCTGAATAAAGAAAAAAATCATACGATTAAAATCTGTCTTAGATCAAGTTGGTCGTCACGTCACGTCATTGTCATCGTCGTCAACCTTGCCAGATGAGAGAGTGGTGACAAATAATATCGGACTTGTTAGAATTGGTACAATTTGTACATGAAAGAGTCGGACTTGATGTACTTACAGCTATCTACCGGTACGGTACTCTCATACGAATCGAATTTTTCCTGGTGGTACGAGTACGAGTACCGTACGAACTTCGATCCATCGTAAAACCGAGGTGCAAAAAAATACACATACCGGTATGAGTCAAATTTTCTAATCCGTACCGGGTAGGTACCGGTAATTACCGGTACGAGCAGAAGTATGTTGTCATTCGGCAAATTCGATCGAACAAACCGAGGTGCGACACGATTAAGTCGTTGCCAGATGAGAGAGTTCGATCGAAATATTGTACTTTTAAGAATGACGTCACTTGTTTGGTAGTATAGATCAATTGGTAGGATCAGTATGAAGGTAACTAACTACTACGGTATGAGTATGTACTGGATGGGGGGGGGGGGAATATAATGTAAAAAAATATTACACCCCCTCAAAAATGAAGTACGACTCAAGCATGGTATGTAGTATGAGTATGTAGTGGATCTAAGAACAAATCTTTAGAAAAACTAGAAATTGTTCAAATCTGGTGGGTTTCTGGGTTGACGATTGAATTATATTTTGGTTAGGGACTGGCAGGATTTGCACTGTGCTCAAATCTGGTGGGTTTTTGGGTTGATGACTGGGTTGTATTTTGGTCAGGGACTGGCAGGATTTGCACTGTGTTCAAATCTAGTGGTTTTTGGGTTGACGACTGAATTATATTTTGGTTAGGGACTGGCAGCATTTGTAAAGAAACTGTGTCATAACAAACAACAAACGCAATCGGTCTTACGATCGATTGAGTTAGTGAGCAAGATCTTCTGTTACAGTCCAATCGGCCTTGTCGATGCCGATTGACAGGTTAATTAATCGTCGTCAAATTACTCGTCGTCATCGTGTAATTTTACCATACAAAACACATGTAATCTTAAGACACAAAACACACGCGAAACCATCTTCGATTGGTCTTTTTGTTACCGTAATTCACCGTGATATTCTCGATGAATATCACATGTTATTGTACCTTATCATGTAGAATTAGTACTAGGTTGTACGTAGATTTTAGGGCATGATAGTGTTTTAGAGTTGTTAATTCTTCGAAGAGTGAGCTGATGGGGAAAATCCCGCTAAGAGGCAATCCACATGATCGAATCCCCGACGATTATTCACTCAGGTTAAATAACCTTACAAATAAGGTTATTTGCCTTCGTGACTCTTCGTACGTACGAGTACGCGTTTACACGGTGAATTCTTTTCAGTCCCCTTCAGTCGTAAATCCTCAAACCGTTAAGCGGCTGGATTCTATGACTTAACCTATTCATCGTGAGTCATTGTCGTGTTTTGAATACCAATCTGTATCCAGTCTACTATCAGAGGCCCTATCAATTGGGGCGGCGTTTTGCCTTTCATTCTGGCTTGTATCATGGCATTTTGCCCTGATCCTTGCCGGTTTGATATATTGTATTCATGGATCAAATTATCCATTTTCGAAATGCTCATTGCAGAACGATTTGTTTATTCCATGATAGAACGTAAATCAACTTGTTGCTTCGGTCGAACGATCGATCGAACATTCCATCGAACGATTGATTTTTATTTTTCTTACCACATGCAACGAGAACAATGTTCTCTGAAAACAGCGCCACTCATTAGCTTTGTAAACAAATCAGCAATATTTGTTGAACCTGGTTCCTTTGCAACTCTGATAATTCCTGCTGCAATAGATTCGCGTGCTTTGTGGTATGCAATGCTGTTGTGCTTCTTCTTACATGGGCTTTCAGGTCGTGTAACATTTGTGACAACAGAATCATTATCACAATACACATTGGTGCTTCCATCAATTGGAACACCCATCATTCTCAACTTGTACCTTAGACCTTCAACCAATTCGATTGCAATTTTCAAAGCAATGATTTCAGATCCAAAAGTTGACGTTTCAACTGTTGTTTGCCTTTTGGAAAACCAAATGATCGGTGCATTATTAATGAAGATAATAACACTGGTATGAGACTTTCTCGTTGCCTTGCATCCAGCATGGTCAGCGTCAACAAAACAACTCATCGTCACATGTTTTCCCAAAGCTTCAGGCATATCTGCTGGTATGACCTCGGTAGCACCAGGATAAAATTCAGACCAGTCACATTTTTGGAATTTACTCTCATCGATGCTTGGTACTGTATCATCAAAAACCAATTTTGACCTGTTGTACTTTTTCAAATATGCAAATATATGAAACAACTGATTCAAGTGCCCAATCCTTGCTTGTGCCAGATACCTTGACATCAGCGAGACTGGCATTACAATGTCCAGCCTTCCTAATTCACAAATCCACCTGAGAACTCCAATTAAACCTTGATAGTAGTTTTGCAATTCAGGATTCAATTCTTCTGATATATCAATTTCCGGTCGATAATCATGTGACAGTGGACTGGATGCTGATTTTGGTAGATACTTGTAACCATATTTTTCAGTTCCTAACTCTTGTTCGACTGCTGCAACAGCTTTCGCCGTATACTTAGTGCTTGATAATGACCATCTTGGCTTTGAATCACCTTCAAAGTAGAACTTTCCAATATCTGCTCCCAGATACAGAGTTGGCTCTTCAATCGTATCATCCTTCAATTTGAACTTTCGCTCAATGTTTTCAAGCTGGAACTTTGGATCTTCACCAGAACATAAGATGTCGTCTACATAGGCAATCAGCATTGCCCAGTATCTGGATCCATCTTTTCTGGTTTCAATTCGTAAGTGCACGTCCGGATCTGCTTTGCATGGTGAATATCCAAGATCTCTCAAATGCTGTGTGAGATATGACCTGAAAGATGCACCTGCCACCGGCAGTCCATACAATGCGCGCACTATCTTGCAAGGCCTTCCTGCAAGATGTGGTGGAAAACCATCTTCAGCTCTCGCTTTTAGAAAGTATTTCTCTTTAATCGGGGCTGTCAAATATGCATGTTGAATATCTGCTGAGAGAACCTTCAAATCATTCAGCGCTGCCAGTAGGAAGAATATCCTCACTGAATCCCGACTGGGAACCGATGAGTAAGTATTTTCTTTTGCCACTGCAGGAACTTTATGACCGTCCCCTACCAACCTAGCCTTCCTTGTTAAGGATCCAAGCTTGATGTCAAAAATCATGTGGGTTGTTATTTGCTTGTGACCAACTGGAATAACATCATCATCGGAAAATTCGAACGCTGCCATATTGTTGGTCATTTCTTTGTGAATTGCCCTTTCCCAGTGATCAGTGCCTGTTTTCTTATCAATAGCCAGCGCTTGTTTGATTGAATGTGGCAACTCAACGCCATACTTGTGAGTCTTCAACCAATACTTGGCTGTTTTGGCTGCCTTAAGGATCCGTTCCTTTCTTCTCAAAATCTTGTGCACCCACCATCTGAATGCTGGTGATTTTTCAAGATTATTGTTGACAGCATACTCAGCTAATTGCACTGGAAATGATTCTTTCACATCGCTTAACTTACACCATGATTCAGTGCCATCTTTCCAACTGGCGAGAATCCTCCAACCCCTAGTTGTCGGCTTATGGGTTTTCCTGCCATTTTTTGCTATGGTCGTGGCTTCATCATCAGTTAGTGCAGTGTTGTCGCATTCATGGTCAATGAGCTCATCTAGTAGAGTGAACATCCTTCCGTCATCATCAACAGAACTGTACAGACTCTCTGCAACAATATTTGCTGTGTATTCCTCTATGGTGCCATCAGGTAGTTGCAATTTATACAGCCTCGTGTCTAGTATGGGATTCTCATTTCTAAGTCCAATTGGTCTGTTTTGCAAGTCTCGCACTCTATCCTTGACAACGCACCTGAGTCTTTCATCGTTTCTTTCAATGATCACTTCAGACGCTTCTGGTTCAGCCATTTCAAGTTTCAAATCAGGTGATTCTACTGGTTGATCCTCAAATAGCTCCATTTGTGGCTCCGGGTAGTTTTCCTGGAAAAAGGACGCGCTATCCTTCACTTCATCACCAATCTTGAATTCAATTGATTTGTCAATTGCTTCCATTCTTCTGAGGATATCTCTATCTCTCCATTCGAATTCTTTGACAGGCCTTATTGAATTTGTAGATATTGGTATTGCTGATTCAGTCAGGAGCCAGAAACAATCACCCCCACCTACCTTATTGCCACAGGGACCCAACCATCGTCCCAGCCTTTCAACGCCTTGAGTAGAAGAATCACCTTTATCATAGTAAAACACAAAATCATACCATTCTGATGAAGTATATAGTGTAATATCGGGCCTATAGCCATGGACCAATTCAAATGGAGTTCGCCCCATTGAAGAAGGGTTGCTTGATGCTGTTCTCTGCCTGATATTAGCACATAGTTCACCACAAAATGACCATAATCTCCTTGGTGATTTCTTCTTTGCTGACTTGGTTGTGATAGCACTCCCAAGATGTCCAATCGCTTGCTTTGCTTGATTTTGAAATGGGCAATGAGGTTGTAGGAATGTCTGATGAATATGATTGCGCTTTACAATTGAATTCCAGTGCGTCTTGTAAGTTCTTGGAGATCCTTGTTCTGGTGCATTGTCAGAAATCAAATGCTCTGGGATTCCAATCTCATGAATGAATGTCTTCAATCCTTGATGCGCCTGGGATTTGTCCTGTATTGGTATAAATACTTCAAACCCATTTCCATTTGTGAAGATCTGTACACATTTCTCCTGTCTCATAATACTGGTCGTTCTAGCATGCCACGTATCAGTGTACCAGGTTCCTTGTGCAATTCTCTTGTTCCTGAAGCGCTGTGTAGGCAGCCTTTTCATCAATGGTAATTGCAAATTCCTGAGGGCCTTCTGGGTTGTGACCTTCAATGTCTGCTCAGCTTTCTTGAAACTAATATTCCAAGTTTTGGCTAGGCGTTCACAGTCAACTTTGTTTGGACCTTCAATTGTTATCACTGATGGCCCCCATTGATTTCTTCTATCAAGAGACCTTCTCTCAAGTGTATTGTCGATTTCTTGCAAGCTAGGGACCTGTTTTGATTCTTCTTCAGGAGCTTCCATAAAGTCAAATTCTGTATCATCAAACAAGAATTGGTCTACCCTTCGCGCGCTTGAAATATTCCTTACTGAAGAAATTTGATGAGCAATATTTCCATCTGTTGCAATTTGGCATTCAGTTAGCATTCTCCTTGTTGATACCTGGTGTACTCTCATCAGTTTGCATTGCTGCATCACGCTTGGATGCCTGTTGTCTAAGCTGGTCTTGGGGAGCATACCTGTAACATTACTTGCAGGTTCTGTTACAACCGAACTTGTATCCATGGCTTGATCCTCTTCGGTCGACATAGCTTGAAGGCTAAACTGGTCCCCTGAAATTGGATCTCCATTGTCAATGGCTAGCTCGGCCATCCTGAACTTCAGTGAATGTGGGTCCCAAGGGGTATCATTTGTTGCAATCAAATGTTGACATTCATCAAGCTCCATTCTTGTTGGCTTTCTTGTGGGAAAATATGAGATCACATTTCTCATACTCAGTTTGATAAAAACTTTCTTCGGATCATCATCTTCCATAGGCGTTTGGATTGTAATTCCATGCTTGGATCTTGGATCAAATTGACGCGGTGTCTCTTCAACAGAATTGAAATTGCAGTCCCTCACCTGATTTGGGCATATCAAGCTGTTCTTCAATTTGTCCCCAAAGTACAGTGCTTGATGGAACACTATGATATATACTTGGCCTGATGTTGGATTTGTCCATGCCGTAGCACAGCTTCCAATCGGGATTTTCTTGATGGGCTTGTATTCTTCAGAAAAAGGTGCAACATCAACATGTGTTGTGATCTGATCAGGATTCAGCAATACCATATTGCTTCCTGCCGCAGTAGTGTCTGCATGTGAGTCTAACTCACAATATCCTTCTTCATTTTCTCCATCATCAAAATCTACAGGAACATTCATCTTGTATAATGACCGGCTCACCATTGTTAACAATTTGTGTTCTAGTGATAGTGTCCGGTTATTATGTCATTTCTTAGATTTTGAGCCAAAACTGTCACCCGCGCCTTCATTCTCAGTTTCTTTCTTTTTAGTCTCAGCAGCCTTGAGATTTCGTTTCTTCTTAGCCTGTCTCATCTGGTAAAGCTCCTGTCGCTGTTCTTTTGACATTGTTTTATAGACACTTGTTGGATAGGGCTTGCACTCAACTTTTCCTGTAAACGTTCCAGTCGTTTTCTGCTTCTTGTTGCTGGTTGTGCCCACAGAATACACACTTCTGGAACCTCCTTTATGCTTCCCATTTGCAAGCTTCTTCAATCCAAGTCGATTGGTGAATAGAATCAGACATTCAATGAAGTTGTCACGATAGTCTTTGCTCTCATCAATTGCATCTGCTTTTGCAGCATCAAGCCGCTCATCACTGATTGAATTGATAAAATCCCAAACAAATCTCCTTTCATTGTGGTTCTTTTCAAATCTCAGAATTGTTCCATGAAAAGCAGTCCAGTTTCGCTTGTGCTTGTTCCAGTCATAATTCTTAGCATCGCCAGTGTAATGTGAATCTTTCATATCCTGATAGGTTTTGTTCAGAACCATAGTGATATTGGTATCAGTGTAAGCATGTTGCATCAATGAAATGAAAGCATTTCTGGAATTACCAGAGTTCAGAGCAGTGTTTTGGAAATGTGCCACGTATTCCCAACCAGGGCCTTTTCTTGTTGCATCACATAACAGCCTCCAGACGACGTTGTTATCCTCATCATACTGGTGACCTGACAGGACGCCACACCTCTCATTGTAGTCACTCCAAGTTGGGTAGGTATCTGTTGTACTTTGCCCGACTGTTCCAGCCCTGGCTTCGTCAGTAACTTCTTCCTTTTCTTGGGGTCTTATGACATACAAGATTGGGAATCCCTCAGAGTTGAATCTGTACCTCAAGTTTTGTTGAAAGCCTTCCTCCCATTCTCTGAACTTCGTTAGATCCTTTAGCTCAGGTGGAGTTGACTTTTCTTGTGATTTCACACTCGACTCCATCATCTTGATTCTGAATTGCTGCAGTTCCAGGTTGTTTGGGTTTGCTTTCCAGTCGATAGCCCTTGGCTTGACTCCAATCAATGGTTGATACCGGGCCCAATTTGCCCACGTGAGAAGCCTTGATGATAGTCTGTTACCATAGTGGATACTTTTTGGATTAGGACAGTCTGGACTGATAGATTTCAATCCATGCATGAACGATTTGATGCTTTCCTTGTTGAGGTCTGTAATTTCACGAATATTAGACATCCCTCCCCTCATAATTTCTTCAGCTGATTCGTAGTTGATACCAAAAATCATTAGGCTGCTCCTGAAAGCAAGCTGTTCTGGGTTCAGAAATCTACCATTGTTGAATCCCCTGATTTTTATCCTGGGTTGGGACGACCTTCTCCCCAGTCGTTCTGCTCTTGCATCCTCGGCATTTTGGTTAGCATCGTTTCCCTCGTCATTGTCACTATCCGCGTCATCTGGGTTCTCACCCCTCCTTTCTGCATCTCTTATTGCTCTGATTCTCTTCTTTACTTCTTGGTCGATGATTCTCTTCATGGTTGAGTTTGTTTCTGGGTCCCCAAGGGCCCTTTCCATGACTTCCATGATTTTATCTTCAAAATCATCATCATCTTCCCTACCTCCTCCTCTGTTGTTCTCATCAGAATCCTGTGGATCGTCCACTTCCTTTTTTTCTTCTTCACCGGTGTCGGCTGCTCTAGTTCGGACCATGGTGGAGAATTGAGTATTCTAATGGTCAGATGGTCGCTTTGAAGAGAGTTTTCGGAGTATTCGGAGGATGGATATTCGGAGAATGGTATGTGGAGAGAGAATGTAATTGAATCGAGGGTTTGGATGTGAGATATGGATGGTGTATTATTCGTTGGCGACTGTTGAGTGTGATTTGTTTATCTGTTTGTATTTGTATATCCGGATCGAATTTTCGTTCCGGTTTTGTTTATACTTTCTGACTATTCGGATCGAGTTTTCGTTCCGGTTTGTCTGTCTTTGTGTGAGCTTTTGCTTTTGTCGCAAATCAAGATTGTGAGCTTTCCTATCCTTTCTTGGGATTTTTGCTCATTCTGTATTTCTGTGGTGAAAGATTGAAAGATTGTTTCCTGAGAATTTAGTGTTCTCTTTTTGTTCCGGATCTTTTCGATCTTTCGTTCTTCGAGATTTGGTGTTCTCGATTCTTTGGATTTTCGTTTTTCGTGCCAGATGCTCTTTGCAATCTGTTCCTTCTTGCGGGCAGATGCTCTTTGCAATCTGTTCCTTCCAATCTGATTCACCACAGAATACTGCTTCTGGCTCAATCTTCTGGCTCACGTCATTCTTGTTTTCAGTGAAAGATCAGTGTTCTCGGGTATTGATTCCTTTCAACTGATGCCAACCTGGGCGGCTCTTTCGACTGAGCCGTCCAGAATCTTTTCCCTTGCTTGTTTTTGCTGGATCTCGAAACCCGGTGGAGCCACCACCTTGGTTCGATTCTTTGGTCTCTTCTTTCAGGGAGACCGCCCTGGTGTTGGTCTATTCCAGGGCTCCACAGGCAACTGCCTCTTTTACATCCTTGAGGGTTGATGCCGGTAGCTGATCAGACTATTCCGGATTAGTCTTCGAGCTCAACTGCGTTTCGTTGGGAAACGCCATTCGGTCCTCCACAGCTCGTAGAGTGCTGTGGGTCTGATAAACTAAAGAAAGTGTGTCATAACAAACAACAAACGCAATCGGTCTTACGATCGATTGAGTTAGTGAGCAAGATCTTCTGTTACAGTCCAATCGGCCTTGTCGATGCCAATCGACAGGTTAATTAATCGTCGTCAAATTACTCGTCGTCATCGTGTAATTTTACCATACAAAACACATGTAATCTTAAGACACAAAACACACGCGAAACCATCTTCGATTGGTCTTTTTGTTACCGTAATTCACCGTGATATTCTCGATGAATATCACATGTTATTGTACCTTATCATGTAGAATTAGTACTAGGTTGTACGTAGATTTTAGGGCATGATAGTGTTTTAGAGTTGTTAATTCTTCGAAGAGTGAGCTGATGGGGAAAATCCCGCTAAGAGGCAATCCACATGATCGAATCCCCGACGATTATTCACTCAGGTTAAATAACCTTACAAATAAGGTTATTTGCCTTCGTGACTCTTCGTACGTACGAGTACGCGTTTACACGGTGAATTCTTTTCATTTGCACTGTGTTCAAATCTGGTGGGTTTTTGGGTTGATGACTGAGTTAAAGTTTGGTCGAGGATTGGCAAGATCTGCACTGTCGTTAAATCTGGTGGGTTTTTGGGTTGATCACAGTGTTCAAATCTGGTGGGTTTTTGGGTTGACTGAATTATATTTTGGTTAGGGACTGGAATGATTTGCACTGTGTTCAAATCTGGTGAGTTCTTGGGTTGATGACTGAGTTATATTTTGGTCTGGGACTGGCAGGATTTGCACTGTGTTCAAATCTGGTGGGTTTTTGGGTTGATGACTGAATTATACTTTGGTTAGGGACTGGAAAGATTTGCACTTTGTTCAAATCTGGTGGGTTTTTGGTTTGATGACTGAGTTATATTTTTGTCGGGGACTGGCAGGATTTGCACTGTGTTCAAATCTGGTGGGTTTTTGGGTTGACTGAATTATATTTTGGTTAGGGACTGGAATGATTTGCACTGTGTTCAAATCTGGTGGGTTTTTGGGTCGATGACTGAGTTCTATTTTGGTCGGGGACTGGCAGGATTTGCACTGTGTTCAAATCTGGTGGGTTTTTGGGTTGATGACTGAATTATATTTTGGTAAGGGACTGGAAAGATTTGCACTGTGTTCAAATCTGGTGGGTTTTTGGGTTGATGACTGAATTATACTTTGGTTAGGGACTGGAAAGATTTGTACTTTGTTCCAATCTGGTGGGTTTTTGGGTTGATGACTGAGTTATATTTTGGCCGGGGACTGGCAGGATTTGCAGTGTGCTCAAATCTGGTGGGTTTCTGGGTTGATGACTGAGTTATATTTTGGTGGGGGATGGGCAAGATTTGCACTGTGTTCAAATCTGTTGGATTTTTGGGTTGATGACTGAGTTATATTTTGGTCGGGGGTCTTGCAGGATTTGCACTGTGTTCAAATCTGGTGGATGTTTGGGTTGACGATTGGATTATATTTTGGTTAGGTACTGGAAAGATTTGCACTGCGTTCCAATCTGGTGGGTTTTTGGGTTGATGACTGAGTTAAAGTTTGGTCAGGGACTGACAGGATTTGCACTGTGTTCAAATCTGGTGGGTTTTTGGGTTGATGACTGAATTATACTTTGGTTAGAGACTGGAAAGATTTGCACTTTGTTTCAATCTGGTGGGTTTTTGGTTTGATGACTGAGTTATATTTTTGTCGGGGACTGGCAGGATTTGCACTGTGTTCAAATCTGGTGGGTTTTTGGGTTGATGACTGAATTATACTTTGGTTAGGGACTGGAAAGATTTGCACTTTGTTCCAATCTGGTGGGTTTTTGGTTTGATGACTGAGTTATATTTTGGTCTAGGACTGGCAGGATTTGCACTGTGTTCAAATCTGGTGGGTTTTTGGGTTGATGACTGAATTATATTTTGGTTAGGGACTGGAAAGATATGCACTTTTTTCCAATCTGGTGGGTTTTAAGGTTGATGACTAAGTTATAGTTTGGTCGGGGACTCGCAGGATTTGCACTGCGCTCAAATCTGATGGGTTTTTGTGTTGATGACTGAGTTATATTTTGGTCGGGGACTGGCAGGATTTGCACTGTGTTCAAATCTGGTGGGTTTTTGGGTTGATGACTGAGTTATATTTTGGTCGGGGACTGGCAGGATTTGCACTGTGTTCAAATCTGGTGGGTTTTTGGGTTGATCACTGAATTATATTTTGGTGAGGAACTGGCAGGATTTGCACTGTGTTCAAATCTGGTGGGTTTTTGGGTTGACAATTGAATTAATGACACCAACTCAAATACCTACACATTCTCTACTTGGTTTTGAATCCGGAAGTGTATTTTAATGGCGATTCTACTGAGAATAACAAGAAACAAAGATACGTCCTCGTCGTCGACCCTTCTCCGACCCATCTGTTTCTCATTCCATAGAACAGACCATGAAGGTTCACCACTGTACAAGTAGTACAAAATGACACTAACTCAAATACCTACACATTCCGCTACTTGGTTTTTGATCCGGAAGGGTATTCGAACCGCAATTCTACTGTGAATCACACACAAAGATACGTCGTCGTCGACCCTTCTCCAACCCATCTGTTTCTCCGTCCATAGAACAGACCATGAAGGTTCATCACCGTACAAATAGTACAAAATGACACCAACTCAAATACCTACACATTCCGCTACTTGGTTTTTGATCTGGAAGGGTATTCAAACCGCAATTCAATGGCAAACAAGGGAGACAAAGATAGTACGAAAAATCGAGCCGACGGCCCTTCTACGACCCATCTGTTTCCCCTTCAATAGAAGGGAAGATGAGGGTGGACATGTACAAATACTACCACATTCGAACACCATCATGCTCCTCTACTGATTTGCTGACCTGGAATGGCAATCGAACGGCTATCGAATCAAACAAGATACAATACAAAGAACAACAAGATGACGACAATGACAATGGATTGATACAAAGAAGAAGAGCAAGCAGGGCGAGCTTCATTACAATTGGACTTAGGTGCCAACCAACGTGTTACACTGCACTAAAATCTACAGGGCAAATCCCCCCTAGCAACAACAAGAAGGGGGGTTTGCTCTCCAGCAAGATCAACGCCATCACACACCAACACACAACAATAAACCAAACGCCGCCGCCGCCAATGCCAACAAACACCACCAACGCCTACCGATACAGCCTGTTGTTCCCTCCACGACCTTCATCCTTTCGAAGCTGGTTGATGATCTGAGTCACTGATATATTTTCATACACAGAGTGGCAAATAACCAAATTACATGAAACTGATGGATCAATGATTGAACGTTGCCACCAAGGATGTAGAATAAATTTAAATAGAGTACCAAAGTATTACTAAAGCACACTAGTAGCTTACTCAGAGGGGACCAATTTAGCAGCAATCATAGGGGGGATCGGTGCTTATTAGCTAGCCATCTTATCTATCGTCTTATCATCATCGTCACCATTTCCAAAAAGTGAGCAAAAAAAGTGAGCAAAAAAAAACAAGCACCTCCGGGGATATTTCTTAGAAAGAAAAGACTGAAGAACACCGGTCATGTAAAGTACTTGTGGTATTTGTGGTATTTCCTTAAGAGTTACACGGAGTCTTATACCACTAAAAATGCAACAATACTGTGTATGGAAATTCGCCCTGTACCTCTGTTTTTGAGGGGTACCACATGATTTCTACAGCAAAAAAACAGTAGAAATAGTCATTAGAGGTATGTACCATTAAGCGTACCGGTTTCTACTTACGTGCCACAGTAGTCCCAGGCTAAATACCACAATTGTGGTATTTCCGACGTATGGTATTGAATTACTAAGTCAAGCGTGAAGTATACGTATACGCGATACGTAAATCGTGTCACACGTAACGTACAATTTACGTATACGTATTGTTTTACGTAAACGTGATACGTAATACGTATTATTGTTTTACGTAAACGTAATACGTAATACGTATTATTGTTTTACGTAAACGTGATACGTAATACGTATTATGTAATACAAAACAAGACATACGATTCCAAAGTGTTCTAGATCTTTTATCACAAGAAGAGCGCAATAAGTGAAGTATACATAAGCGCTCGTGAGTATCAAGAAATACTTAAAGCGCTGAGGGTCGAACACACAACGCGAGTATCTATGAGTATCAAACTCCCGATACGTGTATTCCCACACAAAAGAAAGACAAATTAGTAAATGAGAAAACAATATGGTCCAGAAACAATCCGATCATAATCTTATCGATAACTCTTTCCAACATCGTAACAGTAACAGATAAAATAACAAATAATAACGACGTAGCGATCTTTGGTACTATTAGTTATCGATAAGATTACTACACCAGCAATTAACGCAGCAGATGCCAGAAGGGAACAATACAGAACACAACAATTCTCCAGCCTACAGAGGAGTCACACCAGACACCAGCATCGACACTGAACACGAACTCCGATACCTACGAGGGCGACTAGAGGACCTGACCGAAGACAACTACGACCTACGTGAGTATACGCTCAGCCAAACCAACCAACTACAAAACCAGAATCAATTATTGGCAGAGTACGGAGAAGAGAGCGACAGTGACGAGAGTGAAGACACCATGTCCAAGAAGAGAGGAGACTACTACGACGCGCTGAAGGAACTGATGGAGCCTGCACAACTGAAGCCGGTCCAAATCCCGACAAGCATCAACGTGTATGAGTTCAAGAAAGCCCTTACAAACGCACTGGCCGAAGTGACCTCCACAAAATACATACAGGGGGGAGGATACGCTTTTCTCTTAGAGACAGAGGAACAATACCGGGCTCGGGAGAGGAACCCAAACGCAGTGTATCCCACGGCGCCCGCCGAACCCTCCGAGCTAGACAGCACGGTGGAGCTCACGTCAGATACTTACAAACTGTGGAAACGAAGCAGAACTCTATTCGTGGAATGGAACAAGTACAATCGGGAGGCCCTCCTGCTAACCGACAAGAAATTCCCCAGGATGCTCCACGAGTTAAAAGACCCGGGGTTGGAGGCCTTCCCCAGAGGGACCACAGCCCTTGAGGCCTTCCAACACATGGAGGACGAGCTGTGTACGTCGGACGCACAGCGTGATTTGACTGCTGAAATAGCCAAGAAGATGCGGGAACTCGACTACATCCCCAGCCCATTGGGCCCCAAAGAATACTTCCGCCTACTCACCAAATACCAATACCAAATCAACCTCCTACCGGCTACGGCCAAGGTGACAGCAGCCCAAATGATGGACCACGCCCACATGGCCTTCAAGCGGAGCAAACACGACCCCATTACACTCCACAGAGTGGAGGAAGCATGGAAACAACACCGGGCGGCAGCCGACGCGAACACAGAGGAACAGGAACTGTCGCAATACAAACGCTTTTGGGGGCTACGCCTCAAGGAACTATACAGTAGCTACCATGCCTCCACCGGGTCAGCTAACAAGGTGGAAATCCAGCATGACCAACGACTTGCCATCATTGAGGACAACCAACGGGCCCTCGTCAGTGTCTGCCAGGATCTCAAGTCCCAGGCGGAATCGGCAACGGCAGCATCCACCCTAACCATGTCAAACCACCAGTTGGAGTCCGCCCTGTCCGCCCTCACACGACAAATGGGAATGTTGGTCGCCAGTCAACAAACCCAAAATGGCACCGGCCCGCTACAGGTCCCGCAGTCCCACCAACCACAGCAAACGGGACGCCGACAGCACCAGGCTACGAACAAACCACCATCCCAGTGGAAACAGTACAAGCACTACTGTCACTCGTGCGGCGTCAATCTCTCGCACGATGGAGGAGATTGCTTCCGGTTCAAACCGAACCACCAAGTAGGGGCCACATTTGCCAACAAAATGGGTGGATCAACCCAGCGCGAGGACAGATGGATGAAGTGGAGCCACCCCATCACGCGGGACACCCACGACAGCCCCTCCCCCTGACGGTGTGGGGAGGAGCACAGTAACATACTTAATCGTCATAGTAGTAACAGCCCCAAGTCAACGTCATTACTAAGTATCTTACGTGCCCCTTCGAGTCGCACTTCCCAACGGCCCACCGGCAACAACAAACGCGTAACCTTTGCGATGGCATCCATCACGCCCCCGGCGCCCGGATTTGGAGCCCTAGACTCAGCCGCCACCGATCATTTCGTGCCCACCTCATATCAGGGAGGTGCCCACCAGGAGACACCCGGGGCCGTCATCGTAGGGTGTGCCAATGGTAGCACTATGGCATCGCAAGCCACCGATGTCCTGGACCTCCCCTTGTTACCACTCGCAGCGCGAGGTTGCCATAAGTTCGATGACGTGGACCTCCCCCTCGTCTCGGTGCCGAAGTTGTGCAACAATGGGTGCAGCGTGACGTTTACCAAGGATAAAGTGGAGGTCATGGGCCCCACCAACCACACAGTGTTGCTCGGCACTCGGGATCCCCTCCGGGACCTTTACATGGTCCCCCTCCATCCAACCAAAACAGCTACCCCCCCCGTTACAGACACAGACACAATCACACGGGGGCCGGCTAAATCTCCAAGGGTGACGAACCCCCCCCCCACCATTTTCAGATTCAGACAAACAACTACAGATACACACTGGGGCGGGAGCATACCAGATTCAAGCCGTTCCCAAGCTCATAGCTTTCTACCACGCAGCAGCGGGCTATCCCACCAAGGAAACATGGATACGCGCCATCGAACGAGGTTCATTTGCCACCTGGCCGGGGCTAACTGCCCAGCGAGTTAATCGGTTCCTACTGGCGTCAGAGGAAACCACCATGGGCCACCTCCAGATGGTCCGACAGGGGATACAGAGCACGCGCAAACCAAAGAAGAAATCACCAAAAATAGACCAAACGGCGCCCAACACTCAGTCATCCCAAGCCCACCAGAAGAAGACACACGAAGTGTGCGTGGACATCGTGTCAGCATCAGACATGCAACCGACCAACGATGAACCCAAGGAACTCATAGCGTGGGACCTACCAGGCAGATACCCCGTCACATCACGCCGTGGACACCAATACGTATTCCTGATGTACGATTACGACTCCAACTACATTGACGTGGAACCCATCAAGTCTCGTAAGAGTGAAGACATACTCTATGGGTTCGCCAAGTGCTACGATCGGATGAAGGAGAGCAACACCCACGCCAAGATCGTACGAATGGACAATGAGACATCCAGGAAGCTAATCACCTACATCACGCGGAACAACTTGGACTACCAATTGGCATCCCCGGGGGACCACCGGCTCAACCACGCCGAACGGGCAATACAGACCTTCAAGAACCACTTCATAGCCGGGTTGAATGGGGTGGATGATACCTTCCCCATAGACGATTGGGATCTACTAATACCACAAGCAATCATCACTCTCAACCTCTTACGCGCATCCCGAACACAGCCCAAACTGTCCGCGTACGAGCTACGCCACGGGATCTACGACTACAACAAACACCCAATGGCCCCATTCGGATGTAGAGTCATCATCCATGATAGGGCCCAAGAGCGCGGAGCATGGCAGGACCATGGGACGAGAGGTTTCTACGTGGGCCCAGCGTTAAAGCACTACCGGAACTACACCTGTATTGGGGGAAAGAGTAGGGCCACCAGAGTGAGTAATACGGTGGCATTTTTCCCAAAAGCCCAGATGCCACAAACGTCTTCCACGGATCGATTAATTATGATCCTCCAAGATTTAAAGGAAGTAACAACTAAGCCCCATCCTCCGATTCCCTACGTGGAACAAGGGACGCAGATCAATGAAGCCCTACGCCGAGTGCAAGAACTACTTAACGTGGAGACGCCGCAACCCTTAAGTGGAGAGACGGATCCCCAAGAAGAACTGATCGGGCTCAATACCACATCAACCAGCCCAACTGTGAATGCGCGCGAACCTCCAAGGGTGCCGATAGGACGTGAAACAAATTCTACCCAAACTCATGCGAAGCCTACGCAACGACTCAGCGCCCGACGAGGACACCCCTGGGCAATAGGGACCATCATAAGAAAACGGTTTAACACGGGGTGGTATGAGGGAGAGGTGACCAGCTATGACCAAACCAATCAATACTACAAGGTCCAGTTCACCGACGGGGACACGGCTGACTACACTCATGGTGAAATATCCCGATTCTACAAATCAGACCAATACTACTCAAAATCCAAAATTAAGCCTAAGGCCCTCATGGGGACGTACCAGCATGCCCCATTGGGCTTCCCAGTACCAAAGCAAGCGAACAAACAGCGGGCCGGACCAACATACACCCCCCATCTAGCGTGTGGGGGCTCCATATGGGACGAGGATTTGAGCAAGTGGGCTGCCTATCGGGATCTCATCAAGCATCCGAAGAGCCACGTGCGGGAGTTATGGCTCAAGTCAGGTGAAGACGAATTTGGGCGATTATTCCAGGGCTTCCGGAGCAATCATATAGAAGGGATGGATGTGTTAGATTGGATACGCAGACAGGATGTACCCGTACACAAGAAAGTAACCTACCCACGGTACACAGTCGCCATACGCCCCGAGAAAGCCGACCCCTATCGAACAAGAATAACCGCGGGGGGAGACCAATTGGAATACCATGGCAATGTATCAACCCGCACCGCGAGTATGGAGACCATTAAAACCCATTGGAACAGCGTGATATCCACCCCCGGGGCGAAGTACTGTACAGGCGACATTTCAAACATGTATTTATGCTCCACACTCGATGAGCCCGAGTACGTAAAATTCAGGTGGGATATGATTCCTCCGCAGATACGTGTCGCCTACAACCTGGAGGAACTTAAGCAAGGGGAATATGTTTATGCCCGCATCAAAAAGGCGTGGTACGGACTAAAACAGAGTGGAAAAATAGCGCATGATGACTTGGTAAACCACCTACAACAATACGGCTACCAGAAGGCACCCCACACCGAGGGACTATTTCTCCATGACGAGAGGGACATCAGTTTTACCCTAGTCGTGGACGACTTTGGGATTAAATACACACAACAAGACGACGTCGATCACCTAGTCGAGGCCATAGGGACCAAATACACCTTCAAGGTCGACTGGTCGGGAAAACAATACGTGGGGGTCCACCTACGTTGGGACTACGACAAACGGGAAGTTCAATTATCGATGGATGGCTACGTGGAACAAGCCCTAAAGGAATTTGAACACGTGAGACCTTCGCGTACATACGCGGGCCCCTCACGTGCTGACATACCGGCCTACGGCGCAAAAATACAATATGCAAAACTCGAGGATACTTCCACATTGACCGACGACGAGATCAAATTCATACAACAAGTCACAGGAAAGTTCCTGTTCTATGCTCGGGCTGTGGACAACACAATGCTCCACGCACTCAACAACATAGCTTCAGCCAAGGACAACCAAACGACCCTCTTGGCGACGAGACATTTCCTCAATTACGCAGCCTGCAACCCAAACGCCACCATAATCTACAGAGCCAGTGACATGATACTCCGAGTGGATAGCGATGCGGCGTACCTAGTATGCCCAGGGGCCAAGAGCCGAGCAGGGGGATACCACTATCTGGGCGATATGATGGGAAGCACTTTCAATGGGCCCATTCTCGTATTGGCAAAAATAATCAAGAATGTGATGGCATCCGCGGCCGAAGCCGAGGTAGCATCTTTATTCTTGAACGCAAGAGAGGCAATACCAGTCAGGCAGTGTCTCATCGAGCTGGGGCATCCACAACCAGCTACCCCGCTGAAGACCGACAATAACACTGCGGAAGGCATATTAAACGGCACGATCAAACAGAAGAGATCTAAAGCCATTGACATGCGTTTCTATTGGTTAAGAGACAGAGCTGAGCAAGGACAATTTAATATCTTCTGGGAACCGGGAAAACATAACCTGGCGGATTACCCCACCAAACACCATGCTGGAAGCCACCATAAGAAGGTGAGGCCTATCTATTTGTATGAGACGGACAGTCCAAGGACCATCCAAGGGTGTATTGAATTACTAAGTCAAGCGTGAAGTATACGTATACGCGATACGTAAATCGTGTCACACGTAACGTACAATTTACGTATACGTATTGTTTTACGTAAACGTGATACGTAATACGTATTATTGTTTTACGTAAACGTAATACGTATTATTGTTTTACGTAAACGTGATACGTAATACGTATTATGTAATACAAAACAAGACATACGATTCCAAAGTGTTCTAGATCTTTTATCACAAGAAGAGCGCAATAAGTGAAGTATACATAAGCGCTCGTGAGTATCAAGAAATACTTAAAGCGCTGAGGGTCGAACACACAACGCGAGTATCTATGAGTATCAAACTCCCGATACGTGTATTCCCACACAAAAGAAAGACAAATTAGTAAATGAGAAAACAATATGGTCCAGAAACAATCCGATCATAATCTTATCGATAACTCTTTCCAACATCGTAACAGTAACAGATAAAATAACAAATAATAACGACGTAGCAATCTTTGGTCCTATTATATGGTACCCGTATTCGGGAAACGCGCGGCCGAGCAACTAAGAGGATGTTATTCCCTGCAAATAGAGGTACCGTACGGGTCACAAAGAAGCAGCATTTTCGAAAGTCTAACTTCTATGGATCATGTGTAACCCCTATTAACCCATATATTTTTGAAAAGCTAATTTCAAGACGAATCCGAATATGATGTTCTTTTCCCAGTTTTATGGAGCCCAAATATAGAACTATTTTATCTTCATTACTGTATATGAACATACAAGAATAATGAGCCTATAATTTATCTCTGCGCCTTAGTTTTATGAAATTCGCGCACGCCCACTCAAGAATCGGCCGTTAGATCAATCATTGGCCGTTAGGCCATTACGAATTTAAATTTGGAATAAATAATTACTGGTAAGGAATTTACGTACCATTCTAGGTCTGTAGCTTTCTACACAATTTCCGTACGAGATAATGCCAAATGGGAATGGTTGTTCCCATTTGGCTTTCGCCTTGCAAGCGAAACGCGCGGGAATTAGTAGAGTCATTTCCAACTGATATCCGAGACGTAGAATTGGTGGAGTTGTTAGTTGAACGTTAAACACTAACCCTAATCCTAAGAGTTGACGACATAACCTTCTAGACGGAGTTTATTGGGGGGGTTTGGGGGGGGGGGGAAATATGTAGAAATATTAAAAAAAGTAGCCTTGGTACAAACGCTACGACTAAAAATCGCTAAAAAGCTTAGCCAAACATTTATTTACGGAAATGAGATGCTTCTTCTAAAAGCAATAGTAATATCTAGTGGCGCGCGTTCATTTTTATGGTAGCAAACTCTCATTTTTTTGGTTGCAAGTAACCATAAGATTTAACCTGAATACAGATAAAAATCATACAATTCTCGTCGTCGTCATCATCGGCCCGTCGTTTCTCATTTAAATTAGAACTCGCGCCAATGACGTCACTTGATTGGTAGTAAAGATCACTTGGTAGAGTCGGTATGAACGTATGTAGCTTGTTCGAATTTCAAATAATAGAACTCGATGTCGGCGGCAAATTCCATCGAAAAAGAAAAACAAGGCGACCGAGGTGCGAAAACCCCGATCATCACTTAAAATCAAATCAGATGGGAGTTCGAATTTCAAATAGAGCTCGCGCAAATGACGTCACTTGATTGGTAGTATAGATCAATTGGTAGGATCAGTATGAAGGTAGCTAAATACAGCATGAGTATGTACTGGATGGGAGGGGGGCGCGCGCGCAGGGGGGGGGGGGGGTGTTGTCCAAATTTGAAAAACTAAAAATTGAAAAAAATAGTTTCTTTCACCCTCTGAAAAATGGGACTGGAAAGATTTGCACTGTGTTCAAATCTGGTGGGTTTTTGGGTTGATGACTGAGTTATATTTTGGTTGGGAATCGGCAGGATTTACACTGTCTTCAAATCTGGTGGGTTTTTGGGTTGACGATTGAATTATATTTTGGTTAGGGACTGGAAAGATTTGCACTGTGTTCAAATCTGGTGGGTTTTTGTGTTGATGACTGAGTTATATTTTGGTCAGAGACTGGCAGGATTTGCACAGTGTTCAAATATGGTGGGTTTTTGGGTTGATGACTGAGTTATATTTTGATTGGGGATTGGCAGGATTTGCACTGTGTTCAAATCTGGTGGGTTTTTGGATTGATGACTGAGTTATATTTTGGTGGGGGATAGAACAGATTTGCACTGTGTTCAAATCTGGTGGGTTTTTGGGTTGATGACTGAGTTATATTTTGGTCAAGGACTGGCAGGATTTGCACAGTGTTCAAATCTGGTGGATTTTTGGGTTGATGACTGAGTTATAGTTTGGTTGGGGACTGGAAAGATTTGCACTGTGTTCAAATCTGGTGGGTTTTTGGGTTGATGACTGAATTATATTTTGGTCGGGGACTGGCAGGATTTGCAAAGTGTTCAAATCTGGTGGGTTTTTGGGTTGATGACTGAGTTATATTTTGGTCGGGGACTGGCAGGATTTGCACTGTGTTCAAATCTGGTGGGTTTTTGGGTTGATGACTGAGTTATATTTTGGTGGGGGATGGAAAGATTTGCACTGTGTTCAAATCTGGTGGGTTTTGGGGTTGATGACTGAGTTATATTTTTGTCAAGGACTGACAGGATTTGCACTGTGCTCAAATCTGGTGGGTTTTTGGGTTGACGATTGAATTATATTTTGGTTAGGGACTGGAATGATTTGCACTGTGTTCAAATCTGTTGGGTTTTTAGGTTGACGATTGAATTATATTTTGGTTAGGGACTGGAAAGATGTGCACTGTGTTCAAATCTGGTGGGTTTTTGGGTTGACGATTGAGTTATATTTTGGTTAGGGACTGGAAAGATTTACACGGTGTTCAAATCTGGTGGGTTTTTAGGTTGATGACTGAGTTATATTTTGGTGGGGGATTGGCAGGATTTGCACTGTGTTCAAATCTGGTGGGTTTTTGGGTTGACGATTGAGTTATATTTTGGTTAGGGACTGGAAAGATTTGCACTTTGTTCAAATCTGGTGTGTTTTTGGGTTGATGACTGAGTTATATTTTGGTCGGGGATCCGCAGGATTTGCACTGTCTTCAAATCAGGTGGGTTTTTGGGTTGACGATTGAATTATATTTTGGTCGGGGACTGGCTGGATTTGCACTGTGTTCAAATCTGGTGTGTTTTTGGGTTGATGATTGAATTATATTTTGGTTACGGACTGGAAAGATTTGAACTGTGTTCAAATCTGGTGGGTTTTTTTGGTTGATGACTGGGTTATATTTTGGTTGGGGATTGGCAGGATTTGCACTGTGTTCAAATCTGGTAGGTTTTTGGGTTGATGACTGAGTTATATTTTGGTTAGGGATCGGCAGGATTTGCACTGTCTTCAAATCTGGTGGGTTTTTGGGTTGACGATTGAATTATATTTTGGTTAGGGATTCGAGAGATTTGCACTGTGTTCAAATCTGGTGGGTTTTTGGGTTGACGATTGAATTATATTTTGGTTAGGGATTGGCGAGATTTGCACTGTGCGAATGACTCACTTGATTGGTAGTATAGATCAATTGGTATGATCAATATGAAGGTAGGTAGCTTGCTTGTAGATCTGGTACCTCGTAATTACCGGTAGCTCGTACAGCTTGCTTGTTCGAATTTAAAAAAGAGCTTGCGCGAATGACGTCACTTGAATAGTAATATAAATCGATTGGTATGATCGGTATGAAGGTAGGTAGCTTGCTTGTAGATCTGGCAGCTCGTAATTACCGGTAGCTCTTACAGCTTGCTTGTTCAAATCTAACCCCAACCCTATGAATGTAGATACCTTGCTGATAGCTTACACATGAATTTGGTTGGTTAGCTAATGGTAGAATTGGAACTGGTAAGAATTGGTACAGATCAGAACACCTTTGGTAATTCTGATCTGACTTGATGCACACTAGTTTTAGTAGAAATTGTACATGTTATTGTATGAGTACTTCTTACCATAACTTTACTGACACATACTTACAATACATACAATAACTACGTACTCAACAACTCCACAGGGCCCCTGCAAAGCACTAATTTGTACCGGTATACTACTAGTAGAGTCATTTCGAACTGATATTACGCATGGGAATTAGTAGACTTAAGACTTAATAGGCGCGAAACGACTATTAAGTGCAACAATCAGCCAAAATTAAGCGCTTAATAGTCTAATGAATCGCTGTATTAAGCGAGTGAAAAATTCAATCAATGATTCAACCCCCAAGCCAATCAATAATTCAACACCAAAGCCAAGGTGAATTTCTTTACAACACGTGAATGCAGTGCTAACACCAAATAGAGGTCCAGATTCCTAGATCCATCTATTTAGATCACAATTCAAAATACTACCAGTTACTAATACACCACCATGCCACCAAAAAGAAAAAGAAGACCTACTGGATCTACAAGCAGGCTAAAGAAGAGGGAGAAGAATGGCACTGTACTTCTACGTGAGCAAAGACTGCTCAAACAGATGCAGTTGGAGGAAGCAGTGGATGCTGAAGCAGCAGCATTACCAGAAGACCCTCCTGAAGAACCTGAAGAAGAGGAAGACTCCAAATTACCAGCCCGTTCACCTACTGTGAATTATGAGGAAGAGGATGATCTACAAGAAGAAGTGATTGCACCTGAAGATTACTGGGAAGAACCACCTCATCTAGCAGTGTCCTCCCCTGCAGACATGAGAATTTCAATTACATTTTATTTTGAAAATATATTGAAAAGCCCCCCTGAACATTTATGGAAGAAGAAGAAGACCATTGCCTCTATTGCAAACATATTTGACCTGTCAAATAGAAGATCATTCCGTGATACAGTCAAGCAAGTGTGTCAAGATGTTGTTCTTTGCCAACAAGCCAATCTTCCTTATACTGGCAAGGGCAATTACCAAGAAGTTGGGAGAAAATGTGTCATACCTTTAGACAGTGTTGAAGCTGAGGTAATTGCAGATGCACTTGAGTCAGGAAACTCCATCAATATGTCCACCTACATTGTCAATCAGTATAGATAGAAGAATGAATTGCCTTCTCTCACCTACTCAGCTGTCAGAGGATGCATGAACAGATTGAAGCCTCAAATTTTGGTAATCAAGAAAGGCAAGCAGGGTAGCAAGAATATTGAACATGCTTGGTGTAGAGCTTCGTTCAGGTGGGTGGCACAGTTGCTCTTGAGGTTTGGAAAAGTTAAGTTCAGTCACCCCATGTTCTCTAAGTTGCTTGGAGATACTTATGATGTTGAAAACCCACCAGCTTGCTATGATGAGACGCTTTTGACTCCTTTATCTCTATCAAAGATTTGTTGGTTTGATGAAATGCACAAGAAGGCACATATTGGAGTCAGTGGGTCACGCATTGGTCCTGGTAAACCTGATGTCACCATGAGCTTCAAACGAAACCTAGAGGGAAAGCTTGATCCAAATGGCACATATTCTAAGCAGAAAACAGTGCTGCAAGTGAAGTATGATAAGGAAGGGAGGTGGGCTTTTGGTGTGTATATGGATGCAAATGGGGCTGGACATAAAATAAACCCTATCTTTGAATATACTGAGAAAAAATTGATCACTCGTGTTGACCGTCACAAACTGAGACTGCAAGCAATTGGTTTTGCAAGGTCCAAGCAAGGTAAGTTATGTTCTTCAATGCTGTGTTTTTTGCATCAATCTGTTTTCATTGAAATACTCACTGCATTAGCTGTTCTTCTGTTTATTCCACAGGCACTTCTTTGAGTATTTGGATTGAAGCCAATCGTCCAGAAGGTGCTGTTTATGCAAATGAATCCATCATGTCTCTTCCAAAGCTAAAGAAGAAAACATTTGATAAGCTCCAGCTTCAGGGCATTACATTGGTGAAGCATCTGAAGGCTCTAGCTGGAGACACTGTTCAAACCAAGGTCATTGTTGCTGCTTCTCCTGGTATTTCACTCAAGCGGCTTACTGATTTCATTCAGGTTGCAGAGGCCTGTCTGGAAGGTGATGCTCCAATTCCTACTGATCATCGAGCTGCTACCAACCCATATGAATCACGGTATGGTGATTTGTGGGAGGAGGAGATTGACAAAGTCTGCATGACTGGGCAAGTTTGTGTCACTGCTCTGATTGATTACATGTTTAATTCTACCCAAGAATTGATGGGTGATTCGGGCTTTGTAATGCATGATGCTCTCTCTTTAATGACATCTGCAAACAGTGTTGCATACATGAAAGAGAAAGGCTATTATGATCGATGGGTGCTGCCTCAGCATGATCTCATGGGTCCCTCTGGTGGTATTGGTGGAAATCTTGCTCGCTACCATAACCGTCCAGTTGGAAACAGGCCAGAAGCAAGTCCTCTTGACACTTCACTATTCAGTCAATTGCACCGTGTAGTTAACCTTCATGTCCATATCACTTCGACCTTACCAGACGAAGTGAAGTTCTCCAAAGCTACTCCTTCTGCTCTTTCCAGTGCATACAAACGAGTTTGGCAAGTTCATCCCAAACCTGAAACTGTTGCCAAAGACATCAACAAAGTGCTGAGATCCCTCCAAATTATTGCTGACCACGAAGGACTGGCTGTTGATGGTGTTGGAGATAGAAAGGGGAGGAGACACATCCCAAAGAGTCAGTTAGGAGGAAAACGCGTGAGAACACTTGCAGAGGACTGCTATGATCAGGGGAAGATAGAGCTCCATGAGGATGCAGCTTTAGCTCCAGCAGCAATCATACAGAAAACAGAGCTCAAATTTGAGACACAAGAGGAACTAGATAATGAATAACATTAAAGAACTATTACACGAATTTTGCTAGCGATAGGCCCCCTGCCAATCGTTTGAATCGATAGATAGCTCGATCGGCATCTCCCATGCATGTAGATGGGCGCTGATACCTCTAGAATGTTCTAACTCCCTCTAGAAGCAAAGTTATGGCAGTAGCAAGATTTCTCTCCCCATGTAACATTTTGGTGTTGTGAATTCTTACTTAATTTACACGAATTTTGCTAGCGATAGCCCCCCTTCCAATCGTTTGAATCGATAGATAGCTCGATCGGCATCTCCCATGCATGTAGATGGGCGCTGATACCTCTAGAATGTTTTAACTCCCTCCGGGAGCAAAGTTATGGCAGTAGCAAGATTGGTCTCCCCAGGTGACATTTTGTTGTTGAAAATTGTTATATGGTGCACACGAAACGTGGTAGCGACAGCCCCCCTGGAGTTTCGCTGAATCGATAGATAGGTCGATCGGCATCTCCCATGCATGTAGATGGGCGCTGATACCTCTAGAATGTTCTAACTCCCTCTAGAAGCAAAGTTATGGCAGTAGCAAGATTTCTCTCCCCATGTAACATTTTGATGTTGTATATTCTTACTTAATTTACACGAATTTTGCTAGCGATAGCCCCCCTTCCAATCGTTTGAATCGATAGATAGCTCGATCGGCATCTCCCATGCATGTAGATGGGCGCTGATACCTCTAGAATGTTTTAACTCCCTCCGGGAGCAAAGTTATGGCAGTAGCAAGATTGGTCTCCCCAGGTGACATTTTGTTGTTGAAAATTGTTATATGGTGCACACGAAACGTGGTAGCGACAGCCCCCCTGGAGTTTCGCTGAATCGATAGATAGGTCGATCCTCATCCACCATGCATGTAGATGGATGCTGGTACCTCTAAAATGTTCTAACTCCCTCTGGATGCAAAGTTATGGCAGTAACAAGATTGGTCTCCACATGTAACCATTTTGGTGATGAAAATTCTTAGTAACCAAATGCACTTATTAAGAGGTGACACACAAACTATAAAAGATAACTCACTTCTGTTTCTTTCATGATTCATCTCACCCATAACAGGAACAATATTCATGGTTCAATCACACAAAATGTCAGATTTTCTATTTTCTAATTGCAAATTAGTGTGTATTTTTCCTCCAAATCCAAGACCCAAATGCACTCATTAGGTGGTGACACTCAAACTATGACAGATAACTCACTTCTGTTTCTTTCATGATTCAACTTATCCATAACAGCAACAATATTCATGGTTCCATCACACAAAATGTCAGATATTCTATTTTCTAATTGCAAATTAGTGTGTATTTTTCCTCCAAATCCAGGACCCAAATGCACTCATTAGGTGGTGACACACAAACTATGACAGATAACTCACTTCTGTTTCTTTCATGATTCAGCTCACCCATTGCAGGAGCAATATTCATGGACGAATCATACAGAATACCTAATTTTCTATTTTCTAGTTGCAAATTAGTGTGTATTTTTCCTCCAAATCCAGTACCCAAATGCACTCATTAGGTGGTGACACACAAACTATGACAGATAACTCACTTCTGTTTCTTTCATGATTCAACTTATCCATAACAGCAACAATATTCATGGTTCCATCACACAAAATGTCAGATTTTCTATTTTCTAATTGCAAATTAGTGTGTATTTTCCCTCCAAATCCAGTACCCAAATGCACTCATTAGGTGGTGACACACAAAATATGACAGATAACTCACTTCTGTTTCTTTCATGATTCAGCTCAGCCATAACAGGATCAATATACATGGACGAAACATACAGAATACCTGATTTTCTATTTTCTAATTGCAAATTAGTGTGTATTTTACCTCCAAATCCAAGACCCAAATGCACTCATTAGGTGGTGACACACAAACTATGACAGATAACTCACTTCTGTTTCTTTCATGATTCAACTTATCCATAACAGCAACAATATTCATGGTTCCATCACACAAAATGTCAGATTTTCTATTTTCTAATTGCAAATTAGTGTGTTTTTTCCCTCCAAATCCAAGACCCAAATGCACTCATTAGGTGGTGACACACAAACTATGACAGATAACTCACTTCTGTTTCTCTCATGATTCAGCTCACCCATAACAGGAACAATATTCATGGTTCAATCATACAGAATACCTGATTTTCTATTTTCTAATTGCAAATTAGTGTGTATTTTTCCTCCAAATCCAGGACTCAAATGCACTCATTAGGTGGTGACACACAAACTATGACAGATAACTCACTTCTGTTTCTTTCATGATTCAACTTATCCATAACAGCAACAATATTCATGGTTCCATCACACAAAATGTCAGATATTCTATTTTCTAATTGCAAATTAGTGTGTATTTTCCCTCCAAATCCAGTACCCAAATGCACTCATTAGGTGGTGACACACAAACAATGACAGATGACTCACTTCTGTTTCTTTCATGATTCATCTCACCCATAACAGGATCAATATACATGGACGAATCATACAGAATACCTGATTTTCTATTTTCTAATTGCAAATTAGTGTGTATTTTTCCTCCAAATCCAGGACCCAAATGCACTAATTAGGTGGTGACACACAAACTATGACAGATAACTCACTTCTGTTTCTTTCATGATTCAGCTCACCCATAACAGGATCCATATACATGGAAGAATAATACAGAATACCTGATTGTCTATTTTCTAATTGCAAATTAGTGTGTATTTTTCCTCCAAATCCAGTACCCAAATGCACTCATTAGGTGGTGACACACAAAATATGACAGATAACTCACTTCTGTTTCTTTCATGATTCATCTCACCCATAACAGGATCAATATACATGGACGAATCATACAGAATACCTGATTTTCTATTTTCTAATTGCAAATTAGTGTGTATTTTTCCTCCAAATCCAGTACCCAAATGCACTCATTAGGTGGTGACACACAAACTATGACAGATAACTCACTTCTGTTTCTTTCATGATTCAACTTATCCATAACAGCAACAATATTCATGGTTCAATCACACAAAATGTCAGATTTTCTATTTTCTAATTGCAAATTAGTGTGTATTTTTCCTCCAAATCCAAGACCCAAATGCACTCATTAGGTGGTGACACACAAACTATGACAGATAACTCACTTCTGTTTCTCTCATGATTCAGCTCACCCATAACAGGAACAATATTCATGGACCAATCATACAGAATACCTGATTTTCTATTTTGTAGTTGCAAATTAGTGTGTATTTTTCCTCCAAATCCAGTACCCAAATGCACTCATTAGGTGGTGACACACAAACAATGACAGATGACTCACTTCTGTTTCTTTCATGATTCATCTCACCCATAACAGGAACAATATTCATGGACGAATCATACAGAATACCTGATTTTCTATTTTCTAATTGCAAATTAGTGTGTATTTTTCCTCCAAATCCAGTACCCAAATGCACTCATTAGGTGGTGACACACAAACTATGACAGACAATTCACTTCTGTTTCTTTCATGATTCAACTCAACCATAATGGGAACAATATTCATGGATGCATCATACAGAATATCTGATTCTCTTTTTTCTAGTTGCAAATTAATGTGTATTCATGGTTCCATCACACAAAATGTCAGATTTTCTATTTTCTAATTGCAAATTAGTGTGTATTTTTCCTCCAAATCCAGTACCCAAATGCACTCATTAGGTGGTGACACACAAACTATGACAGATAACTCACTTCTGTTTCTTTCATGATTCAGCTCACCCATAACAGGAACAATATTCATGGACGAATCATACAGAATACCTGATTTTCTATTTTCTAGTTGCAAATTAGTGTGTATTTTTCCTTCAAATCCAGTACCCAAATGCACTCATTAGGTGGTGACACACAAACAATGACAGATGACTCACTTCTGTTTCTTTCATGATTCATCTCACCCATAACAGGAACAACATTCATGGACTAATCACACAAAATGTCAGATTTTCTATTTTCTAATTGCAAATTAGTTGATGTAGCGAGCCGAATGAAAGTAATGGTAGTGCCACGTGGCACTCCCTACAACCGGTAGAGAGCCAGACCGGGGGAAGTAGAAATCTGGTAGATTCACTATCACTGAAACCAGCTTCTAAGCACACGCTTAAACCCCGATAGCCTCAACAAGCCAGCAAAGGATTCCTCCAGCAAAGCGCAAGCCTACAACACGCGCTACCAGAAGAAATTACGCACGATCGATTCCCATACTCGCACGATCGATTCCCTGTATCACTAGCTAAAACCAGCTTCTAAGCACACGCTTAGAGGACCCCGATAGCCACAACAAGCGTGCCACGGATTCCCCTAGCAAGCCCATCGGTACCAAGGAAATCGATTCCCTGTATCACCGGATAAGGTGTATCACTGTGTCACTGTATCACTGAAAGGCCCGAAGGAATTGATTGCTTGCGACCGAAAGACGCGTACAAAGTCAAGAACGAGCTTCGTATCAACCAAATTACAGGCTAGCACTAACAAGCCGGTAAAGGATCCCTCCAGGAAATCCAAGCATAAAGCTCACTCTTTCTGTTCCTAAAACGATTAATAATAGAATAAGTAAAAAGGCAAATCCGTCCTGGTCCAATAGTCATCCTATTGTACCCGTACGACAGCCTATCAGCAGCGATAGTCATCCTATCTCGCCGGGTGCCAAGCTACTATCGATCGCATCGACGAAACGACAGTGCCAGTATTAACACCCTCACACCTTAACCTCTCCTTTGTCACTACAATAGACCTCCAATCGGCCTTGATATCGGCGACACCGGCGTCTAGACCTCCAATCATCCATCCGCGACTCGATTGGCTGCACCTCCAAGCACCTCCGCGCACACATCAGCGGCGAGTAGACCTCCACCACCCAGCACCTAGCATACTACGCGGTTCAGTAGCCTTCGCCACCTCGGTCCTTGCGCGAGACCTATCATCGATTCTCAGACGTTCTGACCAAGAGATGTTGACCTACTCGGAGTACTTCCGGACCACTCCAAGCCCATTTGGGAGCACAGCAGAGCGCGACAAGGCCTACTCGACCATCTTCAGCTACTTCACTCTGGCCTCCCCCCCCCAGGTCCTCTTGGAACATCTACTCAACCTCTTTGAGGCTGAGGCTGTGGGCGCGCTGGGGATCTTTGTAGCTGACTCCCAAGGCCTGCCCTGCCTCCGATTGGTGCATGACCTTCGAAAGTACCCGGGGCCCTTGGCTCAACACAGCCCCAACAAAAACAAGGCCTTTGGGTACCTGGACGACAATGAAGGGGAAGCTGGGGAACTGGTGCTAGTAGATTCAGCCATGCTGTCCCCCACAACAGCCACGCGGGTACTAACCCTGGATCATCACCTGGCAGAGTTGGAGGCGCACCCCGCAACGCCCCTCCCAGTGATACCAGAGGGGACCGCCCACTCTGAGTTGATACAGGCCCACAAGTCTTTCTTCATTCCCTTTGAGTTGGTGCACTTTCTCTTGGGAAAAGGGCTCTCTCCAAAACAAGCCCTGGAGATCCTCCATCCTTGGGTCAACATGGCTGGGCTAATGGAGTCCTGCACCCCCCTGTTTAACACTCTCAGGTTAGCCGGGACTACAGCTACAGAACCCGGTGGCAGCCCCAAGCTCCAGCAGCCAGGTCCATTCTTTAGAAACGAGACCGGCCTTATCAGCTACATTAAGCTCAAGGTGATGTACCGGGACCTGCCAGAACTGGCTCGAACTGGGGCTCCACCAGGAGACCCAAAGCTCACAGCAGCAGTCACGGCCCTCACAGACCACCAACTAAAGCTAAGTGAGAATATGGACCACAAGCGGTCGCAGACAGTGAAGACCACTTGGGGCCCCTTGTACACCCAGCGCTTGCTCCTGCTCTGTGGTAAACAGGAAGAAGCGAACCTCCCCCCTATCTACCAGGCCTGGGCTCAAAAGAGCAAGCACGAGAGGACCCACATGATTTTCCAAAGCCAAGTGGCAGCCAGGGCTTCTGAGTTGGGGATCCAAGCCCCCTTGATTACCACCACTGCTCTCAAGAGGTTCCAGGATGGCAACTTCCATGGTACTGACCCCTTTGATGTGGCAGATGGAATACTCCCCATGGCTTTCACTCCCCCGGGTGGGTCTGCCGCCACCCTGAAAAGGGAGCAGGAGGCAGCCTCCACTGTGGCAGCATATGACACTATGATCTCCACTGTAGGCAACTCCCTCACCTTGAAGGACTCCCTGGAGCTCCAGAAGACAAAGGCCTACATCCCTGTCGACTGGACTGAAGCCACCACCCAGCTGGAGAGCTACCTGGCCGTCCTAGCCACCATCCTAGGACTCAACCATGATGTCGTCACCAGCTACCAACAAGGCCTCCGCAGGCTCAAGATCCAGCAGATGCCCCTCCGAAGAGCAATTGCAGATGAGGTGGGCGAATTCCTCACCCCTGCCATTGTAGTCTACTACTTCCAGATCCGGGTCAGGGGATGGCTTGAGGAACAGTGGGAAGCAGCCTCCATCCTTCCATCCCCCGACTTTGGGGTGGACTTCCACACTTTCCGGATGACCCAAAATCTCAACTGGCTCCCCAATGTCTCCAATGTGGCTGCCCTGAGACTACTTCAAAGACCGGATCCTCCTCCATCCCCCACCAAGGTGGGCGCCACGGGGCTCAGCAACAACAACAACAACAACAACAGCAACAGTCCCTCCAGCAACCTGGGAGTCCGCAACTCGACAGGAGGGACCACAACTCAACAAACATGACTCACCAATCCACACCGGGACTCCCGCCTCCAAGACGGCAATCATCCCATTGTCAAGAAACTGGAGTCAGCAAAAATGAGGGAAGCCCTACAAACTATGAGAGACAAAGGAAAAGGCCCCCTCTCCAGACCAGATGGGCAAGAGAGATGCCACTCGTGGCACATCAAGGGTGCCTGCTTCAGCGGCTGCAAGCACATATATGACCACGTGGCCATCACTCCCACCGAGCAAGATCAGCTCTGGCAATGGTGCCAGGAGGCATATGCCTGACCAGTCGGCAAGCGCCATCCGACTCATGGCGTCGCGCCCTCCACATCAACCGGGAGGACCATACTAAGTAACAATCCATTATCTAACGAATCTAATCCTCACTTAAGAATCACACATGAATTAGGTAAGCACAAACAGCACGCGCGCGCAGGTACCCTCCTCAATTTGTATGTGCCTTCCCCCACTTCCACAGGTTCCAAAGAAGAAAAAACCCTTGCAAGGCCTACGTTCGAGTCCCTAGTCCCTGCTCCAGTCCCTACCCCCTTGCCAACCCCCAATGCGGTGCCTCGGTCCGAGCCCCAAGTCACCCCCCTCCTTTCTCAGTCCAGCAGCATGCTGGCCTCTCCACCCAGCAACATGCTGGCTCCTGCAACCATCAACGCGGTGCCTCGGTCCGAGCCCCAAGTCACCCCCCTCCTGTCTAAGTCCAGCGACGCGCTGGCCTCTCCACCCAGCAACTCGCTGGCCTCTTCAACCAGCAACGCTGTGCCTCGGTCCGATCCCCAAGTCACCCCCCTGCTGCCGTACCCCACTGACAGGCTCGACGTGCACGTCAACCGGGCTATCAAAGTCTACAACAACAGCACTAGCTGGGGGGACTTCATCCGGACAATCCGGGGACAAGGTGACATCCACCCAGATGTGGGTAATATCCCCCATCCAGCCAGTCTACTCTTAGCCCACTTTGGGAAAGAAGGCACCCCGGCCTCCATGACAGGCCAACCTTGGACCCCTTCCAGGATTGACAGTGCCCTCTCCAGGGGGCCTCACCAATCTTCCCACCAGGGCATTGCCTTCCTGCGGGAGGAGTATGCCGACATGATGGACAAGCAGCAATGGACGGTCCTCCCAGCCAGCCTCATCCAAACCCTGCCCGACCTAAGGCTCAGCCCACTGGGGCTAGTCCCACAACGGGGACGGCGCCCGCGCATGATCTCAGATTACACCTACTCTGAAGTCAACCAAGACACCAATCCCCTAGCCCCAGCAGAGGCCATGCAATTTGGCCACACCCTGCCCCGGCTCCTCACCAAGCTGCACCGGGCGAACCCTCGGTTTGGCCCAGTCTACATGTCCAAGATTGACCTCGCGGATGGATTCTACCGGGTCCAGTTGAACCCAGAAGACACCATGAAGCTAGGAGTGCTATTCCCTTCCCGAAAGGGCGAGCCACCCCTCATTGGAATCCCCCTCACCAACCCCATGGGATGGAAATCCAGCCCCCCGAACTTCTGTGCCTTTACAGAAACCATTGCAGACCTGGCCAATGCCACCCTCTCCACAGGGCTGGCAGAGGCCAGGATCACACCCCATCGACTGGATCTCCCCTCTGAAGCCACGCCCGCCGCGCCTCCAGCTCCCCCTGAAGCTACTACCCCTAGGGTGCCCCATCTGCCCACTCCTCATAGTACCACTCCCACCAAGAAGCCGGTTCGATACTGGGATGTCTATGTGGATGACTTCTGTGGCCTTGCACAAGGCAACCAATGGACCCGCCGCGCCATCAAGCGGGTGCTCTTCCAGTCTCTGGACAAAGTCTTCCGGCCCCTGGAGGCCTCTGACACTCCCTTCAGACAGGAACCAGCCTCCCTCAAGAAAATGCTCCAAGGGGACGCCAGATGGACCACCAAGAAAGTCATCCTGGGCTGGCTCATTGATTCCATCAACAAAACCATCAGCCTTCCTCCCCATCAAGTGGCCCGGCTACAGGAGATTCTTCATTCCATTTCCCCCAACCAGCGCCATGTTCCTATCAAACAATGGCACCAAGTCCTGGGGGAACTCCGATCGATGGCCCTTGCCATCCCTGGCGCCATTGGCCTCTTCTCCATCCTCCAAGAAGCCTTCCGACACCAGGAACCTGGCCGGCAGCGCCTCCGGCTCACCAAGCGCGTTCATAGCTTCCTCCAAGACTTCCAATGGCTGGCCAATGATCTATCCAACAGGCCTACTTCCCTTGCCGAACTAGTCCCTGACACTTTCCCAGCCACCCTCGGCGCTTGTGATGCCTCTGGTATGGGCATGGGGGGCATCCATTTTGTCCCTCTTCCCACTGGCGCGGTGCAGCCTATCATGTGGAGGCATGCATTCCCCAAGTGGGTCTCCTCCCAACTAGTCACCTTTGACAACCCCAATGGCACCATCACCAACAGTGACCTTGAGCTCGCTGGTTCCATTGCCCACAATGACATCCTTGCCCAAGCTGCCTGTGTCCAATCCAGAACCACTCACAACTGCTATGACAACACAGCAGCGGTCTATTGGCAAAGGAAAGGCGCCACCACTACTACTGGGCCTGCCGCTTACCTCCTGCGGTTTCAGTCCCTGCACCAGCGTATCCATCAATATGTCCCCCTCAGGGATTACATCCCTGGACCTGTGAATCACCTAGCTGATTTGCTCTCTCGCTCTGACCTCTCTGACACTGCCCTTCTCAATCATTTCAACACCAACTACCCCCAGGACTTGCCCTGGATCTTATGTCCCCTGAAGCCTCCCATGCATTCTGCTCTGACCTTGGCTCTATCCAGAAGACCATGCGCGCTTCAGTCACTGAGCTCTATGCCAAGCGCAAGGATGCCCATTGGAATCAATGGGTTCAATTCTGTGTGTCTCAAGGCTTTGAACCAACCCTCCACTCTGTTACAGATCCGATCCCCATCCTCCAAGTCTTTGCCCAGCGCCTCCATGACGGCCGACTATCCCATAGCCGCAAGCCCATCAGATCTCGCACAGTATCGGACACCCTCAGGTCAGTGGGCCAGACGCTGGCCCGCTTGGGGTCCAAAGACCCACGAACCAACTCAACCGGCAGTCTTGACTTCAGGCTAACTGCCCAGTTCAAGGCCTATGCCAAGCTAGACCCAGCCCCTTGCCGGGTCAAACCAGTCCCCATCACCCTTGTCATGCATGCCCTTTGCTTTGCATACTATGACTCCCCATCCCCTACCCGACAGGCCATTGCAAACATGATTTGCATAGCCTTCTTTTTCTGTCTGCGCCCTGGTGAGTACACTGGTACTACCAGGGACGACCAAGCCTTCCACCTCAAGGAGGTCTCCTTCTACCTTGGCTCCAAATTTGTACACCATGATGGACCTGAACATGAGCTCCTTGCTGCCACCTCTGTCACCCTGACTTTCACCACACAGAAGAATGGGGACAAAGGTGAGGTAGTTGCTCATGCCAGGAGTGGTGACGACCTCTGCTGCCCTGTAGCAGCATGCGCGCGCCAAGTGCTCCACCTCAGGGGCTGCTGCACCAGCACCCAGCCCTTCAGCCCAGACCTCAAACTTGCCAGTTACTTTGACCATGGGGTTCTCACTCTCGTGCGCGCAGCAACTGTCACATCCTCCATGAGAGTCTATGCCCAGACCCTCTATCAGACCACCGGCATCTCCCCTGCAGCAATCTCTGCCCGCTCCCTTCGAGCGGGAGGGGCTATGGCACTGCTCCAGGGCAAATGTGATTCTAATGTCATCAAGCTCCTTGCAAGATGGCACAGTGACTGCATGATGAGGTACTTGCACCAGCAGTCCCTACCCATCTTCCAGAATCTTGCCTCTGTAATGTTCAACAATGGAACATACTCCTTCCTGCCCAAAGAGTGGGTGCCGGCGGCAGCCCCCACTCCCCCTGGCAGCTCTCTCTGATTCCTCTTGGGGAATCTCCCACCCTCGCAGTCTGGCCTCCTGTCTCCTCCAGGTCCAGTCTCCATCCAGCTCCCACCCTGTGGCTTGTGGCCCAATGGCAGAAAAGGCTTAACAGCCAAAGGCTTAACTGCCCAAGCTGTTAAGCCAGGCTGTGCGCCGGTGTGTGTGGGCACAGCAAACTAAGGGACCGGACTACAGCCTGCAAAACAACCAACAGGCTGGAGTTCCCGGCTCCCCATCTAGCATTGCTTAACCCACCAACACACCCATGAACTACAAGCATTGCACATACAGTACTACAAGTAGGCTGGCTACTGAGGCTATCACGAATGTAGTGAGTGATAGTTGATGTAGCGAGCCGAATGAAAGTAATGGTAGTGCCACGTGGCACTCCCTACAACCGGTAGAGAGCCAGACCGGGGGAAGTAGAAATCTGGTAGATTCACTATCACTGAAACCAGCTTCTAAGCACACGCTTAAACCCCGATAGCCTCAACAAGCCAGCAAAGGATTCCTCCAGCAAAGCGCAAGCCTACAACACGCGCTACCAGAAGAAATTACGCACGATCGATTCCCATACTCGCACGATCGATTCCCTGTATCACTAGCTAAAACCAGCTTCTAAGCACACGCTTAGAGGACCCCGATAGCCACAACAAGCGTGCCACGGATTCCCCTAGCAAGCCCATTGGTACCAAGGAAATCGATTCCCTGTATCACCGGATAAGGTGTATCACTGTGTCACTGTATCACTGAAAGGCCCGAAGGAATTGATTGCTTGCGACCGAAAGACGCGTACAAAGTCAAGAACGAGCTTCGTATCAACCAAATTACAGGCTAGCACTAACAAGCCGGTAAAGGATCCCTCCAGGAAATCCAAGCATAAAGCTCACTCTTTCTGTTCCTAAAACGATTAGTAATAGAATAAGTAAAAAGACCCACCACGCCCGCCCGCAGAAAAGGCTTAACAGCCAAAGGCTTAACTGCCCAAGCTGTTAAGCCAGGCTGTGCGCCGGTGTGTGTGGGCACAGCAAACTAAGGGATCGGACTACAGCCTGCAAAACAACCAACAGGCTGGAGTTCCCGGCTCCCCATCTAGCATTGCTTAACCCACCAACACACCCATGAACTACAAGCATTGCACATACAGTACTACAAGTAGGCTGGCTACTGAGGCTATAACGAATGTAGTGAGTGATAGTGTGTATTTTTCCTCCAAATCCAGGACCCAAATGCACTCATTAGGTGGTGACACACAAACTATGACAGATAACTCACTTCTGTTTCTTTCATGATTCAGCTCACCCATAACAGCAACAATATTCATGGACCAATCATACAGAATACCTGATTTTCTATTTTGTAGTTGCAAATTAGTGTGTATTTTTCCTCCAAATCCAGTACCCAAATGCACTCATTAGGTGGTGACACACAAACTATGACAGATGACTCACTTCTGTTTCTTTCATGATTCATCTCACCCATAACAGGAACAATATTCATGGTTCCATCACACAAAATGTCAGATTTTCTATTTTCTAATTGCAAATTAGTGTGTATTTTCCCTCCAAATCCAGGACCCAAATGCACTCATTAGGTGGTGACACACAAACTATGACAGATAACTCACTTCTGTCTCTTTCATGATTCAGCTCACCCATAACAGCAACAATATTCATGGACCAATCATACAGAATACCTGATTTTCTATTTTGTAGTTGCAAATTAGTGTGTATTTTTCCTCCAAATCCAGTACCCAAATGCACTCATTAGGTGGTGACACACAAACAATGACAGATGACTCACTTCTGTTTCTTTCATGATTCATCTCACCCATAACAGGATCAATATACATGGACGAATCATACAGAATACCTGATTTTCTATTTTCTAATTGCAAATTAGTGTGTATTTTTCCTCCAAATCCAGTACCCAAATGCACTCATTCGGTGGTGACACACAAACTATGACAGATAACTCACTTCTGTTTCTTTCATGATTCATCTCACCCATAACAGGAACAATATTCATGGACCAATCATACAGAATACCTGATTTTCTATTTTGTAGTTGCAAATTAGTGTGTATTTTTCCTCCAAATCCAGTACCCAAATGCACTCATTAGGTGGTGACACACAAACAATGACAGATGACTCACTTCTGTTTCTTTCATGATTCATCTCACCCATAACAGGAACAATATACATGGACGAATCATACAGAATACCTGATTTTCTATTTTCTAATTGCAAATTAGTGTGTATTTTCCCTCCAAATCCAAGACCCAAATGCACTCATTAGGTGGTGACACACAAACTATGACAGATAACTCACTTCTGTCTCTTTCATGATTCAGCTCACCCATAACAGCAACAATATTCATGGACCAATCATACAGAATACCTGATTTTCTATTTTGTAGTTGCAAATTAGTGTGTATTTTTCCTCCAAATCCAGTACCCAAATGCACTCATTAGGTGGTGACACACAAACAATGACAGATGACTCACTTCTGTTTCTTTCATGATTCATCTCACCCATAACAGGATCAATATACATGGACGAATCATACAGAATACCTGATTTTCTATTTTCTAATTGCAAATTAGTGTGTATTTTTCCTCCAAATCCAGTACCCAAATGCACTCATTCGGTGGTGACACACAAACTATGACAGATAACTCACTTCTGTTTCTTTCATGATTCATCTCACCCATAACAGGAACAATATTCATGGACCAATCATACAGAATACCTGATTTTCTATTTTGTAGTTGCAAATTAGTGTGTATTTTTCCTCCAAATCCAGTACCCAAATGCACTCATTAGGTGGTGACACACAAACAATGACAGATGACTCACTTCTGTTTCTTTCATGATTCATCTCACCCATAACAGGAACAATATACATGGACGAATCATACAGAATACCTGATTTTCTATTTTCTAATTGCAAATTAGTGTGTATTTTCCCTCCAAATCCAAGACCCAAATGCACTCATTAGGTGGTGACACACAAACTTTGACAGATAACTCACTTCTGTTTCTTTCATGATTCAACTTATCCATAACAGCAACAATATTCATGGTTCCATCACACAAAATGTCAGATTTTCTATTTACTAATTGCAAATTAGTGTGTATTTTCCCTCCATATCCAGTACCTAAATGCACTCATTAGGTGGTGACACACAAACTATGACAGATAACTCACTTCTGTTTCTTTCATGATTCAACTTATCCATAACAGCAACAATATTCATGGTTCCATCACACAAAATGTCAGATTTTCTATTTTCTAATTGCAAATTAGTGTGTATTTTTCCTCCAAATCCAGGACCCAAATGCACTCATTAGGTGGTGACACACAAACTATGACAGATAACTCACTTCTGTTTCTTTCATGATTCAGCTCACCCATAACAGGAACAATATTCATGGACCAATCATACAGAATACCTGATTGTCTATTTTCTAGTTGCAAATTAGTGTGTATTTTTCCTCCAAATCCAGTACCCAAATGCACTCATTAGGTGGTGACACACAAACAATGACAGATAACTCACTTCTGTTTCTTTCATGATTCATCTCACCCATAACAGGAACAATATTCATGGACGAATCATACAGAATACCTGATTTTCTATTTTCTAATTGCAAATTAGTGTGTATTTTTCCTCCAAATCCAGTACCCAAATGCACTCATTAGGTGGTGACACACAAACTATGACAGACAATTCACTTCTGTTTCTTTCATGATTCAACTCAACCATAATGGGAACAATATTCATGGATGCATCATACAGAATATCCTATTCTCTTTTTTCTAGTTGCAAATTAGTGTGTATTTTTCCTCCAAATCCAGGACCCAAATGCACTCATTAGGTGGTGACACACAAACAATGACAGATGACTCACTTCTGTTTCTTTCATGATTCATCTCACCCATAACAGGAACAATATTCATGGACTAATCACACAAAATGTCAGATTTTCTATTTTCTAATTGCAAATTAGTGTGTATTTTCCCTCCAAATCCAGGACCCAAATGCACTCATTAGGTGGTGACACACAAACTATGACAGATAACTCACTTCTGTTTCTTTCATGATTCAGCTCACCCATAAAAGGAACAATATTCATGGACCAATCATAGAGAATACCTGATTTTCTTTTTTCTAGTTGCAAATTAGTGTGTATTTTTCCTCCAAATCCAGTACCCAAATGCACTCATTAGGTGGTGACACACAAACAATGACAGATGACTCACTTCTGTTTCTTTCATGATTCATCTCACCCATAACAGGATCAATATACATGGACGAATCATACAGAATACCTGATTTTCTATTTTCTAATTGCAAATTAGTGTGTATTTTTCCTCCAAATCCAGGACCCAAATGCACTCATTCGGTGGTGACACACAAACTATGACAGATAACTCACTTCTGTTTCTTTCATGATTCATCTCACCCATAACAGGAACAATATTCATGGACCAATCATACAGAATACCTGATTTTCTATTTTGTAGTTGCAAATTAGTGTGTATTTTTCCTCCAAATCCAGTACCCAAATGCACTCATTAGGTGGTGACACACAAACAATGACAGATGACTCACTTCTGTTTCTTTCATGATTCATCTCACCCATAACAGGAACAATATACATGGACGAATCATACAGAATACCTGATTTTCTATTTTCTAATTGCAAATTAGTGTGTATTTTCCCTCCAAATCCAAGACCCAAATGCACTCATTAGGTGGTGACACACAAACTATGACAGATGACTCACTTCTGTTTCTTTCATGATTCAACTTATCCATAACAGCAACAATATTCATGGTTCCATCACACAAAATGTCAGATTTTCTATTTACTAATTGCAAATTAGTGTGTATTTTCCCTCCATATCCAGTACCTAAATGCACTCATTAGGTGGTGACACACAAACTATGACAGATAACTCACTTCTGTTTCTTTCATGATTCAACTTATCCATAACAGCAACAATATTCATGGTTCCATCACACAAAATGTCAGATTTTCTATTTTCTAATTGCAAATTAGTGTGTATTTTCCCTCCAAATCCAGGACCCAAATGCACTCATTAGGTGGTGACACACAAACTATGACAGATAACTCACTTCTGTTTCTTTCATGATTCAGCTCACCCATAACAGGAACAATATTCATGGACCAATCATACAGAATACCTGATTGTCTATTTTCTAGTTGCAAATTAGTGTGTATTTTTCCTCCAAATCCAGTACACAAATGCACTCATTAGGTGGTGACACACAAACAATGACAGATAACTCACTTCTGTTTCTTTCATGATTCATCTCACCCATAACAGGAACAATATTCATGGACGAATCATACAGAATACCTGATTTTCTATTTTCTAATTGCAAATTAGTGTGTATTTTTCCTCCAAATCCAGTACCCAAATGCACTCATTAGGTGGTGACACACAAACTATGACAGACAATTCACTTCTGTTTCTTTCATGATTCAACTCAACCATAATGGGAACAATATTCATGGATGCATCATACAGAATATCCTATTCTCTTTTTTCTAGTTGCAAATTAGTGTGTATTTTTCCTCCAAATCCAGGACCCAAATGCACTCATTAGGTGGTGACACACAAACAATGACAGATGACTCACTTCTGTTTCTTTCATGATTCATCTCACCCATAACAGGAACAATATTCATGGACTAATCACACAAAATGTCAGATTTTCTATTTTCTAATTGCAAATTAGTGTGTATTTTCCCTCCAAATCCAGGACCCAAATGCACTCATTAGGTGGTGACACACAAACTATGACAGATAACTCACTTCTGTTTCTTTCATGATTCAGCTCACCCATAAAAGGAACAATATTCATGGACCAATCATAGAGAATACCTGATTTTCTTTTTTCTAGTTGCAAATTAGTGTGTATTTTTCCTCCAAATCCAGTACCCAAATGCACTCATTAGGTGGTGACACACAAACAATGACAGATGACTCACTTCTGTTTCTTTCATGATTCATCTCACCCATAACAGGATCAATATACATGGACGAATCATACAGAATACCTGATTTTCTATTTTCTAATTGCAAATTAGTGTGTATTTTTCCTCCAAATCCAGGACCCAAATGCACTCATTCGGTGGTGACACACAAACTATGACAGATAACTCACTTCTGTTTCTTTCATGATTCATCTCACCCATAACAGGAACAATATTCATGGACCAATCATACAGAATACCTGATTTTCTATTTTGTAGTTGCAAATTAGTGTGTATTTTTCCTCCAAATCCAGTACCCAAATGCACTCATTAGGTGGTGACACACAAACAATGACAGATGACTCACTTCTGTTTCTTTCATGATTCATCTCACCCATAACAGGAACAATATACATGGACGAATCATACAGAATACCTGATTTTCTATTTTCTAATTGCAAATTAGTGTGTATTTTCCCTCCAAATCCAAGACCCAAATGCACTCATTAGGTGGTGACACACAAACTTTGACAGATAACTCACTTCTGTTTCTTTCATGATTCAACTTATCCATAACAGCAACAATATTCATGGTTCCATCACACAAAATGTCAGATTTTCTATTTACAAGTTGCAAATTAGTGTGTATTTTCCCTCCATATCCAGTACCTAAATGCACTCATTAGGTGGTGACACACAAACTATGACAGATAACTCACTTCTGTTTCTTTCATGATTCAACTTATCCATAACAGCAACAATATTCATGGTTCCATCACACAAAATGTCAGATTTTCTATTTTCTAATTGCAAATTAGTGTGTATTTTCCCTCCAAATCCAGGACCCAAATGCACTCATTCGGTGGTGACACACAAACTATGACAGATAACTCACTTCTGTTTCTTTCATGATTCATCTCACCCATAACAGGAACAATATTCATGGACCAATCATACAGAATACCTGATTTTCTATTTTGTAGTTGCAAATTAGTGTGTATTTTTCCTCCAAATCCAGTACCCAAATGCACTCATTAGGTGGTGACACACAAACAATGACAGATGACTCACTTCTGTTTCTTTCATGATTCATCTCACCCATAACAGGAACAATATTCATGGACTAATCACACAAAATGTCAGATTTTCTATTTTCTAATTGCAAATTAGTGTGTATTTTCCCTCCAAATCCAGGACCCAAATGCACTCATTAGGTGGTGACACACAAACTATGACAGATAACTCACTTCTGTTTCTTTCATGATTCAGCTCACCCATAAAAGGAACAATATTCATGGACCAATCATAGAGAATACCTGATTTTCTTTTTTCTAGTTGCAAATTAGTGTGTATTTTTCCTCCAAATCCAGTACCCAAATGCACTCATTAGGTGGTGACACACAAACAATGACAGATGACTCACTTCTGTTTCTTTCATGATTCATCTCACCCATAACAGGATCAATATACATGGACGAATCATACAGAATACCTGATTTTCTATTTTCTAATTGCAAATTAGTGTGTATTTTTCCTCCAAATCCAGGACCCAAATGCACTCATTAGGTGGTGACACACAAACAATGACAGATAACTCACTTCTGTTTCTTTCATGATTCATCTCACCCATAACAGGAACAATATTCATGGACGAATCATACAGAATACCTGATTTTCTATTTTCTAATTGCAAATTAGTGTGTATTTTCCCTCCAAATCCAGTACCCAAATGCACTCATTAGGTGGTGACACACAAACTATGACAGATAACTCACTTCTGTTTCTTTCATGATTCAACTTATCCATAACAGCAACAATATTCATGGTTCCATCACACAAAATGTCAGATTTTCTATTTTCTAATTGCAAATTAGTGTGTATTTTCCCTCCAAATCCAGGACCCAAATGCACTCATTAGGTGGTGACACACAAACTATGACAGACAATTCACTTCTGTTTCTTTCATGATTCAACTCAACCATAATGGGAACAATATTCATGGACGAATCATACAGAATACCTGATTTTCTATTTTCTAGTTGCAAATTAGTGTGTATTTTTCCTCCAAATCCAGTACCCAAATGCACTCATTAGGTGGTGACACACAAACAATGACAGATGACTCACTTCTGTTTCTTTCATGATTCATATCACCCATAACAGGATCAATATTAATGGACTAATCACACAAAATGTCAGATTTTCTATTTTCTAATTGCAAATTAGTGTGTATTTTACCTCCAAATCCAAGACCCAAATGCACTCATTAGGTGGTGACACACAAACAATGACAGATGACTCACTTCTGTTTCTTTCATGATTCAACTTATCCATAACAGCAACAATATTCATGGTTCCATCACACAAAATGTCAGATATTCTATTTTCTAATTGCAAATTAGTGTGTATTTTCCCTCCAAATCCAGTACCCAAATGCACTCATTAGGTGGTGACACACAAACTATGACAGATAACTCACTTCTGTTTCTTTCATGATTCAACTCACCCATAACAGCAACAATATTCATGGTTCCATCACACAAAATGTCAGATATTCTATTTTCTAATTGCAAATTAGTGTGTATTTTCCCTCCAAATCCAGTACCCAAATGCACTCATTAGGTGGTGACAAACAAACTATGACAGATAACTCACTTTTGTTTCTTTCATGATTCAGCTCACCCATAACAGGAACAATATTCATGGACCAATCATACAGAATACCTGATTTTCTATTTTGTAGTTGCAAATTAGTGTGTATTTTCCCTCCAAATCCAGTACACAAATGCACTCATTAGGTGGTGACACACAAACAATGACAGATGACTCACTTCTGTTTCTTTCATGATTCATCTCACCCATAACAGGATCAATATACATGGATGAATCATACAGAATACCTGATTTTCTATTTTCTAGTTGCAAATTAGTGTGTATTTTCCCTCCAAATCCAAGACCCAAATGCACTCATTAGGTGGTGACAAACAAACTATGACAGATAACTCGCTTCTGTTTCTTTCATGATTCAGCTCACCCATAACAGGAACAATATTCATGGACCAATCATACAGAATACCTGATTTTCTATTTTGTAGTTGCAAATTAGTGTGTATTTTCCCTCCAAATCCAGTACCCAAATGCACTCATTAGGTGGTGACACACAAACAATGACAGATAACTCACTTCTGTTTCTTTCATGATTCATCTCACCCATAACAGGATCAATATACATGGATGAATCATACAGAATACCTGATTTTCTATTTTCTAGTTGCAAATTAGTGTGTATTTTCCCTCCAAATCCAAGACCCAAATGCACTCATTAGGTGGTGACAAACAAACTATGACAGATAACTCGCTTCTGTTTCTTTCATGATTCACCTTATCCATAACAGCAACAATATTCATGGTTCCATCACACAAAATGTCAGATTTTCTATTTACTAATTGCAAATTAGTGTGTATTTTCCCTCCAAATCCAGGACCCAAATGCACTCATTAGGTGGTGACACACAAACTATGACAGATAACTCACTTCTGTTTCTTTCATGATTCAACTTATCCATAACAGCAACAATATTCATGGTTCCATCACACAAAATGTCAGATTTTCTATTTTCTAATTGCAAATTAGTGTGTATTTTCCCTCCAAATCCAGGACCCAAATGCACTCATTAGGTGGTGACACACAAACTATGACAGATAACTCACTTCTGTTTCTTTCATTATTCAGCTCACCCATAACAGGAACAATATTCATGGACCAATCATACAGAATACCTGATTTTCTATTTTCTAATTGCAAATTAGTGTGTATTTTTCCTCCAAATCCAGTACCCAAATGCACTCATTAGGTGGTGACACACAAACTATGACAGACAATTCACTTCTGTTTCTTTCATGATTCAACTCAACCATAATGGGAACAATATTCATGGATGCATCATACAGAATATCCTATTCTCTTTTTTCTAGGTGCAAATTAGTGTGTATTTTTCCTCCAAATCCAGTACCCAAATGCACTCATTAGGTGGTGACACACAAACTATGACAGATAACTCACTTCTGTCTCTTTCATGATTCATCTTACCCATAACAGGAACAATATTCATGGACGAATCATACAGAATACCTGATTTTCTATTTTCTAGTTGCAAATTAGTGTGTATTTTTCCTCCAAATCCAGTACCAAAATGCACTCATTAGGTGGTGACACACAAACAATGACAGATAACTCACTTCTGTTTCTTTCATGATTCATCTCACCCATAACAGCAACAATATTCATGGACTTATCACACCAAATATGGGATTTTCTATTTTCTTATTACAAATTAGTGTGTATTTTCCCTCCAAATCCAGTACCCAAATGCACTCATTAGGTGGTGACACACAAACTATGACAGATAACTCACTTCTGTTTCTTTCATGATTCAACTTATCCATAACAGGAACAATATTCATGGGCTAATCACACAAAATATAAGATTTTCTATTTTCTAATTGCAAATTAGTGTGTATTTTTCCTCCAAATCCAGTACCCAAATGCACTCATTAGGTGGTGACAAACAAACTATGACAGATAACTCACTTTTGTTTCTTTCATGATTCAGCTCACCCATAACAGGAACAATATTCATGGACCAATCATACAGAATACCTGATTTTCTATTTTGTAGTTGCAAATTAGTGTGTATTTTCCCTCCAAATCCAGTACCCAAATGCACTCATTAGGTGGTGACACACAAACAATGACAGATAACTCACTTCTGTTTCTTTCATGATTCATCTCACCCATAACAGGATCAATATACATGGATGAATCATACAGAATACCTGATTTTCTATTTTCTAGTTGCAAATTAGTGTGTATTTTCCCTCCAAATCCAAGACCCAAATGCACTCATTAGGTGGTGACAAACAAACTATGACAGATAACTCGCTTCTGTTTCTTTCATGATTCACCTTATCCATAACAGCAACAATATTCATGGTTCCATCACACAAAATGTCAGATTTTCTATTTACTAATTGCAAATTAGTGTGTATTTTCCCTCCAAATCCAGGACCCAAATGCACTCATTAGGTGGTGACACACAAACTATGACAGATAACTCACTTCTGTTTCTTTCATGATTCAACTTATCCATAACAGCAACAATATTCATGGTTCCATCACACAAAATGTCAGATTTTCTATTTTCTAATTGCAAATTAGTGTGTATTTTCCCTCCAAATCCAGGACCCAAATGCACTCATTAGGTGGTGACACACAAACTATGACAGATAACTCACTTCTGTTTCTTTCATTATTCAGCTCACCCATAACAGGAACAATATTCATGGACCAATCATACAGAATACCTGATTTTCTATTTTCTAATTGCAAATTAGTGTGTATTTTTCCTCCAAATCCAGTACCCAAATGCACTCATTAGGTGGTGACACACAAACTATGACAGACAATTCACTTCTGTTTCTTTCATGATTCAACTCAACCATAATGGGAACAATATTCATGGATGCATCATACAGAATATCCTATTCTCTTTTTTCTAGGTGCAAATTAGTGTGTATTTTTCCTCCAAATCCAGTACCCAAATGCACTCATTAGGTGGTGACACACAAACTATGACAGATAACTCACTTCTGTCTCTTTCATGATTCATCTTACCCATAACAGGAACAATATTCATGGACGAATCATACAGAATACCTGATTTTCTATTTTCTAGTTGCAAATTAGTGTGTATTTTTCCTCCAAATCCAGTACCAAAATGCACTCATTAGGTGGTGACACACAAACAATGACAGATAACTCACTTCTGTTTCTTTCATGATTCATCTCACCCATAACAGCAACAATATTCATGGACTTATCACACCAAATATGGGATTTTCTATTTTCTTATTACAAATTAGTGTGTATTTTCCCTCCAAATCCAGTACCCAAATGCACTCATTAGGTGGTGACACACAAACTATGACAGATAACTCACTTCTGTTTCTTTCATGATTCAACTTATCCATAACAGGAACAATATTCATGGGCTAATCACACAAAATATAAGATTTTCTATTTTCTAATTGCAAATTAGTGTGTATTTTTCCTCCAAATCCAGTACCCAAATGCACTCATTAGGTGCTATCACTCACTACATTCGTGATAGCCTCAGTAGCCAGCCTACTTGTTGTACTGTATGTGCAATGCTTGTAGTTCATGGGTGTGTTGGTGGGTTAAGCAATTGCTAGAGGGGGAGCCGGGAACTCAGCCTGTTGGTTGTTTTGCAGGCTGTAGTCCGGTCCCTTAGTTTGCTGTGCCCACACACACCGGTGCACAGCCTGGCTTAACAGCTTGGGCAGTTAAGCCTTTGGCTGTTAAGCCTTTTCTGCGGGCGGGCGTGGTGGGCCAATTTATTCTACTACTAATCGTTTTAGGAGCAAAAGAGTGAGCTGTATGCTTGGATTTCCTGGAGTGATCCTTTACCGGCTTGTTAGCGCTACTAGCCTGTAATTTCGATTGCAGACGCGTCTTTCGGTCGCGGCCATCTATTTGTATGGGCTACCGTACCGTGATACAGTGACACATCTTATCCGGTGATACAGGGAATCGATTGTATTGTTCTGGTAGGGAGTGTAGGCTTGCGCTTTGCTGGAGGAATCCTTTGCCGGCTTGTTAAGGATACTCGAGGTCTAAGCGTGTGCTTAGAAGCTGGTTTTAGTAGTGATAAAGGGAATCGATCGTGCGTAGGTCGTAATTCTTCGGGTAGCGCGTGATACAGGGAATCAATCGTGTGATACAGGGAATCGGCAGTAGGCTTGCGCTTTGCTGGAGGAATCCTTTGCCGGCTTGTTGAGGCTATCGGGGGGTCGAAGCGTGTGCTTAGAAGCTGGTTTCAGTGATAGTGAAATCCACTAGATTTCTACCAGATTTCTACTTCCCCCGGTCTGGCTCTCTACCGGTTGTAGGGAGTGCCACGTGGCACTACCATTACTTTCATTCGGCTCGCTACATCAACTATCACTCACTACATTCGTGATAGCCTCAGTAGCCAGCCTACTTGTAGTACTGTATGTGCAATGCTTGTAGTTCATGGGTGTGTTGGTGGGTTAAGCAATTGCTAGAGGGGGAGCCGGGAACTCAGCCTGTTGGTTGTTTTGCAGGCTGTAGTCCGGTCCCTTAGTTTGCTGTGCCCACACACACCGGCGCACAGCCTGGCTTAACAGCTTGGGCAGTTAAGCCTTTGGCTGTTAAGCCTTTTCTGCCATTGGGCCACAAGCCACAGGGTGGGAGCTGGATGGAGACTGGACCTGGAGGAGACAGGAGGCCAGACTGCGAGGGTGGGAGATTCCCCAAGAGGAATCAGAGAGAGCTGCCAGGGGGAGTGGGGGCGGCCGCCGGCACCCACTCTTTGGGCAGGAAGGAGTATGTTCCATTGTTGAACATTACAGAGGCAAGATTTTGGAAGATGGGGAGGGACTGCTGGTGCAAGTACCTCATCATGCAGTCCATGAGCAACTACCTCACCTTTGTCCCCATTCTTCTGTGTGGTGAATGTCAGGGTGACGGAGGTGGCAGCAAGGAGCTCATGTTCAGGTCCATCATGGTGTACAAATTTGGAGCCAAGATAGAAGGAGACCTCCTTGAGGTGGAAGGCTTGGTCGTCCCTGGTAGTACCAGTGTACTCACCAGGGCGCAGACAGAAAAAGAAGGCTATGCAAATCATGTTTGCAATGGCCTGTCGGGTAGGGGATGGGGAGTCATAGTATGCAAAGCAAAGGGCATGCATGACAAGGGTGATGGGGACTGGTTTGACCCGGCAAGGGGCTGGGTCTAGCTTGGCATAGGCCTTGAACTGGGCAGTTAGCCTGAAGTCAAGACTGCCGGTAGAGTTTGTTCTTGGGTCTTTGGACCCCAAGCGGGCCAGCGTCTGGCCCACTGACCTGAGGGTGTCCGATACTGTGCGAGATCTGATGGGCTTGCGGCTATGGGATAGTCGGCCGTCATGGAGGCGCTGGGCAAAGACTTGGAGGATGGGGATCGGATCTGTAACAGAGTGGAGGGTTGGTTCAAAGCCTTGAGACACACAGAATTGAACCCATTGATTCAAATGGGCATCCTTGCGCTTGGCATAGAGCTCAGTGACTGAAGCGCGCATGGTCTTCTGGATAGAGCCAAGGTCAGAGCAGAATGCATGGGAGGCTTCAGGGGACATAAGATCCAGGGCAAGTCCTGAGGGTAGGTGGTGTTGAAATGATTGAGAAGGGCAGTGTCAGAGAGGTCAGAGCGAGAGAGCAAATCAGCTAGGCGATTCACAGGTCCAGGGATGTAATCCCTGAGGGGGACATATTGATGGATACGCTGGTGCATGGACTGAATTCGCAGGAGGTAAGCGGCAGGCCCAGTAGTAGTGGTGGCGCCTTTTCTTTGCCAATAGACCGCTGCTGTGTTGTCATAGCAGTTGTGAGTGGTTCTGGATTGGACACAGGCCGCTTGGGCAAGGATGTCGTTGTGGGCAATGGAACCAGCTAGCTCAAGGTCACTGTTGGTGATGGTGCCATTGGGGTTGTCAAAGGTGACTAATTGGGAGGAGACCCACTTGGGGAATGCATGCCTCCACATGATGGGCTGCACCGCGCCAGTGGGAAGGGGGACAAAATGGATGCCCCCCATGCCCATACCGGAGGCATCACAAGCGCCCATGGTGGCCGGGAAAGGATCTGGCACCAGTTCTGCATTGGAAGTAGGCCTGTTGGATAGATCATTGGCCAGCCATTGGAAGTCGCGAAGGAAGCTATGGACGCGCTTGGTGAGCTGGAGGCGCTGCCTGCCCGGTTCCTGGTGGCGGAAGGCTTCTTGGAGGATGGAGAAGAGGCCAATGGCGCCAGGGATGGCAAGGGCCATCGATCGGAGTTCCCCCAGGACTTGGTGCCATTGTTTGATAGGGACATGGCGCTGGGTAGGGGAAATGGAATGCAGAATCTCCTGTAGGCGGTCCACTCGATGGGGAGGAAGGCTGATGGTTTTGTTGATGGAATCAATGAGCCAGCCCAGGATGACTTTCTTGGTGGTCCATCTGGCGTCCCCTTGGCGCATTTTCTTGAGGGAGGCTGGTTCCTGTCTGAAGGGAGTGTCCGAGGCATCCAGGGGCCGGAAGACTTTGTCCAGAGACTGGAAGAGCACCCTCTTGATGGCGCGTCGGGTCCACTGGTTGCCTTGAGCAAGGCCACAGAAGTCATCCACATAGACATCCCAGTATCGAACCGGCTTCTTGCTGGGAGTGGTACTATGAGGAGTGGGCAGGTGAGGCACCATAGGAGCAGGCATATCTGGGGGAGCTGGAGGCGCAGCAGGCGTGGCTTCAGAGAGGAGATCCAGCCGATGGGGGGTGAGCCTGGCCGCTGCCAGACCAGTGGAGAGGGTGGCATTGGCCAAGTCTGCAATGGTTTCTGTACAGGCACAGAAGTTCGGTGGGCTGGATGTCCACCCCATTGGGTTGGTGAGGGGGATTCCAATGAGGGGTGGCTCGCCCTGCCTGGAAGGGAACAGCACTCCTAGCTTCATGGTGTCTTCTGGTTTCAACTGGACCCGGTAGAAGCCATCAGCCAGGTCTATCTTGGACATGTACACTGGACCGAACCTGTCGTTGGCTCGGTGAAGCTTGGAGAGGAGCCGGGGAAGGGTGTGGCCAAATTGCATGGCTTCTGCCGGGGCCAGAGGGATGGTGTCTTGGTTAACGTCAGAGTAGGTGTAATCAGAGATCATTTGGGGGCGCCGGCCTCGCTGGGGGACTAGCCCCAGTGGACTCAGCCGGAGGTTTGGAAGGTCTTGGATGAGGCTGGCTGGGAGGACAGTCCATTGCTGCTTGTCCATCATGTCGGCATACTCCTCGCGAAGGAAATCAATGCCCAGGTGGGAGGATTGGTGTGGCCCTCTGCTGATGGCTGTTGCAATCCTGGCTGGGTCCCAAGGAGGTCCCGACATGGATGCTGGGGTGCCTTCCTTTCCAAATTGGTCTAGGATGCCACGGGCTGGATGGGGAAGAGTACCCACATGTGGGTGGATATCACCTTGTCCCCGAATGGTCCGGATGAAGTCCTCCCAGCTAGTGCTGTTGTTGTAGACAGTGATAGCCCGGTTGATATGCAAGTCCAGCCTGTCGATGGGGTAGCGGGAAGTAGTGACTAGGGGCGTGTCGCTTGGAGTAACTAGGGGCATGGGCTTAGGGGGAGGTGGCCAGAGTTGTGAAGTGACTTGGGGCTCGGACCAAGGCACGTTGGGCGCCAGGACTAGGGGTTTGGACCTAGGACGGAGGGGGGTGACTTGGGGATTGGACCGAGGCACGGTGGAGCCAGTGACTGGGGGAGTGGACCGAGGCACTGCTTGGAAGAGCCCCGCTGCTGTTGAGCATGGGGTGGTGGGATGCCCTGCTGCCGCGAGTAGCTGAAGGGTTGGTGCAGGCAAGGAAGGGTTGCTTGTAGGGAGGATGGAATCTGTAGATCTTGTAGAGATTTGGGAAGGCACATACAAATTGAGGAGGGTACCTGCGCGCGCGTGCTGTTTGTGCTTACCTAATTCATGTGTGATTCTTAAGTGAGGATTAGATTCGTTAGATAATGGATTGTTACTTAGTATGGTCCTCCCGGTTGATGTGGAGGGCGCGACGCCATGAGTCGGATGGCGCTTGCCGACTGGTCAGGCATATGCCTCCTGGCACCATTGCCAGAGCTGATCTTGCTCGGTGGGAGTGATGGCCACATGGTCATATATGTGCTTGCAGCCGCTGAAGCAGGCACCCTTGATGTGCCACGAGTGGCATCTCTCTTGCCCATCTGGTCTGGAGAGGGGGCCTTTTCCTTTGTCTCTCATAGTTTGGAGGGCTTCCCTCATTTTTGCTGACTCCAGTTTCTTGACAATGGGATGATTGCTGTCTTGGAGGCGGGAGTCCCGGTGTGGATTGGTGAGTCGTGTTTGTTGAGTTGTGGTCCCTCCTGTCGAGTTGCGGACTCCCAGGTTGCTGGAGGGACTGTTGCCGTTGTTGTTGTTGTTGTTGCTGAGCCCCGTGGCGCCCACCTTGGTGGGGGATGGAGGAGGATCCGGTCTTTGAAGTAGTCTCAGGGCAGCCACATTGGAGACATTGGGGAGCCAGTTGAGATTTTGGGTCATCCGGAAAGTGTGGAAGTCCACCCCAAAGTCGGGGGATTGAATGATGGAGGCTGCTTCCCACTGTTCCTCAAGCCATCCCCTGACCCGGATCTGGAAGTAGTAGACTACAATGGCAGGGGTGAGGAATTCGCCCACCTCATCTGCAATTGCTCTTCGGAGGGGCATCTGCTGGATCTTGAGCCTGCGGAGGCCTTGTTGGTAGCTGGTGACAACATCATGGTTGAGTCCTAGGATGGTGGCTAGGACGGCCAGGTAGCTCTCCAGCTGGGTGGTGGCTTCAGTCCAGTCGACAGGGATGTAGGCCTTTGTCTTCTGGAGCTCCAGGGAGTCCTTCAAGGTGAGGGAGTTGCCTTCAGTGGAGATCATAGTGTCATAGGCTGCCACAGTGGCGGCTGCCTCCTGCTCCCTTTTCAGGGTGGCGGCAGACCCACCCGGGGGAGTGAAAGCCATGGGGAGTATTCCATCTGCCACATCAAAGGGGTCCGTACCATGGAAGTTGCCATCCTGGAACCTCTTGAGAGCAGTGGTGGTAATCAAGGGGGCTTGGATCCCCAACTCAGAAGCCCTGGCTGCCACTTGGCTTTGGAAAATCATGTGGGTCCTCTCGTGCTTGCTCTTTTGAGCCCAGGCCTGGTAGATAGGGGGGAGGTTCGCTTCTTCCTGTTTACCACAGAGCAGAAGCAAGCGCTGGGTGTACAAGGGGCCCCAAGTGGTCTTCACTGTCTGCGACCGCTTGTGGTCCATATTCTCACTTAGCTTTAGTTGGTGGTCTGTGAGGGCCGTGACTGCTGCTGTGAGCTTTGGGTCTCCTGGTGGAGCCCCAGTTCGCTCCAGTTCTGGCAGGTCCCGGTACATCACCTTGAGCTTAATGTAGCTGATAAGGCCGGTCTCGTTTCTAAAGAATGGACCTGGCTGCTGGAGCTTGGGGCTGCCACCGGGTTCTGTAGCTGTAGTCCCGGCTAACCTGAGAGTGTTAAACAGGGGGATGCAGGACTCCAATAGCCCCGCCATGTTGAGCCAAGGATGGAGGATCTCCATGGCTTTTTTTGGAGAGAGCCCTTTTCCCAAGAGAAAGTGCACCAACTCAAAGGGAATGAAGAAAGACTTGTGGGCCTGTATCAACTCAGAGTGGGCGGCCCCCTCTGTTATCACTGGGATGGACAGTCTTGCGGGGTGTGCGTCCAACTCCGCCAGATGATGATCCAGGGTTAGCACCCGCGTGGCTGTTGTGGGGGACAGCATGGCTGAATCTACTAGCACCAGTTCCCCAGCTTCCCCTTCATTGTCGTCCAAGTACCCAAAGGCCTTGTTTTTGTTAGGGCTGTGTTGAGCCAAGGGCCCCGGGTACTTTCGAAGGCCATGCACCAATCGGAGGCAGGGCAGGCCTTGGGAGTCAGCTACAAAGATCCCCAGCGCGCCCACAGCCTCCGCCTCAAAGAGGTTGAGTAGATGTTCCAAGAGGACCTGGGGGGGGGAGGCCAGAGTGAAGTAGCTGAAGATGGTGGCATAAGCTTTGTTCCGCTCTGCCGTGCTCCCAAAGGGGCTTGGGGTAGTCCGGAAGTACTCCGAGTAGGTCAACATCCCGCTGCTGGGTCAGACAGTCCTGGTGCGGATTGTCGTTGGTAGCTTGGTGTCACAAGAGAGCACCGGAGGTGAGGTGCAGAGAGAGACGTTGGAGTCGCCGGTATCGATTCGCGGACGCTTGGTGCGGACTAGCAGATGGGAAGCGAGACGTTGGAGTCGCCGGTATCTTGATTCGCGGACGCTTGGAGGTGCAGAGCGACGTTGGAGTCGCCAGTAGAATGCTCGACTGGAGGTGCAACCGGCAAATCTATTCGCAGGCGTGCTGTATCAGGCTAGGGGACCAACCGGTAGGTGCTGTACGGGTACACTAGGCAAGGCTAGGGGACCAGGACAGATAGGCTTGTCGTACGGGTACAATAGGGATGACTATTGGACCTGGACGCGTTTGCCAATTTATTCTACTACTAATCGTTTTAGGAGCAAAAGAGTGAGCTGTATGCTTGGATTTCCTGGAGTGATCCTTTACCGGCTTGTTAGCGCTACTAGCCTGTAATTTCGATTGCAGACGCGTCTTTCGGTCGCGGCCATCTATTTGTACGGGCTACCGTACCGTGATACAGTGACACATCTTATCCGGTGATACAGGGAATCGATTGTATTGTTCTGGTAGGGAGTGTAGGCTTGCGCTTTGCTGGAGGAATCCTTTGCCGGCTTGTTAAGGATACTCGAGGTCTAAGCGTGTGCTTAGAAGCTGGTTTTAGTAGTGATAAAGGGAATCGATCGTGCGTAGGTCGTAATTCTTCGGGTAGCGCGTGATACAGGGAATCAATCGTGTGATACAGGGAATCGGCAGTAGGCTTGCGCTTTGCTGGAGGAATCCTTTGCCGGCTTGTTGAGGCTATCGGGGGGTCGAAGCGTGTGCTTAGAAGCTGGTTTCAGTGATAGTGAAATCCACTAGATTTCTACCAGATTTCTACTTCCCCCGGTCTGGCTCTCTACCAGTTGTAGGGAGTGCCAAGTGGCACTACCATTACTTTCATTCGGCTCGCTACATCAAGTGACACACAAACTATGACATTTAACTCACTTCTGTTTCTTTCATGCTTCAACTTATCCATAACAGCAACAGTATTCATGGACTTATCACACGAAATGTCAGATTTTCTATTTTCTAGTTGCAAATTAGTGTGTATTTTTCCTCCAAATCCAGGACCCAAATGCACTCATTAGGTGGTGACACACAAACTATGACAGATAACTCACTTCTGTTTCTTTCATGATTCAACTCACCCATAACAGCAACAATATTCATGGTTCAATCACACAAAATATTGGATTTTCTATTTTCTTATTACAAATTATTGTGTTCTCCAAATCCAGGACCCAAATAAACTCATTAGGTGGTGACAAACAAACTATGACAGATAACTCACTTCTGTTTCTTTCATGATTCAACTTATCCATAACAGAAACAGTATTCATGGAATAATTACACAAAATATTAGATTTTCTATTTTCTAATTGCAAATTAGTGTGTATTTTTCCTCCAAATCCAGGACCCAAATGCACTCATTAGGTGGTGACACACAAACTATGACAGATAACTCACTTCTGTTTCTTTCATGATTCAACTTATCCATAACAGCAACAGTATTCATGGGCTAATCACACAAAATATAAGATTTTCTATTTTCTAATTGCAAATTAGTGTGTATTTTTCCTCCAAATCCAGGACGCAAATGCACTCATTAGGTGGTGACACACAAACTATGACAGATAACTCACTTCTGTTTCTTTCATGATTCAACTTATCCATAACAGGAACAATATTCATGGGCTAATCACACAAAATATAAGATTTTCTATTTTCTAGTTGTAAATTAGTGTGTATTTTTCCGCCAAATCCAGGACCCAAATGCACTCATTAGGTGGTGACACACAAACTATGAAAGATAACTCACTTCTGTTTCTTTCATGATTCAACTCACCCATAACAGCAACAATATTCATGGTCTTATCAGACAAAATATTGGATTTTCTATTTTCTTATTACAAATTAGTGTGTTTTTTCCTTCCAAATCCAGTACCCAAATGCACTCATTAGGTGGTGACACACAAACTATGACAGATAACTCACTTCTGTTTCTTTCATGATTCAACTTATTCATAACAGGAACAATATTCATGGGCTAATCACACAAAATATAAGATTTTCTATTTTCTAATTGCAAATTAGTGTGTATTTTTCCTCCAAATCCAGGACCCAAATGCACTCATTAGGTGGTGACACACAAACTATGACAGATAACTCACTTCTGTTTCTTTCATGATTCAGCTCACCCATAACAGCAACAATATTCATGGACTTATCACACCAAATATGGGATTTTCTATTTTCTTATTACAAATTAGTGTGTATTTTCCCTCCAAATCCAGGACCCAAATGCACTCATTAGGTGGTGACAAACAAACTATGACAGATAACTCACTTCTGTTTCTTTCATGATTCAACTTATCCATAACAGCAACAATATTCATGAACAAATCATACAGAATACCTGATTTTCTATTTTCTAATTGCAAATTAGTGTGTATTTTTCCTCCAAATCCAGTACCCAAATGCACTCATTAGGTGGTGACACACAAACTATGACAGATAACTCACTTCTGTTTCTTTCATGATTCAACTCACCCATAACAGCAACAATATTCATGGTTCAATCACACAAAATATTGGATTTTCTATTTTCTTATTACAAATTAGTGTGTTTTTTCCCTCCAAATCCAGTACCCAAATGCACTCATTAGGTGGTGACACACAAACTATGACAGATAACTCACTTCTGTTACTTTCATGATTCAACTTATCCATAACAGGAGCAATATTCATGGAATAATCGCACAAAATGTCAGATTTTCTATTTTCTAGTTGCAAATTAGTGTGTATTTTTCCTCCAAATCCAGGACGCAAATGCACTCATTAGGTGGTGACACACAAACTATGACAGATAACTCACTTCTGTTTCTTTCATGATTCAACTTATCCATAACAGCAACAATATTCATGGGCTAATCATACAAAATATAAGATTTTCTATTTTCTAGTTGCAAATTAGTGTGTATTTTTCCTCCAAATCCAGGACCCAAATGCACTCATTAGGTGGTGACACACAAACTATGACAGATAACTCACTTCTGTTTCCTTCATGATTCAACTCACCCATAACAGCAACAATATTCATGGTTCAATCACACAAAATATTGGATTTTCTATTTTCTTATTACAAATTATTGTGTTCTCCAAATCCAGGACCCAAATGCACTCATTAGGTGGTGACAAACAAACTATGACAGATAACTCACTTCTGTTTCTTTCATGATTCAACTTATCCATAACAGAAACAGTATTCATGGAATAATTACACAAAATATTAGATTTTCTATTTTCCAATTGCAAATTAGTGTGTATTTTTCCTCCAAATCCAGGACCCAAATGCACTTACTAGGTGCTGAAACACAAACCATGACAGATAACTCACTTCTGTTTCTTTCATGATTCATAATATTCATAACAGGAACAATATTCATGGTTCAATCACACAAAATATTGGATTTTCTATTTTCTAATTGCAAATTAGTGTGTATTTTCCCTCCAAATCCAGTACCCAAATGCACTCATTAGGTGGTGACACACAAACTATGACATATAACTCACTTCTGTTTCTTTCATGATTCAACTTATCCATAACAGGAACAATATTCATGGGCTAATCACACAAAATATAAGATTTTCTAATTTCTAGTTGCAAATTAGTGTGTATTTTTCCTCCAAGTCCAGGACCCAAACGCACTAATTAGGTGGTGACACACAAACTATGACAGATAACTCACTTCTGTTTCTTTCATGATTCAACTTATCCATAGCAGCAACAGTATTCATGGACTTATCACATGAAATTGTTGTTACTCTAAAAATCGACCGAAAGGTATAGGAAAATTGAAATTTAAAGAGATGTGAGCTTTGAGAGATGCTCTTATTTTTACTACGTATTTTCACTGTATCGGGGCTCTCTGCTGTATTTTACATGGTAGAGATCTTCCCCGATTATTTGTTACCATTCTCGTACCGATACTGTCGTTGCTGTTGCTGTTGCTGTATTAGCGTCGTGTCGGTCTTGCTGTATCGGTCATTTTGTTGTTGCTCGGTCATTCATGTTGTTAAGTATTCTGTTCGATGGGGCGTATGCTTGTTCACGGTATATATGCTAGACATGAGGCCCATCTGGAATCGGTATTGATTTTCTTGATTGCAATAAGTAATTTCCTCACGGGATATCAAGTATATTCTTTTGAATGTACTTATGGATTCCAAGTGTTCACTTATTGGTCAGGTCTTTGGATATGTCTTGTTTCTAACCGATTACTGTCTTTTGTTTGTAGTCCTAAGTGATATCGTTTTTACCACTTAGGGATTTCCAAGTAGTGGAGGTGCGTTTGGTTCTAATGCTATATCAGCGGAATATTCGTATCTCGTACTCTGCACCTCGGTCGTCGTTTTGTCGGCTTTTCGATCGAATTTGATGCCGACAAAGTCCGTATTTTTTTCGCCGACAACACACCCCTTGATCCAATACTCTACTTGCATGGTATTGGATCACTGTCGGAGTATATCATCTTGAGCCGATTGATAGGTTAAACGTTTGGATCGAATCGACGTGTTATCGATTGATAGATCGAACATTCGGATCGGATCGAATCGTCGTCCTATCGATTGATCGATCAGACGTTTATAATCGGTTCTAACGTCGTCCGAATAGAACCGTATCGACGCATATTCATAATCGATTGATAGATCGAATGTTCGAATCGAAACATAACGCGCGAGCGATTTAACCTGGGTAGTGCCCCATGATAAATCTTGCGTGTCGGGCGTGCAAGATCCATCCCAATGGTTTGGTTAGGTCATCAGCTGGGTTGATAACTCCAGGGATATGAATCATCTTGATTTCACCATTTTCTTTCCATGCTTGAATGGCAAAGAACCTGATTTCAATATGTCTGGTCCTTTCAGTTGGCTTCTGGGCGTTGATGATTTCAATTGCTGATGCATTGTCTTCATAGATCGGAGTTGGACCAACTTGGATGAATCCTAATTCCCTGAGTATGGATCTGAGATATCTGGCTGTTTTGGCTGCTGTTACTGCAGCAATGAACTCAGCTTCGGTAGAACTCTGTGCAGTAAGTGACTGAGCTTTGGATCTGTAAACAATTGCTCCACCAGCATAAGTGAAGACGTATCCTGTGGTGGACCTCCGGTGTTTTGGATCATTTCCATATGCGGCGTCCACAAAACACATCAGTTTGGCTTGCTTGATGTCTTCCGGGAATGTTGGGAGTGATGGATCTTGGACTGCATCGTTGTATGGTTCCCCTGGTGACAAAGTTGGCTCAGCATTTGGTCTGTAGAATCTAATACCCCAAGATCTGGTTGTTCTGAGATAGCGGGCTATGTTCTTCAGACTTGAATAGTGGAAGGCAGTGGGATTGGAACTGTATTTTGACATTAGAGTCACTGCGTAGCCAATGTCTGGCCGGCAACTCACATATGCAAACATCATTTCACCTAAGAGTGTCCTGTAGGAGAAGCCAGATGTGGATTGCAATTCAGCATGTTCCTTGGTGCCTTCTAATGGTCCATTCGTGTGTGATTGAAGTTGACTCAATACTTCCGTTGATAATGGTGCTGAAGGCTTGGAGTGAGGTTTCATTTTAGAGTCAGTCTCCCAACCATGGGATGTCATGATTCTGTCAATGTAGTTCGCACAGGACAGTTCAATGTAGTCAGCTGTCTGTTTGACATCAATTCCATTGAAGTCTTCAAGCAATCCCATTTTTGTGAAGGGGACAGCATCTTCTCTAGGGAGCTTCAGCTTTGCGCCAATTATGTCATAGATCTTGTCAGATATGGATTCTGATGTGCAAGCCAGTGCAAAATCGTCAACTTGTCTCAGCATGTAAACCGTTTCACCTTCAAAAACTGTCGTGTAGATCGTCCTGTCATGTGTGGTGGTTTTGAAGTTGAGATCAGGGCCTTTCAATATTTTGTTGATGTGGGTTTCCCAGAGTCTTCCAGATTCTGGGTGGCCTTGAAGTGCTCGAAGGACTGGAAGCACCAATCTTCTGTCTATGTCCTTGCCATGCTTGTGTCTGTACCATTCTGCATATGCATCATCAATAGTCATGTATGTAGGAATGTTGGGTCCAGGACTATGCGCATAGGCGTCTGCAGCATCACCCCCGTACACTTTGAGGTTGAGGCTTGCAGCAATAGCAAAGAATAACCTTTGAATGGGATGTTCAACACATGATGAGTATGACATTGCTATGGCATGCAGGGTTGGGGCTGCATATTTGCTTCCATTGCAACATTGCCTGGCTCTTCTGACACCATTTCTTTTCACACTGTATTGCCAGTGAGGTCTGAGAATGATAGCGTCGGGGTCCTTAGGGTATTGAATTGGTGATCCAAACATTTCCAAATCTTCAAACTGATCAAGCTGCTTTCGCTCCCCAGCTTCCCATTCGGCCCAGGTGGATAGAGACTTGAGATTCCGTCGAGTGAAGTGCCCTAGTGCCTGTTCTTCAGGTGTAGTTGCTTTTGAATTGATGGCCTTGATTAAGAGTTCTATTTGTTCAGTTGGTAGTGAATCTGCATCTAGTGGTAATGCTTGATTTCCTGGTTTATGAAGCTTGGTGATAGCTCTGAGGGATGCAATATCAATAGTAGGAATGACAACATCCATGTCGTCTTCAATTGGTGCCAAGTGTTTTTGGATGGAAGCATGGAGTGTTTCAGTGCTATCAACCTGGTTGATTCTTGATTGTATCAGCTGCTTGTATTTTGTACCAATGCGCTGGATAGCTTTGATTGATGAAATCCGGTCCAAGAATGGTGGATCTTCTTCAGCAGTGGGTTCCTTCCAGGAGGTATTGGGAGCAAATAAACCATATTCATTTGAGTGTTTCCTGACCTCCTTCATAGATAATTTTTCTTCAAGTGCAAAGGTAATTGGTGTATCTATTGAAGAATCCCGCACCCCTCGATCGTGATTTTCCTGTAGTGCTGTGGTAACATCAGCAGCAGTAAAGACACGATTGTGATTGATAGATACAATATAAGCGCCTCGGAGCTTAGAGAGAGTCTTCTTACGGGAGGAGAAAAGCTGTGAGGCAGGACTGTTTGGAATGATATCTGTGATGTAAGCTCTGCCAATCAGTGAGTCGGTGGCATATCGAAGACCAAAGGCTGGATCAGCACAAGATGGGGAGACAGTGAGTCTGAGATTTGCGAGATCCGCAAAGGGGGAGATGGAGAATTGGAATTCACTAGATGACACCTCACGGGGTTCTGCAGGAAGTGGAGTGTTGTCATCAGTCCGGAGTAGGTGCTTGACATTAGTTGGGAGATTGACAAGTGGGAGATCATTCATCCCTTCATCAAACCTGACATGGGTGGCTATTTTGACGCGGTGGGTCTCAGTATCATACCAAAGGATGTTTCTGGTAGTGTATGGGACAAAACCCAGGAAGATGCCTTTTCGTGCATTGGGTTTGAGTTTAATAGATCTTTTGCCTGGGGGTCTAACCCAAACTCTACAACCAAAGGTTCGGAAATCAGCAAGGTTTTCCTTACGGCCAGTTGCCAATTCCAATGGTGAATGTGGTTGATTGCCTTCAGGAAATGCATTGGACAACCGAAGTGCATGGTAGAAAGCAAAGGGCCAGAACTTGATGGGCAAATTAGCACCAGACAGCATGGTGCGCATTGAATTAGCCAGTGTGCGATGCCCTCTTTCAACTGTACCATTCTGGTGTGAAGCATCCGCACCAGTGGGGAAAATTGAATATCCAAACGCAGAGAAGAGGTTTCTGACATCAGGATTGTGATAGAGCTCTCCGCCTTGATCAACTGAAACATACTTGTCGGCACAGGTTGGGTTGTACTGGGCGAAGAAATGTTCCAACCAGTGTAGTGGCGCGGCCTTCGAGATTCGTGTATCACCGTATTTCATACCAGTGTAGTGATCTGTGATGAGAATCCAAGCTGTTTCTCCATGAATGCCTTCATAATCGCGCTTGCGTTTGCTGTTGGAGGATTTGGTACCTGAGAATGCAAAATCAATGGATAGACCTTGAAACGGTTGTGTGGCCTTTCGTGTGGAATGTGAGCCAGCAGGTGTTTTGGTTTGCTTACATTGTATGCAAGTTGGACATTGGTCAAGAATACTGGTTTGACGCTTGAACTAACTCCAACGATGTGCTTATGAGCCTGATACAGAAAGTCATCGCATGGGTGTCCCCATCGTTGATGCCACAGGAGTTTCGATGTCTTGGTTTTGATGGCGTGGATGGGGATATTTTTGTCCACAATCTTGGTGAAGAACAATTTAGCATCAAACTTTGGCACGTCGCTGGTATCAGAGTGGGCATGAGCTGCTTCGGTGCACTTTTGCAGTGTGACAAGGTTGGTGTATACATCGTATCTGTAGGTGTTAATGGCTTCTTTGGAGGCCAGTTCACAAGCTTCCTTGAACTGCATGTCATTCGCCAAGGCATAGGCAGACGATGTTGCACAATTGGCATATGGAGATGCAATGTCAACGTCTGGGATCAGTACTGTGTGTGTATAGCATTGGCCATCAATGATGCTTCCATGGAGGACAATGCTGCAGGCGGTGTTCTGCTTGTGATGACAGATAATTGTGAGGTTGCCGTTTTGTGGAGCAGATGAGTCATAGTCGTCAATGAATGATTTATGGATTGACTGCCCACTGAACTGACGTCGCATGCAAGATGTCATTCCACAGAGATCGTTCTCACTCAGTAATGTCGTTGACAGGGAGGGAGAATAGTAGAAGAAGATTTTGAGATACCCTAAGTGGTTGGGTGCTGGGATGTGCAAATATCCCGAGCCTTCTGGGATGCAGGTAGCTGCTTTGCCTCCTATGGCTGCTGTAAGCCTGACCGGACATTTTCTCATCCTGGTGTAAGGTTTGTAACCGTGCAGGATGTGTTTGAGATTTGTGCATGAAACTTTTGCACCGGTGTCAATCTGAGCCCTGACACCATGTTGGAGGTAGGCCGTAGCTGCAATGGGGTCTCGTGGGACTAGGGATTGCACATTGTATGTATCAACTGGTGTAGGGTTGTCCCTATCAAAATTGGGATCCTCATTGGTCTTCAGGTGTGATTCCAATGTAGGGGTCATAGCCCCAAGTGGTTCCATATCACAGTAGACATCGATTGGGATTGATGACTGGAGGCTGTCCTTGGGAAGGAGGTTGACGGCACCAATTTTGACTGATTCGTTGGAGCTGACACTGCTGGAGTCCAAGGAGGGGCATAAGCTGTTCACTTGGGGTGCTGTGACGTTGTCAAATCCTTGAGGATCATCTTGAGGTGATGTCATAGTATGGCTCCAAGAAAGACTTTCTATTCTTGGCCATTGCAAAAATTTTGTTCTTCTACTGCAGCATCAGGTGAAACCTCATCGTGATCTTCATCGCCAATGTTGATCTGAGAGATTTGTTTGGTGGAATCTAAGAGTTGTTGGGTCTGTTTATTGGATTTGTTCAGAAAAACAGCCGCAGCAATTCTATATTTCTTCAGAGACTCAACATCCTGCAATGCAGGACAGTTATCAAAATTATGACCGGACATGTGGCAAACAATGCATTTTCTGGATGTGTCAAACAGACTAGGTTGTTTATCGAATGCCGTGATAGCATTGCAATATGCTTGGTGGAGGAAGGGATCGTCAGATTCTTCATCCATCTCCGGGTAGCCAAGTGATTCAACCAGACTGATTGAGTGAGAGGTCAAAGTAGAGGGTGTTCTAACAGTACTGTTGCCAGCGCGCTTTGGAAACCTGTCATTGCGCCGGTGACCTGGTCTAGTGCCTGAGACGGGCAATTGCTTGGACTGGACCGGTTTGGAGGTGTTCCTCTTGTACTTTTGTTCAGCCTGGATCTCTCGCTCATATGTTTGTAGGGTTTGGAGAAGCCTACCTGCTTTGTACTTGTCCCGTTTGAATTGAACATCTGAGTCGCGTTCATCTTCAGTTTTCTCAAATAGTTCGTGACTGAGAGTGGTCCCTGCAATCAAATTACTGACTTCTTCTGTTGAACTCAATGTGCTAGGTTGGTTTTGGAGGAAAACTCTAAGTCGCAAGTAGTCCTTGTATCTGAAGTAGTATTCTTCAAGGGATTCATTTGCATCTTGGTTGGGAGGGTTCCTGACCATTCTGGCTGCATTGGATTCTCTCTTTGAGTTGGGATGTGTCTGAGCAATCACGGTGTACAGAGCTTCATAACCTTGTCCTCCTTCAAAGCTTTGAATTGTGGACTTCATTCTAACGCATGAGTCAGGGATGATCTTATCGGTTCTGAGTGCAGTGTAGATGAGATTACCCCATTCGTGAATAGCCAATTCGTATCTTGCAGGTAGGTCGTGTGGTAGTTCATCACCAATGGTAAATCCTCTAAGATGGTCAGCTTCGCGTCTGTAGAGATAGTAAGGGTGAATGTAAATATGATGCTGCTGTGCGTGTGCAGTGATCTCTCTGTACCACTTTCTGACCTGAGGGTGGCTGTCATCCTTAAGCTGTGGAAATCCCGAGAGGAATAGTTTGTCCCTAGCTGCTTCCTTGGACTTGTCAGAAGCTCTGGTTAGATCAAAACAGTCACCACTTCTGGTGATCAGACGCTGGTCATTTCTCCCGCTGCCTAGGTTGTGTAGGTAGTAGTTTTGCCTGACAATGGTTTCATTTCCCGATGAGTCGGTGTAGGTGATTGGGAAGTCTTTCATGTCATCTCTGGTGAGGAATTCATCTTTCCTGTAGTACCGATCCTTCACTGGTGGTGGTAATGTGGCTGGGTTCCATGGAAGGTCAAGCGTCGCTTGATGGTTGGCACCAGCGTTGTTGTTGTTGGCGTTGTTATTGTTGTTGTTGCCGTTGTTGACCAATTGTTGGAGTAGGGTGGTCAATTCTTGCATGCCGGTGCCCGTTGCGGTGGGCGTTGGGTTTGGAGCTGTTTCTTCCTCAACGTCGGGTTGGACTTCACCTGTGTAAATTCCATTGAAGTAGTTGCCGGGGTTATTGGTCTTCCAGTTTCTTCTGAACTTCCATTGATTGATGTTGAAGATTACTGTGGCGAGTGGTTCTGGGTTATTGGTTGCTTCAGCTTGTCTGACAGCCTCTCTTCCTGCAGAGTCAAACTCCTGTGGGTTTCTGATCCTTTGGTTTGGGAAACCAGGTTTAAGAAATCGTACGGGGCATGAATCAAGGAGCTGGGCTATGTGTCCCTTTGCTAGTTCATCGATGTTCGTCATTTCCGAGGTGATGCTGTTGCAGAAGGCTTCTCTTAGTGCAGTGACTGGGGCAGGGCCAAGGGTTCTTGGGCCTTCGTCATTAGCGTCCGATGTGAAGAGAGTTGATATTTCAGGTGCTGTAAGTGGGATGCTTTCTGCATAGGTGCCATTGAGAGAGAGGACTTCTTGGGGGTTGTTGTCACTTTGGAATTTGAATGCAATCCCATAGACATTGGACCAGTCGTATGCTTCTGGTGGAGGAACCATGATTGGTGTCGATATTTCGCGAATCGGCTTTCGGTGTGGCGGCAATGAGGATTAAACGTCGCCGTCGAAATAAACAACCGTCGTCGTCGTCGTCGTCGTGGAAATTAATCCGATGTGAAGATTCTGGCGGAACGTTCGTCGTTGTCGGAATAACGAATAATCGTTGCCGGTGCCGTGATAATTGATCGATAACGAATGATCGTAGATAAGAGGCCAAGAAGATGCTTGCGTTGTGTCGGTGGCGGCGTCGGCGTTCTTCTTGTAACTGGGTGGTAGAATCGTTCGATTGTAATGGTCGAAACGAATCGTTGGTGATTAATCGTTGTGGAAACAGTCGGTAGGTACACCCCTTGATACGTATACGTCTTGGTCGTGTATTACAGAAGAAGATTCTTGGTAGAAGGATCTGTATACACCCCTTGATACGCGAGTAAGGAGAATAAAGAGATGGGGGAGGCCGAAGTGTAGCACACGGATGGGCGTCACTACAAATTTCCTCTGGATTTAACCGACAGTGGAGGTGCTGAACGGCCGGAGATAGATAGCTTAAGGTATACACAATCCTACGGATGGGCAGCAATTGTGTGAGTTATAAGGGCTCTATAACCTGTTGTGACTCTAAAAATCGACCAAAGGTATATGATGTTAAAATTTAAAGAGATGTGAGCTCTGAGAGATGCTCTTATTTTTACTACGTATTTTCACTGTATCGGGGCTCTCTGCTGTATTTTACATGGTAGAGATCTTCCCCAATTATTTGTTACCATTCTCGTACCGATACTGTCGTTGCTGTTGCTGTTGCTGTATTAGCGTCGTGTCGGTCTTGCTGTATCGGTCATTTTGTTGTTGCTCGGTCATTCATGTTGTTAAGTATTCTGTTCGATGGGGCGTATGCTTGTTCACGGTATATATGCTAGACATGAGGCCCATCTGGAATCGGTATTGATTTTCTTGATTGCAATAAGTAATTTCCTCACGGGATATGATCAAGTATATTCTTTTGAATGTACTTATGGATTCCAAGTGTTCACTTATTGGTCAGGTCTTTGGATATGTCTTGTTTCTAACCGATTACTGTCTTTTGTTTGTAGTCCTAAGTGATATCGTTTTTACCACTTAGGGATTTCCAAGTAGTGGAGGTGCGTTTGGTTCTAATGCTATATCAGCGGAATATTCGTATCTCGTACTCCGCACCTCGGTTGTGGTTTTGTCGGCTTTTCGATCGAATTTGATGCCGACAAAGTCCGTATATTTTTCGCCGACAACAGAAATGTCAGATTTTCTATTTTCTAGTTACAAATTAGTGTGTATTTTTCCTCCAAATCCAGGACCCAAATGCACTCATTAGGTGGTGACACACAAACTATGACAGATAACTCCCTTCTGTTTCTTTCATGATTCAACTCAGCCATAACAGCAACAATATTCATGGTTCAATCACACAAAATATTGGATTTTCTATTTTCTTATTACAAATTAGTGTGTTTTTTCCCTCCAAATCCAGTACCCAAATGCACTCATTAGGTGGTGACACACAAACTATGACAGATAACTCACTTCTGTTTCTTTCATGATTCATCATATCCATAACAGCAACAATATTCATGGACAAATCATACAGAATACCTGATTTTCTATTTTCTAATTGCAAATTATTGTGTATTTTTCCTCCAAATCCAGGACCAAAATGCACTCATTAGGTGGTGATGGACAAACTATGACAGATAACTCCCTTCTGATTCTTTCATGATTCAACTCACCCATAACAGCAACAATATTGATGGTTCAATCACACAAACTATTGGATTTTCTATTTTCTTATTACAAATTGGTGTGTTTTTTCCCTCCAAATCCAGTACCCAAATGCACTCATTAGGTGGTGACACACAAACTATGACAGATAACTCACTTCTGTTTCTTTCATGATTCAACTTATCCATAACAACAACGATATTCATGGACCAATCATACAGAATACCTGATTTTCTATTTTCTAATTGCAAATTAGTTTGTATTTTTCCTCCAAATCCACGACCCAAATGCACTCATTAGGTGGTGATGGACAAACTATGACAGATAACTCCCTTCTGATTCTTTCATGATTCAGCTCACCCATAACAGCAACAATATTCATGGTTCAATCACACAAAATATTGGATTTTCTATTTTCTTATTACAAATTAGTGTGTTTTTTCCCTCCAAATCCAGTACCCAAATGCACTCATTAGGTGGTGACACACAAACTATGACAGATAACTCACTTCTGTTTCTTTCATGATTCAACTTATCCATAACAGGAACAATATTCATGGTTCCATCACACAAAATGTCAGATTTTCTATTTTCTAATTGCAAATTAGTGTGTATTTTTCCTCCAAATCCAGTACCCAAATGCACTCATTAGGTGGTGACACACAAACTATGACAGATAACTCACTTCTGTTTCTTTCATGATTCAACTTATCCATAACAGGAACAATATTCATGGTTCCATCACACAAAATGTCAGATTTTCTATTTTCTAATTGCAAATTAGTGTGTATTTTTCCTCCAAATCCAGTACCCAAATGCACTCATTAGGTGGTGACACACAAACTATGACAGATAACTCACTTCTGTTTCTTTCATGATTCAGCTCACCCATAACAGCAACAATATTCATGGACTTATCACACAAAATGTCAGATTTTCTATTTTCTTATTACAAATTAGTGTGTATTTTCCCTCCAAATCCAGTACCCAAATGCACTCATTAGGTGGTGACAAACAAACTATGACAGATAACTCACTTCTGTTTCTTTCATGATTCAACTTATCCATAACAGCAACAATATTCATGGACAAATCATACAGAATACCTGATTTTCTATTTTCTAATTGCAAATTAGTGTGTATTTTTCCTCCAAATCCAGGACCCAAATGCACTCATTCGGTGGTGACACACAAACTTTGACAGATAACTCACTTCTGTTTCTTTCATGATTCAACTTATCCATAACAGGAGCAATATTCATGGACAAATCATACAGAGTACCTGATTTTCTATTTTCTAATTGCAAATTAGTGTGTATTTTTCCTCCAAATCCAGGACGCAAATGCACTCATTAGGTGGTGACAGACAAAATATGACAGATAACTCACTTCTGTTTCTTTCATGATTCAACTTATCCATAACAGGAACAGTATTCATGGGCTAATCACACAAAATATAAGATTTTCTATTTTCTAATTGCAAATTAGTGTGTATTTTCCCTCCAAATCCAGTACCTAAATGCACTCATTACGTCCGAGAACTGTTTCGCGGGGTTCGAATTTACTTCTCGCGCACAAATTTTGTGCGTGATTTTAACACGGCAATATTTCTGGATACCCTGAAATTCGCGACGATCGTATAAGGGTATATGTAAACTCAGCACTATTTCTGTGCGCGTGATGCACATTACTCTACTCTCAAATAAAAATAATTTATTTCAGTCTCTAGCAGAACCGAATTATTATTCTGTACGAACAACACTTACTTCTATTTACGAATAAAAAAGAAATCTTGAGTCAGTATTAATTCCAAAATATTAATCTACCAAACAACAATTCGATTCTGCTCCCCTAGTTGTGAATTATATTTCTTGACTACAATATTCCCTTTTTAAAATGTAGATTCTATTATGCTTGATTTATTCCTATTGCGACGTATTACGAATCCTCCATTATTTCTAATATTCTCAAAATTAAGTTCAAGATTAGTAGTAGTTTTGTATTATGTATGTACTGTTATTTTCTACATTAGTTCACCCATAGATAAACTTTCATTCATCAATGCTGTTATTGCCGGATCAATATAGACGTTTCTTTTCTTTTTCTTCTTTGGTCCACTACAATTAGTGGAGCTGCTACTAGTAATATTTGCATCGCCCTGCTTATTGTTGGTGTAATTTGTCGAACTTTCGTTCCTAAATCTGTCCCTCATCATTTCTTCCAATTTCCTTCCTGTTTCTGGGTGTTTTCGCATCTCGCCAATTTTGTCGCACAAGTCACTGAACAACTCGCGACCTTCCTCCATCCATCCATTTCTGCTTCCACTGTCTGAATCGCAGAATTCTTTTTTTTGTCGCGGAATCGTGGCATCACCCTTTCGCCGCTGCTGGTTCACCCATACATGATGCTCATTGTAGATTAGTACCAATGCAAATGCTTCATCTGCTATAGTAAATATATCACTCAGCAAGTGCCTCTCCTTCCGTTGTTTGAAATTGGAATTTGTCGGATTGATTGCCGACATGATTCTTGTAACAAAATAATAAAAATCTTCATCTTCCGCGTCTTTGTATGTTCTGTATTGAGGGTTTAAAATACCTGTGTTTTCATATTCTGTGTCTTGAATAACTGCAACAGTACCAGGGAATGTGATAGGGACTCGACCTTTTCTGTAATCGTCTGTACGGAAGTATCATAAGTATCAACGGGCAGCATGTTAGTGTTGTCGGACCAAAAATAGATTCTCAAAATCCTAATTTCAACAACCAATTCTCCCACCTGTATTTACCTATCCAGTTTTTTCTCGCTAATGTTTGTGAGTTGTGCCTCAATGCAGTCAGTACTGTCCCTACTCGTTTCCTGTAAAAGGAACAGAATGCCGCAAGTGGAATATTTGGTGGCTTCATAACCGCACTTTCTCCAACAGCTTTATTTATTACAAGCGCCGTTACCTTGTCATTGATAGGGAACTTCATGTTGGGGTACCAATGTTTTTTGACGTAATCCCTTAGCTGCTTCTCCACTCTTTCACTCATATCACTCAAAGCCTTAAGCATATCGTTGTCTATTATAAGTCCATATTCGTCTGTAATTGTACTTACTGCTCGTTCTCTTGTGTCGCCGGCATTGTAACTCCCCTCTCCCTGCATGGTTGCCTCCGTTTGTTTAGGTACCATTACTACCTTTCCCACCCCTATATGTGGTTCCCTCTCTTGTTTCCGTAAGCGTTTTGCCACTTCCTCTGCCAATTTGTCATATTGGATATTTTTCATGACATGTTCGGCAACATCCTCTAAATTGTAGCATTCTCCGTTAGATGTTTTCTCTACCACATTGGTTTTTGTTCCTTCTTTCTGTTGGTTCGTTACTGTAGTGGTGGTTGTGTTGGTAATGGTCAGCGCTGGTTCGTTACTCTGGTTGATGGTGTTTTGTTCTTCCGTGTTTGTAGTAGTAGAAATTGTGTTGTCGGAACCATTTTTTTTACTGTTGCCCTTTGATGCGTTCATAGTTGTGGTATTACTGTTACACACTTTGTTAGTAATTGCGGTGTTTGTTTTAACTCTTCTTTTCTTACCGTTGTTGTCCCCTGTATTTTGATGATCACCGGGCCGGATGGTTTTGTTGTTTCGAAGGGTCTTCCCCTCGGATTTTTTGCTTCGTCGTGTCTTTCCGATAGCATTCATATTTTTTTATTTTATTTTCTGAATACGGTGTCGATCAAGAATCATGTGTTTCTTTTTGTGTGGTTTTGTGTGTGTACTAATAATTTGTCGGGTTGTGTACGGTGTTTTGTGTTGTGTGTGTTGTGTGTGTCGTGTGTGTGTGTGTGTGTGTACGGTGTTTCGTGTAGTATGTGTACGATGTTTTGTGTGTAGAATTTTTCCGTGGGTTCTGTACTATGTTGTTTGCCCGAACATCTTCTGTGTGTTGTCTGGTTTTGGGCGCGCTGTTATATTTGTAGCAGTAGAGCACGTACCTGTGCAAGCCACCCCTCCCGCGCCATAATTTTTTCAGAAGGGAAACATTTGATCACACTAAGGTTATGTATTTCAATCCTCTAGTCACATGTAGAATCTCGTAGACTGCTGCACCTAACATACCGTACTGTCTTGTGTGCCATTTGTATCTACAAACCACATCATTGTCTGTACTGTGTGTGTCAAAGTTGTTCCCAATATGCATTTAAAAGTTGTTCCCAACATGCATTTCGTAAGTCATGTGATATGCATTCATGGCCTGGTACAAAAACTTTGGTAGTCATTACCAAATGAGACTGTTTGTGCCCTGGAATTGCACCAAAAATACCCTCATCATGTTTGCCATTTTGAGAGTCAAACCACAACATTTTGGGCATTCTGAGTGGCAAAGTTGTTCCCAATATGCATTTGATGAGTCATGATAAATGTATTCATAGTTTTGACCGGATACTTTTGGAGTCATTACCCAATCAGTTAGTTTGTGCCCTAGAATTGCACCAAAAATACCCTCATGTTTGCCATTTCGAGAGTCAAACCACAACATTTACAGCATTCTGTGTGACAAAGTTGTTCCCAATATGTATTTGATGAGTCATGAGGAATGTATTCATTGCTTGGACCAGATACTTTTTGAGTCATTACCCAATAAGTTAGTTTGTGCCCTGGAATTGCACCAAAAATACCCTCATGTTTGTCAGTTGGAGAGTGAAACCTTAAGATTTTGGGCATTCTATGTGTCATAGTTGTTTCCAATATGCATTGGATGAGTCATGATGAATGCATTCATGGCTTGGACCCGATACTATTTGAGTCATTACCCAATCAGTTAGTTTTTGCCCTAGAATTGCACCAAAAATACCCCCATGTTTGCCATTTGTAGAGTCAAACCTTAAGATTTTTGTCATTCTATGTGCCACAGTTGTTCCCAATATGCATTGGATGAGTCATGATGAATGTATTCATGGCTTGGACCAGATACTTTTTGAGTCATTACCGAATAAGTTAGTTTGTGCCCTGGAATTGCACCAAAAATACACCCATGTTTGCCATTTGGAGAGTCAAACCACAACATTTACAGCATTCTGTGTGACAAAGTTGTTCCCAATATGTATTTGATGAGTCATGAGGAATGTATTCATTGCTTGGACCGGATACTTTTTGAGTCATTACCCAATAAGTTAGTTTGTGCCCTGCAATTGCACCAAAAATACCCTCATGTTTGTCAGTTGGAGAGTCAAACCTTAAGATTTTGGGCATTCTATGTGACAAAGTTGTTCGCACTATGCATTTGATGAGTCATGATGAATGTATTCATGGCTTGGACCCGATACTTTTTGAGTCATTACCCAATAAGAAGTTAGTTTGTGCCCTGGAATTGCACCAAAAATACCCACATGTTTGCCATTTGGAGACTCAAACCTTAAGATTTTGGGCATTCTATGTGACAAAGTTGTTTCCAATATGCATTGGAAGAGTCATGATGAATATATTCATGGCTTGGACCAGATACTTTTTGAGTCATTACCGAATAAGTTAGTTTGGGCCCTGGAATTGCACCAAAAATACCCCCGTGTTTTCCATTTGTAGAGTCAAACCACAACATTTTGGGCATTCTATGTAACAAAGTTGTTTCCAATATGCATTGGATGAGTCATGATGAATGTATTCATGGCTTGGACCCGATACTTTTTGAGTCATTACCCAATAAGTTAGTTTGTGCCCTGGAATTGCACCAAAAATACCCCCATGATTGCCATTTGTAGAGTCAAACCACAACATTTTGGGCATTCTGTGTGACAAAGTTGTTCTCAATATGCATTTGATGAGTCATGATGAATGTATTCATGGCTTGGACCAGATAATTTTTGAGTCATTACCGAATAAGTTAGTTTGTGCCCTGGAATTGCACACAAAATACCCCCGTGTTTGCCATTTGGAGAGTCAAACCACAACATTTTGGGCATTCTATGTGACAAAGTTGTTTCGAATATGCATTGGATGAGTCATGATGAATGTATTCATGGCTTGGACCCGATAATTTTTGAGTCATTACCCAATAAGTTAGTTTGTGCCCTGGAATTGCACCAAAAATACCCCCATGATTGCCATTTGGAGAGTCAAACCACAACATTTTGGGCATTCTGTGTGACAAAGTTGTTCTCAATATGCATTTGATGAGTCATGATGAATGTATTCATGGCTTGGACCAGATAATTTTTGAGTCATTACCGAATAAGTTAGTTTGTGCCCTGGAATTGCACACAAAATACCCCCGTGTTTGCCATTTGGAGAGTCAAACCACAACATTTTGGGCATTCTATGTGACAAAGTTGTTTCGAATATGCATTGGATGAGTCATGATGAATGTATTCATGGCTTGGACCCGATACTTTTTGAGTCATTACCCAATAAGAAGTTAGTTTGTGCCCTGGAATTGCACCAAAAATACCCACATGTTTGCCATTTCGAGAGTCAAACCACAACATTTACAGCATTCTGTGTGACAAAGTTGTTCCCAATATGTATTTGATGAGTCATGAGGAATGTATTCATTGCTTGGACCAGATACTTTTTGAGTCATTACCCAATAAGTTAGTTTGTGCCCTGGAATTGCACCAAAAATACCCTCATGTTTGTCAGTTGGAGAGTGAAACCTTAAGATTTTGGGCATTCTATGTGTCATAGTTGTTTCCAATATGCATTGGATGAGTCATGATGAATGCATTCATGGCTTGGACCCGATACTATTTGAGTCATTACCCAATCAGTTAGTTTTTGCCCTGGAATTGCACCAAAAATACCCACATGTTTGCCATTTGTATATTCAAACCACAACATTTTGGGCATTTTGTGTGACAAAGTTATTCCCAATATGCATTTGATGAGTCATGATGAATGTATTCATTGCTTGGACCGGATACTTTTTGAGTCATTACTATCCAATAAGTTAGTTTGTGCCCTGCAATTGCACCAAAAATACCCTCATGCTTGCCCTTTGGAGAGTCAAACCACATCATTTTTGGCATTCTGTGTGGCAAAGTTGTTTCCAATATGGTTAGGGTTACATCCTGTTCGAAAATTAAGTAATTATTTATTCTTATATGTGGACTTCTCGCAAGTTCTTTACCCCCATGTACCATGTACCAGCATTTACATACAAGTAAGGACCAGAGTATGTACCGAAAAATGAGTTTTTCACATGACAATCCCTAACATTATCTAGTACAAAAAACGTGTACGAATCTACAGGGGTAGAAACCTACACGGATTCACTACCGAAAAATTATCTAGTACTAAAAAGGTATAGACATCTACTGGTGTAGAAACGTACACGAATTCAATACCGAAAATTTTCTAGTAAGGTGTAAAGATCTTCCCGTGTAGAAATCTACTTGGATTCAGTACTTAAAATTATTCAGTACTAAAAAGGTGTAGAAATCTTCACTACTACAAAATCCTGTAGAATTGTACAGGATGTAGTACCTACTTCGATCGACCGATGATTTTTTTCTACCTCGCGACAAAAAAAAAATCTCTCTCACACAAACACACAGTAATGTTATTTTCTACCTCGCGACAAAAAAAATCACTTTTTCTACCTCACAACAAAAAAAAACAATCTACCTCGCAACAAAAAAAAATACACTTCATAATCTGCCTTCTTACATCCGACTTATTTGAGTAGAGTGTTGGTTCTTGCAATCAACACTCCGTCCGAGAACGTGGGATCCGACCCTCTTTGAGCACAACGATCCGTTCTCATTTATTTTAGTCCGAAATAACAGCCTTGTACTGGAAAAGAAGTAGTTAGCATTTGACGAGAAGGGGATTTGCTGGATAGATATTGTTTGGACTGCAGCCTTACATATACGTCTTGAAATCAATGAACTGGCTTTGTCCCTTGCAATTATATCAACAGGAACAAGGTACTGTTTTTCGTGACATGGAGTAAGAAGTATTCTACGGCAGCAACAACAATTTCATCGGGACGATTGTCGGAACGTCGGAACAAGCAAAGGTAAGAATGAGAGAGATCGGCATCGGCATCGGCATCGGCATCGGCATCAGCATATTGGTCTTCCACTCCACCAGCATTACTGATTCCCTTCTGTTTTCTTCTTATTTTCACAGGAACAGATCGGAAGCAACCATCGAATTGGATCGGAAGCAACCATCGAATCGGAAGCAACCGAATCCGATTCGGAAGCAACAAATCTTCCCCTGTAGGTGCGCTGAATTTTCCCTGATTGGTGATCTGAAATTTCCCTGATCGGAAGCAACCATCGAATCGGAAGCGGAAGCAACCATCGAATCGGAAGCAACCGAATCCGATTCGGAAGCCACGAATCTTCCCCTGTAGGTGCGCTGAATTTTCCCTGATTGGTGATAATTACGAATCGATCGGCATGTACATTATCATATTATTCTGTTGTTATTATTTACTCTATGTAGTACATCAATAGATACTCACCCATTTTGTTCAATTATCATATCATATATTTGAATAGGATCGCCGGCAACAACAACGGCAACGACTCGTCGATTCGACAGCAAGCGGCAGCAAGAGCAACAGCAGCAAGTGGCAGCGAGAGCAACAGCGGAAAGCGGCAGCAAGAGCAACGGCGGAAAGCGGCAGCGAGAGCAACAGCAGCAAGCGGCAGCGAGAGCAACAGCGGAAAGCAGCAGCGAGAGCAACAGCAGCAAGCGGCAGCGAGAGCAACAGCGGAAAGCGGCAGCGAGAGCAACAGCGGAAAGCAGCAGCGAGAGCAACAGCAGCAAGCGGCAGCGAGAGCAACAGCGGAAAGCGGCAGCGAGAGCAACAGCAGCAAGCGGCAGCGAGAGCAACAGCAGCAAGCGGCAGCGAGAGCAACAGCGGAAAACAGGAGCAAGAGCAACAGCAGCAAGCGGCAGCGAGAGCAACAGCGGAAAGCAGGAGCAAGAGCAACAGCAGCAAGCGGCAGCAGCAAGAGCAACAGCAGCAAGCGGCAGCAGCGAGAGCAACAGCAGCAAGCGGAAACGATTGAACCCACCGCAACCGGAAACGATTGTTGTCGGCGAAAAAAATACGGACTGTTGTCGGCATCAAATTCGATCGGAAAAGCCGACAAAACGAACCGACGACCGAGGTGCGGGAAGACGATACGAGATACGAATATTCCAACGATCAAGCATTAGTATCAAACGCACCTCCATTACGTGAAATCCTTAAGTGGTAAAAACGATATCACCTAAGGCTACAAACAAAAGAGGATAATCGGTTAGGAACAAGAAATATCCAAAGACCTGAACAGTAAGTAAACACTTGGAATCCTTAAGTACATTCAAAAGAATATACTTAATATCCCGTGAGGAAATTACTTATTGGAATCAAGAAAATCAATACCGATTCCAAATGGGCCTCATCTATCTCAAATACCACGAACAAGCATACACCCCATTGGATAAAACACTTAACCTCGTATACGACAAAATGACTGATACAGTAAGACCGACACGACACTAATACAGCAACAGCAACAGCAGTATCGGTACGATGAAACCTATAGTGAAAAGACCGGGGAAGATCTCTACCATGCAAAATACAGCAGAGAGCCCCGATACAGTAAAAAAATACACAGTAAAAATAAGAGCGTCTCTCTGAGCTCACATCTCTTTAAATATTAACATCATATACCTTTGGTCGATTTTTAGAGGAACAACAGGTTATAGAGCCCTTATAACTTACACTTGTGTCCCGCAAGAGCACCAGTGTTTACCTTAAGCTACCTATCTCCGGCCGTTCAGCACCTCCACTGTCGGTTAACTCCAGAGGAAATTCTGTGCTTAGCTCCCTGTGCGGCACATTCTCGGCCTCCCCACATCTCATTCTTTCTCTCTCTTTCCCTTCACCTCCCTGCTCGCGGATCAAGGGGTGTGATACAGATCCTACCAGCATCTTCTTTTGTAATCCACGACCAAGCACGGCACCGGTTAATACAAGAACACCGACGATTGTTTCTCCGACGAACGTTCCGGAAATCCACGACCAAGACCGGCAAGCACCTCCGCGGATCGTTCCGCCGATCACTCGATAATCCTACCTTGACGATCGTCATACAAGACGATTAATCCGTATCGACGATACTGATTCCAACAACACATACGACACAGGTTAATTTGGCAACGCTTCAATATTGCCCGTTAACATCACCATCGCCGTCGTAACAACGATTAATCGCCGGTTAACAACAAACGGATTAAACCTTCGCCACACCGCAACAACGGATTCAATACGACGACGAGATGCCAACTCCATTTGACTGGACTCCAATCCATGGAATCGAATTTCGATTTTCCAGCGCTAGCAACCCAGCTGCGGCCACTTCCCTTAACAAAGCCTACTCTGAAATAATTGACAAAGATGAACTCTCAGAATTCTTCGTCACCCGCGAGGAGGAAGAAGAAGACGATGGACCACTAGAGATAGCTCCGGATCCACAACTACACATCCTCAATTGCATCGCAAAGGCTATTGCCATCAACATAGTGGAACCACCACCGGATGAAATAACAAAAGGCCACATTGCAAATCTCCTCGACAAATGTGTTATCAAACATGTCAGAAATGGTGGATCTACAAAACGCATGAGATACAAAACTGATTTTGACGCCGCTGCAAAGCATGCCATTAGGACCAACACAGATGATGAGCCAATTGTTCTAATTGAAATCACAATTACCCACTGGCGTTTCAAAAAAAATTGGCGCCCAGACCTATTCATGGAAGCCTACACTGGAGAACCACCATCAGATTATGAGGTAGACGTTCCAGATACACCTGCTGCAACGGCTGCAACTGTCTCCCCTATCGAGATGGGACAGTTAACCACCCTACTCCAACAATTGGTCAACAACGGCAACAATAACAACAACAACGCCACCAACAACAATACCGGCGCCAACCACCAATCTCTTGACCTTCCATGGAATCCAGCAACATTACCACCACCAGTGAAGGACCGTTACTACAGGAAAGATGAATTCCTCACCAGAGATGACATGAAAGACTTCCCAATCACCTACACCGACTCATCGGGAAATGAAACCATTGTCAGGCAAAACTACTACCTACACAATCTAGGCAGCGGGAGAAATGACCAACGTCTGATCACCAGAAGCGGTGACTGTTTTGATCTGACCAGAGCCTCTGACAAGTCCAAAGAAGCAGCTAGAGACAAACTGTTCCTCTCAGGATTCCCACAACTAAAGGATGCAACAGACCCTCAGGTTAGGAAATGGTACCGAGAAATCACAGCTCATTCCCAGCAACATCATATTTATGTACACCCATACTATCTATTCAGACGTGAAGCTGACCACCTCAGAGGATTCACAATTGGTGATGACCTTCCACACGACCTGCCTTCTAGATATGAATTGGCTATCAATGAATGGGGAAATCTCATTTACACGGCACTGAGAACTGATAAAATCATCCCTGACTCATGTGCAAGTATGAAGGCCACTATTCAGAGCTTTGAAGGTGGACAAGGATACGAAGCGCTATACACAGTTATTGCTCAAACACATCCCAACTCAAAAAGGCCATCCAATGCCAGCAGAATGGTCAGAAACCCTCCCAACCAAGATCCAAATGAATCTCTTGAAGAATACTACTTCCGGTACAAGGATTATTTGAGACTTAGAGTGTTCCTCCAAAACCAACCCAGCACTATCAGTTCAACAGAAGAAGTTAGCAACCTGATTGCAGGAACCACCCTCTCAGAAGAGCTCTTCAAAAAGACAGAAGATGAACGCGACTCTGATGATCAATTCAAAAGAGACAAATACAAAGCAGGTAGGCTTCTCCAAACCCTTCAAACCTATGAACAAGAGATCAAGGCTGAACAAAAGTACAAGAGGGACACCTCCAAACCAATTCGGCCCAAGCAACTGCCTGTCTCAGGTACCAGGCCAGATCCCCGTCGGAATGATCGGTTTCAAAAGCGCGCTAGCAACAGCACTGTTAGGACACCTTCTACTTTGACATCCCACTCAATCAGCCTGATTGAATCACTTGGCTACCCGGAGATGGATGAAGAATCCGACGATCCCTTCCTCCACCAAGCATACTGCAATGCCATCACGGCATTCGATAAGCAACCTAGTCTTTTTGACACATCCAGAAAATGTATTGTTTGCCACATGTCTGGTCACAATTTTGATAATTGTCCTGCGTTGCAAGATATTGAGTCCCTGAAGAAACATAGGATTGCTGCGGCTGTTTTTCTCAACAAATCCAATAAGCAGACCCAACAACTCTTGGATTCCACCCAGCAAATCTCTCAGATCAACATTGGCAATGAAGATCGAGATGAGGTTTCACCTGATGCTGCAGTAGAAAACCAAAATTTTTGCAATGGCCAAGAATAGAAAGTCTTTCTTGGAGCCATACTATGACATCACCTCAAGATGATCCCCAAGGATTTGACAACATCACAGCGCCCCAAGTGAACAGCTTATGCCCCTCCTTGGACTCCAGCAGTGTCAGCTCCTATGAATCTGTCATAATTGGTGCCGTCGACCTCCTTCCAAAAGACAGCCTCCAGTCATCTATACCAATTGATGTCTACTGTGACATGGAATCACCCAGGGCTACATCCCCTACATTGGAATCACACCCGAAGACCAATGAGGATCCCAATTTCGATAGGGACAACCCTACGCCAGTTGATACATACAATGTGCAATCCCTCGTCCCACCGGACCCTATTGCAGCTACAGCTTACTTCCAGCAGGGAGTCCGGGCTCAGATTGACACCGGTGCAAAAGTTTCCTGCACAAATCTCAAGCACATCCTGCATGGTTACAAACCTTACACCAAGCTGAGGAAATGTCCGGTCAGGCTCACGGCAGCAATTGGAGGAAAGGCAGCGACCTGTATTCCTGAAGGGTCAGGCTATGTGCACATACCAGCCCCCAATCCTGTCGGGTATGTTAGAGTCTCCTTCTACTATTCTCCCTTGCTGTCAACAACATTGCTTAGTGAGAATGACCTTTGTGGAATGACACCTCGCGTGAGAAATCAGTTCAGTGGACAGTCTATTCACAAAGTCTTCAATGACGACCATGACTCATCTGTTCGACAAAATGGAAACCTCACCATTATCTGTCATCACAAGCAGAGCACCGCCAAAAGTATTGTCCTACATGGAAGTATCATTGATTCTCAGTGCTACACACATCCAGTACTCATCCCAGACATTGATATTGCCTCTCCATATGCCAATTGTGCAACGTCCTCTGCATATGCCTTAGCGACTGACACACAGTTCAAGAAAGCTTGTGAACTGGCCTCAAACGAAGCCATTAGTCGCTACAGATATGATGTCTACACGAATCTTGTCACACTGCAAAAATGCACAGAAGCAGCTCAAGCTCGGTCTGGCATCAGTGACGCGCTAACTTTTGATGCTAAATTGTTCTTCACCAAGATTGTGGACAAAAATATCCCCATCCAAGCCATCAAAACCAAGACATCGAAACTTCTGTGGCACCAGAGATTAGGACACCCATGCGATGACTTTCTGTATCAAGCTCATAAGCACATCATTGGAGTACCAAAGTTCAAGCGCCAAACAAGTATTCTTGATCAATGCCCCACTTGCATACAATGTAAGCAAACCAAAACACCTGCTGGCTCACATTCCACTCGCAAGGCCACACAACCGTTTCAGGGTTTATCTATTGATTTTGCATTCTCAGGTACCAAATCCTCCAACAGCAAACGCAAGCGCGATTATGAAGGCATTCATGGAGAAACTGCTTGGATTCTCATCACAGATCACTATACTGGTATGAAATATGGAGACACGCGAATCTCTAAAGCAGCGCCACTACACTGGTTAGAGCATTTCTTCGCCCAGCACAACCCAACTTGTGCCGACAAGTATGTTTCAGTTGATCAAGGTGGAGAACTCTATCACAATCCTGACATCAGAAACCTATTCTCTGCGTTTGGATATTCAATTTTCCCCACTGGCGCGGACGCTTCCCACCAGAATGGCACAGTTGAAAGAGCACACCGAACTCTTGCTAACTCCATGAGGACAATGCTGTCTGGTGCTAATTTGCCCATCAAGTTCTGGCCCTTTGCTTTCTACCATGCACTCCGGTTGTCCAATGCATTCCCTGAAGGCACCCAACTACATTCGCCATTGGAATTGGCAACTGGCCGTAAGGAAAACCTTGCTGATTTCCGAACCTTTGGTTGTCGAGTTTGGGTTAGACCTCCAGGCAAGAGATCCATCAAGCTCAAACCCAACGCAAGAAAAGGGATATTTCTAGGTTTTGTACCCTACACAACCAGAAACATTCTGTGGTATGATACTGAGACACACAGAGTCAAGATAGCCACACATGTCAGGTTTGATGAAGGCATGAATGATCTCCCACTTGAAGACCTCCCCACTAATGTCAAACACCTGCTCAGGACAGATGACAACATTCCACTTCCTGCAGAATCCACTGAGGTGTCATCCAGTGATTTTCAATTCTCTATCTCCCCCTTTGCCGATCTCACCAATCTCAGGCTCACTGTCTCCCCATCTTGTACTGATCAAACATTTGGCCTCCGGTATGCCAATGATTCACTGCTTGGCAGAGCTTACATCACAGACATCCTCCCAAAAAGCCCTGCCTCAAAACTTTTCTCCTCACACAAGAAATCTCTCTCCAAGCTACGAGGTGCTTATATTGTATCTATCAATCACAATCGTGTCTTTACTGCTGCTGATGTTACTACAGCTTTACAGACCTGCCACGATCGAGGGGTGAGGGATTCTTCAATAGACACACCAATTACCTTTGCACTTGAAGAGAAATTGTCTATGAAGGAGGTCAGGAAACACTCAAATGAATATGGTTTATTTGCTCCCAATACCTCCTGGAAGGAACCCACTGCTGAAGAAGATCCACCATTCTTGGACCGGATTTCCTCCATTCAAACCATCAAGCGCATTGGTACCAAATACAAGCAGCTGATACAATCGAGAATCAACCAGGTCAATAGCACTGAAACACTCCATGCCAACATCCAAAAACACCTAGCCCCAACTGAGGATGACATGGAGGTTGTCATTCCCACTATTGATATTGCATCACTTCGAGCCATCACCAAGCTTCACAAACCAGGCAACCATGAACTACCACTAGATGCAGATTCACTACCAACTGAAGAAATTGAACTTTTCATCAAGGCCATCAACTCCAAGGCAACTACACCTGAAGAACAAGCACTAGGGCACTTCACTCGAAGGAATCTCAAGCCTTTATCTACATGGCCTGAATGGCAAGCTGGGGAGCGAAAACAGCTTGATCAGTTTGAAGATTTGGAAATGTTTGGATCACCAATTCAATACCCTAAGGACCCAGACGCTATTATTCTCAGGCCTCACTGGCAATACAGTGTAAAAAGGAATGGTGTCAGAAGAGCCAGGCAATGTTGCAATGGAAGCAAATATGCAGCCCCAACCCTGCATGCCATAGCAATGTCATACTCATCATGTGTTGAACATCCCATTCAAAGGCTATTCTTTGCTATTGCTGCAAGCCTCAATCTCAAAGTTTATGGGGGGGACGCGGCTGACGCATATGCCCATTCTCCAGGGCCCAACATCCCTACATACATGACTATTGACGATGCATATGCAGAATGGTACAGACACAAGCATGGAAAGGACATAGACCGACGATTGGTACTTCCAGTTCTTCGAGCACTTCAAGGCCACCCAGAATCAGGTAGACTATGGGAGACCCACATCAACAAGATCCTGAAAGGTCCCGATCTCAACTTCAAGACCACCACGCATGACAGAACAATCTATACAACAGTTTTTGAAGGTGAAACAGTCTACATGCTGAGACAAGTTGACGATTTTGCACTGGCTTGCACATCAGAATCTATATCTGACAAGATCTATGACATAATTGGCGCAAAGCTGAAGCTCCCTAGAGAAGATGCTGTCCCCTTCACCAAAATGGGTTTGCTTGAAGACTTCAATGGAATTGATGTCAAACAGACAGCTGACTACATTGAACTGTCTTGCGCCAATTACATTGACCGGATTATGACATCCCACGGTTGGGAGACTGATTCTAAGATGAAACCCCACTCCAAACCATCAGCGCCGTTATCAAATGAAGTACTGAGCCAACTGCAATCACATACGAATGGACCATTGGAAGGCACCAAGGAACACGCTGCATTACAATCCACATCAGGGTTCTCCTACAGAACACTCTTGGGTGAAATGATGTTTGCATATGTGAGCTGCCGGCCAGACATTGGCTATGCAGTGACCCTGATGTCAAAATACAGCTCCAATCCCACTGCATTCCACTATTCCAGTCTGAAGAACATCGCTCGATATCTCAGAACGACCCGATCCTGGGGTATTAGATTCTATAGACCGAATGCAGAACCATCTCTTCCATCAGGAGAACCATATGACGATGTAGTCCAAGATGAATCACTCCCAGAATACCCTGTAGATATCAAGGATAGCAAGTTGATGTGTTTTGTTGATGCAGCATATGGAAATGATCCAAAACATCGCAGGTCCACCACAGGATATGTGTTCACTTATGCGGGTGGAGCAATTGTTTACAGATCCAAAGCGCAATCACTCACTGCACAGAGTTCTACAGAAGCAGAATTCATTGCTGCAGTCACAGCGGCCAAAACAGCCAGATACCTCAGATTCGTACTCAAAGAATTAGGATTTGCCCAAGCTGGTCCAACCCCTATCTATGAAGACAATGCATCGGCAATTGAGATCATCAATGCTCAGAAGCCAACTGAAAGAACCAGACATATTGAAATCAGGTTCTTTGCAATTCAAGCTTGGAAAGAAAATGGTGAAATCAAGATGATTCATATTCCGGGTGTTATCAACCCGGCTGATGATCTAACCAAACCATTGGGATGGATCTTGCACGCCCGACACGCAAGATACATCATGGGACACTACCCAGGTTAAATTCACCTTGAATGACTAGATCGAACGTTCGAATCGAATTACGTGAACAAGTCAAGGATCACTTTGATTACCATTCCGATTCGATCCAAGTGCCATTCAGATTCGTTCCGAATTGGACGACACGACGTTGATTCGATATTCGGCTTGAATCGATTCAAAGCAAAGGTGTACACCGACAGTAATCCAACATTGATAGCGTGTTGGATCAAGGGGTGTGTTGTCGGCGAAAAAAATACGGACTGTTGTCGGCATCAAATTCGATCGGAAAAGCCGACAAAACGAACCGACGACCAAGGTGCGGGAAGACGATACGAGATACGAATATTCCAACGATCAAGCATTAGTATCAAACGCACCTCCATTACGTGAAATCCTTAAGTGGTAAAAACGATATCACCTAAGGCTACAAACAAAAGAGGATAATCGGTTAGGAACAAGAAATATCCAAAGACCTGAACAGTAAGTAAACACTTGGAATCCTTAAGTACATTCAAAAGAATATACTTAATATCCCGTGAGGAAATTACTTATTGGAATCAAGAAAATCAATACCGATTCCAAATGGGCCTCATCTATCTCAAATACCACGAACAAGCATACACCCCATTGGATAAAACACTTAACCTCGTATACGACAAAATGACTGATACAGTAAGACCGACACGACACTAATACAGCAACAGCAACAGCAGTATCGGTACGATGAAACCTATAGTGAAAAGACCGGGGAAGATCTCTACCATGCAAAATACAGCAGAGAGCCCCGATACAGTAAAAAAATACACAGTAAAAATAAGAGCGTCTCTCTGAGCTCACATCTCTTTAAATATTAACATCATATACCTTTGGTCGATTTTTAGAGTAACAACAACGATAACACCAATCGATCCAACACCAATCGATCTGCAACACGAATCGATCTGCAAAACAAATCGATCCAACACCAATTGATCTGCAACACCAATCGCTCCAACACCAATCGCTCCAACACCAATCGATCTGCAACACCAATCGATCCAACACCAATCGATCCAACACCAATCGATCTGCAACACGAATCGATCTGCAAAACGAATCGATCCAACACCAATCAATCCAACACCAATCGATCTGCAACACGAATCGATCTGCAAAACGAATCGATCTGCAAAACGAATCGATCCAACACCAATCAATCTGATCCAACAGCTCCTCCACCGGGGATCCGGCATCAAATCGATCCTAATCCACAGGCGCTCAGCAACGAATCTTCGGCATAGAAACGCTCCTCCTCCACCGGCACCGGCGCTCGTCAACGAATCAGCGAAACGTTCTTCCTCCACCGGCGCTCGGCAACGAATCAGCGAAACGCTCCTCCTCCACCGGCAAGCGGCAACAAATCAGCTAAACGCTCCTCCTCCTCCTCCACCGGCAAGCGGCAACGAATCAGCGAAACGCTCCTCCTCCACCTCCACCGGCAAGCGGCACTCCATCGGCAAATCGATTCGTCCTCGTCATCCTCCAACGGCAATTCGTCTCGGCAACAATGAAACCAACCACAACGAATGGAAAGCAATTGTCAGCACGAGGAAGGAGGCAAAAAGCAAATAGGAAACATGAGAGAAGACATAAACAGAGAATGTCTTCCAACTTTCTGAGGATTGCTGCACCAGTGTCAAAGAGCCACGAAACTTATACGAACTTGTCTCTGATAAAACCGATGAAAAAGGAAAGGAATAGGCGTTCAACTTGCAAAGATGGCGTCCGTACAATAGCGCTGAAAAATAAATCCAGTACCGCTGCCGTGGCAGGTAAATACATGGAGACAGATTGGGGTGGCAAGACAGGCGGAAAGAAGAAGTATCAACCGGAACAGGCTTTGTCAATCGAAAACTACAATACATTGGATAGTACGAAGGATGAGCATATTCTTGCGTTTGATCCTTACGAACCATCATTGCGAATTTTTGCCAAAGTTTCACGCCATTTTGCGGAACGACACCTCGCTTCGAAGAATAATATCGAATTGTTGAGACAGTTTGCTCCTGCCATTGTTGGAGCAAAACCAACCGTTGGAAGAGGGGTTAAGCGCGGCAGTATCAATGATGATTATGCTATCATTGGAATTCGACCAGAAAGATTGGATTCAAATATTGGTGAGTATGTTTTCAAAAGTCATGTCGATCCCAGCATCAAACTAGAGCTAGAAGAGACAACAGTTGAAATTGTGAAGCATATGCATCATAGTTTAATTGACGTCGAACCATTTGTTGCGGAGGAAATGGATGTGTTGTCTCAGATTCTGTCTCGTACAAAGCTAAATGCAATTGGGCAGCAGGCCTTAGCATTTTCGATCGGTCGCAACTACCATTCTAGATGCCATGTGGACGATGACATGTACTACACTCGTTTGACAGTAATTGCTCCGGCGGAAGTGTCTGCTGACGAGGTGATTTATTATTTTGTCTTCCCCACGTATGGAGTGAAAGTTCCATTGAGGTCAGGAGATACTCTATTGTTCAATCCATTAGTATTACATAGCTGTTCGAATCCAAAATACGAAGGCTGTTATATTATGAGCGCCTATGTATCTCACAAAACTGTGCTTAGAGCTAACCCTCTATAGTAAAATTAAACAATAGTTTAAAGTTAGCCGGTACATTCACCCTTGCTACTCAATCGGAACTGCTGTCCGAGCTTTCGCTCTCTGAACTAGATAGAGAATCACTGGATTCGTTATCATTCAATGCCATCTCAAACGGTTCCAACTGGATGTCGTCCTGTAGTGTGCATGCGTTGTACAAAGATTCGTAAGACGGTGGTGTAGCAGCATTTTTGCTTTCAAAAAAATGTAGCCAGGAGATCCGATTCGATATCACTAGCCAATCGCAATTGGTTATGGACCCATCAAGGCCTTGCTCTGGAACAACTGCCAGCTCGGAATGGATAGTGTCGACATGAAATAGGTACAGTGAATTCATCAGGCGACCACGTTGGACAAATTCAGAAGCTGTTTTCTTAGGCACATCTTGAAACCGACGAGCCACAGCATACATTCCGTTTGTATCAATTGGATAGCCACCAATACTACTGTATGGCTGCTTCAAACTCTGTACAGTTAAGAAGCATACCAGATGGCACGGTATGAGCTTGGGATTGTTATTTAAATCAAAGTCCAATTTCATCAAACACCAATCCATCCAGACGGAGTTCAGCAGAGAACTATCCGATCTATATGAAGGATGCGAGCGAAACATAAAATTAGACCCACAAGCAACATCGAAACGATTGTGCTCTGTAACTCCACAAATGTGTGAAGGATTCTCCAATAAAGGTAGCACAGAATCACAAACAAAGTCGAGTATGTCAGAAGGAAAAAATGGTTTGCTTTTGTTCGTAGAACGAAGCCACTTCATTGTTGATTCCCCATTTTCGGTTCTCATTATATAAAAATGAGAACCGCCACCATCAGGTCGTTCAATTGGAGGAGGATCAGGCGGATGCAAGTTGAAGTGATATGTTGCCTGGCTTAGCATCATTTTCTCGGACTTTCGCTTCGCCGTTTGACCGATTAGTGATGCAGCATTACCTTGCGTGTTCTTGGAAGGAGCTTTAATCTCAGTTTTATGGTGAGACTCATTCGGAGCACTATCCCAGCCTGCGGGGCTCCCCCATAAAGAGATATAATCTGGTAGGTGAAAGTACAGGTGATTCTTGATTAGTTTTGTTCCCATCCCTTTCCTGTGACATGTGGAGTTTATACAATTAATAAAGTGAACAATTGTTTTTGGGAGATTCTTTAAGGAACCATATTTCATTAGACCGTGTTTAAGAAATTCTTCCATTGATAGAATTAGCTGAATTACCTCTATCTGTTTCTTTACAAAACGATGGTCACCAATAATGTCAGATCCATGTTTGGAAACCATAGCGATCAGAAGAGAAATAAGCATTCCAGAGAAATCATGCCCTTCTTTCTTCGTAGTTGATAATAGCTGAGTCCCAAATTTGGTGCGAGGAAAATCTCTATCAGACTGGCGTGATAACAAACCACCGTACCGTTGTGCTAAATGGCCAATACTGTTAGCAACAGCCACACCGTGCTTCAAATTGGGGGCATAAACACATGGAACACTTCCGCGGAGCAACAATTCAATTGACTCGATGGCCCGTTTGGCAGTACCAAGCTGGTGCATGTGCAAACATTCACCGGGAGTTGCAAAATGAATGTTGTTCTGATTAGTACCAAAGCATAAATCATGAAATACATTCCTTATGTTGTGATGAGAGTTGTTTTTGAAGTTCTTATTGATATCGTTTAGATCTGTGCCGGGAAAACAATGGAAATCAACAGGTGACCACTTCTTTGTTGCAGGTTGAACAGAAGGAATGTTTATGTTCGGAGAATAACAGTTGCAGTGACGGCACATCCGCATGACACCCTTATTGAAGGAGCCGTATTTTCCACACAATTTATCGTGAAGTTCTGTGTCGCCAATAACATAGGCAATGGCAAATTTCATTTTTACCCTCCACTGTTGATTTGCGTACGGAAGATAATTCCATTCGATACCACCGTCTTCGTTACACGCGGCTTTGAAGGAACGAAACGCTACTTCCAAACCATTGTGAAGATTCTGAATTTTTTCCTTTGAAGTGGCAGGACGAGAGTGTCTGGTTGACTCCCATTCGGGGTCGGGATGGAAGTAAATAGTTGTCCATGCTTCAGGTCGAGAACGAGTCTCCACATTAAAAATACCAAGTGTCATGTTCAATGGTGTTAACGTAAGTCGTCCGTGCGCATCCAAAGATATGCCGTCCATGTAAAATATAATAGGAACAAGAATTTCTTGCGAATTGGGATTGCAAATTTCTTTCCAAGAAGATTTCCACCACGAGCCGTGATGCAATTCTGAGATTACAGAATTAGGATTCAACTCAGGATTATTGTCGGGAGACAGAGGGGTGGAATAGTCGGGAAAGGAGAGGTTTTCTTCTATCATTAGCTGCTGGTCAGAAAGAAGAGAATAAATGGCATCCTTAAAAGAACGGACATACACCTGAGTGGGCTTATTATCAGGTAACCAATTCAGTATATGAGGATGAAATTTCATATCGGAGAGACCAAGATTGGATTGGAGATTGTCAAAAATTGCTTGCCGAGATCTAATTTTGGCATCGCAAAAATCAAAACCCGGTCTCATTTGACTGTTCTTTGCCCACTGGAAAATGGATTTGAATGTGTTCAGTGGCAATTTATGTCTGGCCATTAAATTCATGAGTTCCAATTCAGCAAGAAGATGAGGGGGCGGCGGTAGTTTTGTGTGGCTTTGAAATGCATCCTCTCTTTCGTTCAAATTAATGCTTTCATGAAAAGAAGGTGGTGGAGGGGCGGGCTGAGCAGTAACGACATTAACAGCAGAACCATTAGTGTTATCTTCTTCGTTGTCTCCACAATCAATGTTGTTGGTAGAATTGTTGTCGTTATTTTCATTTACGTCATCGTCATTGTCATCCTCGTCATCGGAATTGTCGATATCATTATTCAGCGGGAATGCATCTTCATCTTGAACAGCAGAAACAGCCATGTAAGATTCAATGGCGTTCCGATCCATTGGCGGTAAAAAGACATCATGTACAATCTGTTGGTTTAGAACAGAATGAAGACCCGTCGCTGACTGACTTGTGACAGTGTGTTGCTGGGAGAGATGGGAAGGGGGAACAGATGGACCGTTTTGTGTCATAGTCATCCCAAAATCAGACGGAGAATGTTGAACAGACGGCAAGGTAGGCTGCACTTTGATAGAGGTGGAGAGGTTATAGATCTTTTGTTTAATTAGACCCTGACTATGGTAGAAATCCCGGCACTCATCAAGACAATAAAGATGTCTTCTTAGGCCAACGGAGACGTATTTCAAAGTACCCTGCTTGTTTGCCGTGGATTTATATCCTAAAAACTTGGAGTTTTTGCCATTCAGCGCGCAACAACGGCAGTAGAATAGAAGAGGGGTTTTCATAACAGGAGGCATGATGTTGCAGAGTTGTTTGAAGGAAAATATCAGTAGATGGGGTCGAAACGAAGGAGATCACAAAGATGAATCGTTGAAAGGAAAAAATTACATGTGTTACTTTGTGTGTGATGTGTTTTCTTGTACGGTAGATTTCCTTACTACCGTACTTCGATTGCAAAAATGGTCCGTAAAGTAATTACTACTTAGTGATGATTGCAACATTCCTCGTACAATATGTTTAGTAGTGAACAGTACGTACAGTCAACTCCTTAAGAGGGTTAATACACAGCGCCGGACGGGTCAATCCCATCAGTTATTCCAAACATTTGTTGGCAGGCGCGTCAGTTCTTCCATAAGGTGCACGGAAATGTGAATCGAAATGGAAATCGTGGACAATAGCGTTGTTGATTATCGAAATGGAAATCGTGGAGAATTGTTTTGTTGATTGCGATCAAGTTGATTCCGACTTTCATGTACCCGTAAAACCAACTAGTACGCTATTTTTGCATGAGTTATTACTAGTAGATACTAGTACGAAATCGTGGACAATTGCGTTGTTGATTATCGAAATGGAAATCGTGGACAATTGTTTTGTTGATTACGATCGAGTTGATTCCGACTTTCATGTACCGGTAAAACCAACTAGTATGCTATTTTGCATGAGTTATTACTAGTAGATACTAGTAATACATTATTTTCGCTAGTACTTCATCATTATAATTGATTATTTCATTATCTTTACGACGAGGAAAACAAATACCAACGTGTTAGGTGTTACTACGACCTAATCTTCGAATAGATAATCTACTCTACTGATACTACTAATACTAATCATCCAATCGACAGTCGAACCAACCATGGAGGGAATTTACAAACTACAAAAGGTGGTTCAGGAACACCCAGCCAATCTCGAACAAGAACTCCGGAAAATGCTTGTTTATCACAAGAAAGAGACTGCTCGAATCCAAAAAATGATTCGTAAGATTCGTGAAGAAAAAAGAAATGATCCAAACGTTAAAATTGAAAGCGTCGATCCTACTAGCAATGATCAAGTCGATCCGAATGTAACCAGCAGCATCTATCCACAAAGCGGGTTATTTGAGAGGAGCGAACAACATTGGAGTGGCGATTCCGACGGTGTAGCTTCTGAAAATACAGCGGATCTTCCTGGCGTTAAACACGAACAAAACCCTTGAGTGCAATAGCCCGCCTGGGGTGGATTCGACTTGGAGTTGACATGGAGTTGGAGCTGGGATTTGAGTTGGAGTTGGAGGATTTGGGTCGGAGCCCATTATACCGGTATGGTGGAAACATGTTGAGAAAATGAAATAAGTCATTCGTGCACAAGTTGTACACAAAATAGTGCTTGTCACGAAACGAATATGATATCCTTAACCCTAAAATAGTTATTTTATTTGAGGAGTGACAAGATATTTGTCTCAAAAGTAAAGGTGTGCGACGCGCGAGGTATTTTAGTAGACACGCGACCTAAAAAGGTAGGAAATTTAAAAAATAGGGTCGAGAATTGTAAAAATAGCGCGCGATAGCCCGCGGGGGGTCGAGAAACAGTTCTCGGACGAAGATTTGCATTGTGTTCAAATCTGGTGGGTTTTTGGGTTGATGACTGAATTATATTTTGGCTAGGGACTGGAAGTATTTGCACTGTATTCCAATCTGGTGGGTTTTTGGGTTGATGACTGAACTATACTTTGGTCGGGTACGGTCAGGATTTGCACTGTGTTCAAATCTGGTGGGTTTTTGGGTTGATGACTGAATTATATTTTGGCTAGGGACTGGAAAGATTTGCACTATGTTCAAATCTGGTGGCTTTTTGGGTTGATGACTGAATTATATTTTGGTTAGGGACTGGCAGGATTTGCACTGTGTTCAAATCTGGTGGGTTTTTGGGTTGATGACTGAATTATATTTTGGCTAGGGACTGGAAAGATTTGCACTGTGTTGCAATCTTGTGGGTTTTTGGGTTGATGATTGAGTTATATTTTGGGTAGGGACTGGAAAGATTTGCATTGTGTTCAAATCTGGTGGGTTTTTGGGTTGATGACTGAATTATATTTTGGCTAGGAACTGGAAAGATTTGCACTTGATCGGGTACAGTCAGGATATGCACTGTGTTCAAATCTGGTGGGTTTTTGGGTTGATGACTGAATTATATTTTGGCTAGGAACTGGAAAGATTTGCACTGTGTTCCAATCTGGTGGGTTTTTGGGTTGATGCCTGAGTTATATTTTGGTCGGGGACTGACAGAATTTGCACTGTGTTCCTATCTGTTGGGTTTTTGGGTTGATGACTGAATTATATTTTGGCTAGGGACTGGAAAGATTTGCACTGTGTTGCAATCTTGTGGGTTTTTGGGTTGATGATTGAGTTATATTTTGGGTAGGGACTGGAAAGATTTGCATTGTGTTCAAATCTGGTGGGTTTTTGGGTTGATGACTGAATTATACTTTGGTCGGGTACAGTCAGGATTTGCACTGTGTTCAAATCTGGTGGGTTTTTGGGATGATGACTGAATTATACTTTGGTCGGGTACTGACAGTATTTGCACTGTGTTCAAATCTGGTGGGTTTTTGGGTTGATGACTGAATTATACTTTGGTCGGGTACTGGCAGTATTTGCACTGTGTTCAAATCTGGTAGGTTTCTGGGTTGATGACTGAGTCATATTTGTGTTGGGGACTGGCAGGGTTTGCACTGTGTTCAAATCTGGTGGGTTTTTGGGTTGACAATTGAATTTTATTTTGGTTAGGGACTGGCAGGATTTGCACTGCTTGTGGGTTTTTGGGTTGACAATTGATTTATATTTTGGTTAGGGACTGGAAAGACTTGCACTGTGTTCAAGTCAGGTTGGTTTTTGGTTTGATGACTGAGTTATATTTTAGTCGGGGACTGGCAGGATTTGCACTGTGTTCAAATCTGGTGGGTTTTTGGGTTGATGACTGAATTATACTTTGGCTAGGGACTGGAAAGATTTGCACTGTGTTCAAATCAGGTGGGTTTTTGTTTGGAGGGCTCTGAAAGATGCAGGAGAGATTGGCGTTTTGGCTATTGAATTGGTTGTTTGTTTATTACATTGAGTTATTCTGTTACTAAGATTGTGAGCGGATGAATCCACTCTTGCACTAAAATCACCATGTTGGTACATCGGCCCGCTAATACTCCAACACACACACTAATTCACTAATATTGCACCGGCCCGCTAATACTCCGGTGTGTTGCACGTGCCCTTGTACCAATGGGCTGTAGGGGTTTACCTTGCGCCCTGTAGATTTGGTACATAAGGGTCTATTTTTAGTAAGAAGGAGAACCGGAATCGGTAAGTGGTAAATTCTCATTCCCACTTCCATTCATGTTGGTCCATTCCTGTAGAAGCAAGATTCATCGTACGATCGATTCTTATCTCATTCGTGTCTCATTCATTCATTCACTCGTGTCTCATTCATTCATTCACGTCTCATTCATTCATTCGCGTCTCATTCATTCATTCCCGTACGAGAAGCTTCCTGTAGAAGCAAGATGACTAGTACGATCGAAACCCTCGTTCGATCGACCTCAAACACACTCCCCTGCTTCAAAGGATAGATGCTTGTACTCGTCACTCAAAGATGAAAATCGAAATCGATCACAGCTCCTTGCATATCAGCTCCTTGCATATCACTTTTCTTCTTTGGTTTCCAATTGGGTGGTCGTTGATGCGCATTCCGGTCATCTTCCCAGCACATTACGTCTTTATGTCTTCCACCACATATACTGCACTTGGGACGTCCGCGCTGTCCTCCGTTGCTGTTGTTGTTGTTGTTGTTGTTGTTGTTTCCGTTGTTGTTGATGTTGCCATTGTTGTTGTTGTCTACTTTCGGGTCGCCTGCTGTGCGTTTAGGACAGTTGTATGCTTTGTGACCTTGTTCTTTGCACCAATAACAAACTGCGTTGGTGGTCCACTTGTCCCTTGGATCAGCAAAATCGGCTGTTTCAGCACCAAACAAACTCATTTCCTTGGTGTTACCACCCCGGCTTTGGATACTCCGAGCTGAGTCGTACAGACTTTTGGCTTGGACATTGAGAGCTTCCCACAACTCCAATTCCGAGGTTCCATTTGCTTGCAGCAAATCAATGAAGGGTGTAAGCTGCATCAGTAGGTAGGGCGGTAGGGCAGCTTTGTAGGCCACAATGAGTTGTGCCAAGGTGGGCCGGACTGATTTGTAGTGGTATTTCCTTTGCAACTCGTAGATGTCCTCAATCAAATCCTGTGGAGAGGCGCCAATGGTCAGCTTTAGACTCCTTAGATCAATCTCCAATTGCTCTTGGTCCCGGGACTGGTTCATTTTCCTGTATTCCCTCATGAGCTCTTCGATCACTCGGTGTACTCTACCTCGGGGCCACTGCTTTCGGAGCTCTGTATTCTGTTCAACTGTAGCCCCCCTATCGATCTTGGACTTCTCCATGATGGCTAGGCCTGTACTGTTGTCGGCGAAGGCCTTGTACAGATCATTCAGTGCTTTGTTGTGGTACCGGTAGGCCTTCTTCTGTGCGGTACTCATGTCCTCTCGGGGTGTAAGCTCTCCTTCTGGAGGTAGGTCCTTATGTGGCTTGGTGGACAACATGTCCCGGTACTTCCTGTTATCCGAGAATGCTTCAAACTGAGTGTACCAACGCTCGAACTTGCTCTCCTCCCCCTTTGCCAATGTGGGCACTTGGCTATCCGCATACTCCACCATCTTGTATTTGTACTTTGTCTTCCTGTTTGGGTCCTCCGTGTGGATGCTGCTTGCGCTTCCAATGCTTGTGCCGCTACTCTCTGAACTTGACAGTACGCTGCTCTCTTCTTCTTCTGGCGTTTCTGGAGAAAAGGCGATTTCTATCTCTTGATGCCGGGTTGGTTGATCCTCCTCCATTCAGCTGTAAGTAAATTGTTGTATTCCTATACAAAGTAAATTGTCGTATTTCCGTATGCTCGAATTCAGGTTGCAAGTGAATTGCAGTGTCGGCTCCCCCACTTGCAGACTGAAATTGAGCTCTGATTACTGCGTGGTATATAAAATTGTCGTATTCCGATCCGTATCACGAACCGAGCAAAGTAAATTGTTGTATTCTTGCCCGTCGTGTTCCGCAAATTATTGCGTATTTCTGTAAATTGTGGATTCTGAGGTGTATCGATCCCGTAAATTGTCGTACTCCTATTCTGACAGGAAAAAAAAATATGTAATTGGCCCAATCGATTCTGGTGTGTCGATACGGCTCCTTGTGGTTGATGGTAATCAGTCCTATCGCTTCTGGTGTGGCGATGTGGCGAATAATTGGCTCCTTGGAAAATCGGTCCTATCGCTTCTGGTGTGGCGAATAATTGGCTCCTTGTATTTGATGGTCGGTCCTATCGCTTCTGGTGTGGCGAATAATTGGCTCCTTGTAAAATCGGTCCTATCGCTTCTGGTGTGGCGAATAATTGGCTCCTTGTATTTGATGGTCGGTCCTATCGCTTCTGGTGTGGCGAATAATTGGCTCCTTGTAAAATCGGTCCTATCGCTTCTGGTGTGGCGAATAATTGGCTCCTTGGAAAATCGGTCCTATCGCTTCTGGTGTGGCGAATAATTGGCTCCTTGTATTTGATGGTCGGTCCTATCGCTTCTGGTGTGGCGACACCGATCGTCCGCTCTTGGAGTATTCCGTCTTTGCTGTTGTCTCTTCTTGGGGATCTTTGTATTTGATGTTATTAATCGGCCCGATCGCTTCTGGTGTGGCGATACCGATCCTGTTGTATTTGTTTTCTTGTCTGTCTTGGGGTTCGTTTCATGAAGTTCTTCTCTCTTCTACTGTCTTAAATTTCTTGTTATCGTCGTCGTCGTCGATGTAGCTTGTTGCCGACTCCTCACCGGCATTCCAGAGCGCTTCGGAATACTTCGAAGTATGTTTGGAGGGCTCTGAAAGATGCAGGAGAGATTGGCGTTTTGGCTATTGAATTGGTTGTTTGTTTATTACATTGAGTTATTCTGTTACTAAGATTGTGAGCGGATGAATCCACTCTTGCACTAAAATCACCATGTTGGTACATCGGCCCGCTAATACTCCAACACACACACTAATTCACTAATATTGCACCGGCCCGCTAATACTCCGGTGTGTTGCACGTGCCCTTGTACCAATGGGCTGTAGGGGTTTACCTTGCGCCCTGTAGATTTGGTACATAAGGGTCTATTTTTAGTAAGAAGGAGAACCGGAATCGGTAAGTGGTAAATTCTCATTCCCACTTCCATTCATGTTGGTCCATTCCTGTAGAAGCAAGATTCATCGTACGATCGATTCTTATCTCATTCGTGTCTCATTCATTCATTCACTCGTGTCTCATTCATTCATTCACGTCTCATTCATTCATTCGCGTCTCATTCATTCATTCCCGTACAAGAAGCTTCCTGTAGAAGCAAGATGACTAGTACGATCGAAACCCTCGTTCGATCGACCTCAAACAGTTTTTGGATTGATGACTGATATATATTTTGGTCGGGGACTGGCAGGATTTGCACTGTGTTCCAATCTGGTGGGTTTTTGGGTTGATGATTGTATTATATTTTGGTTAGGGACTAGAAAGATTTGCACTGTGTTCAAATCTGGTGGGTTTTTGGGTTGATGACTGAATTATATTTTGGTCGGGGACTGGCAGGATTTGCACTGTTTTCAAATCTGGTGGGTTTTGTGGGTTGATGACTAAGTTATATTTTGGTCGGGGACTGGCAGGATTTGCACTGTGTTCAAATCTGGTGGGTTTTTGGATTGATGATTGAATTATATTTTGGTTAGGGACTGGCAGGATTTGCACTGCTGGTGGGTTTTTGGGCTGACAATTGAATTATATTTTGGTTAGGGACTGGAAAGTATTATTTGCTCTGTGTTCAAATCAGGTGGGTTTTTGGTTTTATGACTGAGTTATATTTTGGTTGGGGACTGGCATGATTTGCACTGTGTTCAAATCTGGTGGGTTTTTGGGTTGATGACTGAATTATATTTTTGTTAGGGACTGGCAGGATTTGCACAGTGTTCAAATCTGGTGAATTTTTGGGTTGATGACTGAGTTATATTTTTGTTAGGGACTGGAAAGATTTGCACTGTGTTCCAATCTGGTGGGTTTTTGGTTTGAAAACTGAGTTATATTTTGGCTAGGGACTGGCAGGATTTGCACTGTGTTCAAATCTGTTGGGTTTTTGTGTTGATTACTGAGTTATATTTTGGTTAGGGACTGGAAAGATTTGCATTGTGTTCAAATCTGCTGGGTTTTTGGGCTGACGTTTGAATTATATTTTGGTTAGGGACTGGCAGGATTTGCACTGTGTTCAAATCTGGTGGGTTTTTGGGTTGATGACTGAATTTTATTTTGGTTATGGACTGGAAAGATTTGCACTGTGCTCAAATCTGGTTGGTTTTTGGGTTGATGACTGAGTTTTATTTTGGTCGGGGACTGGCAGGATTTGCACTATTCTCAAATCTGGTGGGTTTTTGGGTTGATGATTGAATTATATTTTGATTGCGGACTGGAAAGATTTGCACTGTGTTCAAATCTGCTTATAGATCTGGTAGCTTGTAATTACCTGTAGCTCGTACAGCTTGCTTGCTCCAATCTAAAATAAAACTCGCGCGAATGACTCACTTCATTGGTAGTATAGATCAATTGGTATGATCAATATGCAGGTAGGTACCTTGCTTGTAGATCTGGTACCTCGTAATTTCCGGTAGCTCGTACAGCTTGCTTGTTCGTATTTAAAAAAGAGCTTGCGCGAATGACGACATTTCAATAGTAATATAAATCAATTGGTATGACCGGTATGAAGGTAGGTTGCTTGCTTGTAGATCTGATAGCTCGTAATTACCGGTAGCTTGTACAGCTGGCTTGTTCAAATCTAATCTAACCCCAACCCTATGATTGTAGATACCTTGCTGATAGCTTACACATGAATTTGGTTGGTTGGCTAATGGTAGAATTGGAACTGGTAAGAATTGGTACAGATTAGAACACCTTTGGTAATTCTGATCTGACTTGATGCACACTAGTACTAGTAGAAATTGTACGCGTTATTCTATGAGTACTTCTTACCATAACTTTACTGACACATACTTACAATACATACAATAACTACGTACTCAACAACTCCACAGGGCCCCTGCAAAGCACTAATTGTACGTTACGTATGACACAATTTACGTATCGCGTATACGTATACTTCACGCTTGACTTAGTAATTCAATACCTGTTTGTCGGATTATGCTACTGGTATCCTTCAACAGTTTTCACTTGTACTCTCCCTGCTTGCTTTCAGGATTCGTTTGACAAATTTGTCGTTCTACAACTTGGGGCTTAAACTCTCTTCGATTGAGGCGACGTTAAAGTCTGGATACAGACTGAGTAGTTTAGATTCACCTTTGGTGGTTACAGTTACTTAAATACGTATATTATTATTATTATTATTATTGTGCTTGCGCTGCTTGTACTTGCGCTTCCCCTGCTTATGCTGCTACTGCTCTCTGAACTTGACAGTACACTGCTCTCTTCCGACGTCAATTCTGCAGAAAAGGCGATCTCTATCTCTTGGTGCCGGGTTGGTTGATCCTCCTCCATTCAGCCGCGTAAGTAAATTGTCGTATGTCGATCCAAAGTAAATTGTCGATTGTATCTCGTAAATTGTCGTATTGCGATGCGTATTTCGTTCGACGTATTCCGTATTCGATGCGTATTTTTTGATGCGTATTCCGTAAATTGATGCGTATTTCTGTATTCGATGCGTATTCGATACGTATTCCGTAAATTGATGTGTATTCCTGTATTCGATGCGTATTCCAATACGTATTCCGTAAATTGATGCGTATTTCTGTATTCGATGCGTATTCCGATACGTATTCCGTAAATTGTCGTACTCCTATTCCGACGAAAAAATGTAATTGGCCCAATCGATTCTTCGATACCAATCCTGCTGTTGAAAGTCGCTGAGCTCCAATTGTTAGCCAGCCTGCAGTCCAATCCTTGGACAAAGTTAAGTATATATCGCTGCGCTCCAATTGTTAGCCAGCCTGCAGTCCGATGTTGTGGACAAAAAAGATATTCCGGTAAAGATGCGCGGATGAAGAAAAACGTAGAAAGTTAACAACCGGAATTAGAGTTGTTAAGTGAAGAACAGAATAAATGAAAGAATACGACGTAAGACGTAATAAGAAACGCAATACGTATTACGTATTACGTTTTACGTATACGTAATTGGTGGAGTTGTTAGTTGAAAGTTGAACGTTTATCACTAACCCTAAGAGTTGACAACGTAACCTTGTAGACGGAGTTTATGGGGGGGGTTGGGGGGGGGGGGGGGAATATGTAGAAATATTAAAAAAATCTGTTTTTAACAAGTAGACTTGGTACAAACGCTACGACTAAAAATCGCTAAAAAGCTTAGCCAAACAATTATTTACGGAAATGAGATGCTTCATCTAAAAGCAATAGTAATATTAAGTGGCGCGCGTTCATTTTTATGGTAGCGAAATCTCATTTTTATGGTTGCAAGTAACCATATGATTTAACCTGAATAAAGAAAAAATCATACTATTAAAATCTATCTTACCGGTAGATCAAGTTGACTTTGCCAGATGAGAAAGTTGGTGTGAGAAATACTGTACGTCCTTGTTGTCGGCGAAAAATAATTCAATCGTAGAATACAACAAATCATAGAATCCAACCAATTGAATTGTAGAATTCTGCAACCAACTGAATCATAGAATTCAACTGAATCGTAGAGTTCAATCGTAGAATTCAATCATGGAATCCAACCAATTGACTGAGTTATATTTTGGCCGGGAATTGGCAAAATTTGCATTGTCTTCAAATCTGAAAAGAATTCACCGTGTAATGTGTATTCGTACGAAAGTCATAAGGGCAATAACCTTATCCTTAAGGTTATTCCTGAGTGAATGACCGGCAACGACTTTACATGTGGATTGACTCTTAGCGAGAGTTTCCCCATCAGCTCACTCTTCGAAGAATTAACAACTCTAAAACACTATCATGCCCTAAAATCTACGTACAACCTAGTACTAATTCTACATGATAAGGTACAATAATGTGATATTCCAATGAGAATATCACGGTGAATTACGGTAACAAAAAGACCGATCAAAGCTGGTCTCGCGTGTGTTTTGTGTCTTAAGATTACATGTGTTTAGTATGGTAAAATTACACGATGACAACGAGTAATTTGACGACGATTAATTAACCTGTCGATCGGCGTCGACAAGGCCGATTAAACTGTAACAATGATCTTACTCACTAAATCAATCGTTCGTAAGACCGATTGCATTTGCTGTTTGTTACGACACACTTTCTTTAGTTTATCAGACCCACAGCACTCTACGAGCTGTGGAGGACCGATTGGCGTTTCCCACCGAGAAACGCAGTTTGAGCTTGAAGACTAATCCAGAATAGCCTGATCAGCTACCGGCATCAACCCTCAAGGATGTAAAAGAGGCAGTTGCCTGTGGAGCCCTGGAACAGACCAACACCAGGGCGGTCTCCCTGAAAGAAGAGACCAAAGAATCGAACCAAGGTGGTGGCTCCACCGGGTTTCGAGATCCAGCAAAACAAGCAAGGGAAAAGAAACTGGACGATTCAGCTGAACGAATCGCCCAGGTTGGCATCAGTTGAAAGGAATCAATATCCAATTCGAGAACACTGATCTTTCACTGAAAACAAGAATGACGTGAGCCAGAAGGTTGAGCCTGAAGTATTCTGTGGAGAAACAGATTGGAAGGAACAGATTGCAAGGAGCATCTGCCCGGAAGGAACAGATTGTAAAAAGCATCTGCCCACACGAAAACGAAAATCCAAAGATACGAGAACACGGAAAGATCCAAAACGAAAAAGAGAACACTAAATTCTCAGGAAACAATCTTTCAATCTTTCACCACAGAAATACAAGATGAGCAAAATCCCAAGAAAGGATAGGAAAGCTCACAATCTTAAATTGCAACAAAAGCAAAAGCCCACAGACCGGAACGAAAACTCGATCCGAACAAAGACCGAAACGAAAACTCGATCCGAACAACAACCGGAACGAAAACTCGATCCGGATATAAGAAAACAGATAAGCAAATCACACGACTGTCAATCACACGACTGTCACCAACGATTAATATACATCTCTCACACCCAAACCCTTGATTCGATTAAATTTTCTCTCCACATACCACCATCGAATACCACCCTACGAATCGACCATCCATACTTCGCCGAACAATTCGAAACTTCATTTGACGTATTCCCTCCACCATGGTACAAACTAGAGCACACGAAAACATTGAAGAAGAAGAAGAAGAAAAAATGGAAGTGGACGATCCACAGGATTCTGATGAGATCAACAACGGAGGAGGTATGGGAGACGATGAAGAGTTGGAAGATAAAATCATGGAAGTAATGGAAAGGGCCCTTGCCGACCCAGAAAAAAACTCAACCATGAAGAGAATCATCGACCAAGAAGTAAAGAAGAGAATCAGAGCAATAAGAGATGCAGAAAGGAGGGGTGATAACCCAGATGACGCGGATAGTGACAATGACGAGGGAAACGATGCTAACCAAAATGCCGAGGATGCAAGAGCAGATCGACTGGGAAGAAGGTCGTCCCAACCCAGGATAAAAATCAGGGGATTCAACAATGGTAGATTCCTGAACCCAGAACAGCTTGCTTTCAGGAGCAGCCTAATGGATTTTGGTATCAACTACGAATCAGCTGAAGAAATTATGAGGGGAGGGATGTCTAATATTTGTGAAATTACAGACCTCAACAAGGAAAGCATCAAATCGTTCATGCATGGATTGAAATCTATCAGTCCAGACTGTCCTAATCCAAAAAGTATCCACTATGGTAACAGACTATCATCGAGGCTTCTCACTTGGGCAAATTGGGCCCGGTACCAACCATTGATTGGAGTCAAGCCAAGGGCTATCGACTGGAAAGCAAACCCAAACAACCTGGAACTGCAGCAATTCAGAATCAAGATGATGGAATCGAGTGTGAAATCACAGGAAAAGTCAACTCCACCTGAATTAAAGGACCTTACGAAGTTCAGAGAATGGGAGGAAGGCTTTCGACAAAACTTGAGGTACAGATTCAACTCTGAGGGGTTCCCAATCTTGTATGTCATAAGACCCCAAGAAAAGGAAGTTGTTACTGATGAAGCCAGGTCTGGAACAGTCGGGCAAAGTCCAACAGATACTTATCCAACTTGGAGTGACTACAATGAAAGGTGTGGCGTCTTGTCAGGTCACCAGTATGATGAAGATAACAACGTCGTCTGGAGACTGTTGTGTGATGCAACAAGAAAAGGTCCTGGTTGGGAATATGTGGCACATTTCCAAAACACTGCTCTGAACTCTGGTAATGCCAGAAATGCTTTCATTTCACTGATGCAACATGCTTACACTGATACCAATATCACTATGGTTCTGAACAAAACGTATCAGGAAATGAAAGAATCACATTACACTGGCGATGCTAAGAATTATGATTGGAACAAGCACAAGCGAAACTGGACTGCTTTTCATGGGACGATCCTGAGATTTGAAAAGAACCACAATGAAAGGAGATTTGTTTGGGATTTTATCAATTCAATCAGTGATGAGAGACTTGACACTGCCAAGGCCGATGCAATTGATGAGAGCAAAGACTACCGGGACAATTTCAATGAATGTCTTATCCTATTCACCAATCGCCTTGGATTGAAGAAGCTTGCAAATGGGAAGCATAAAAGGGGTTCCAGAAGTATGTATTCTGTGGGCACATCAAGCAATAAAAAGCAAAAAACAACTGGATCGTTTACAGGAAAAGTTGAGTGCAAGCCCTACCCAACAAGCGTTTATAAAACAATGTCAAAAGAACAGCGTCAGGAGCTTTACCAGATGAGACAGGCTAAGAAGAAACAAAATCTCAAGGCTGCCGAGACTAAAAAGAAAGAAACTGAGAATGAAGGCGCGGGTGACAGTTTTGGCTCAAAATCTAAGAAATGACATAATGACCGGACACTATCACTAGAACACAAATTGTTAACAATGGTGAGCCGGTCATTATACAAGATGAATGTTCCTGTAGATTTTGATGATGGGTAGGATATTGTGAGTTAGACTCACATGCAGACACTACTGCGGCAGGAAGCAATATGGTATTGCTGAATCCTGATCAGATCACAACACATGTTGATGTTGCACCTTTTTCTGAAGAATACAAGCCCATCAAGAAAATCCCGATTGGAAGCTGTGCTACGGCATGGACAAATCCAACATCAGGCCAAGTATACATCATAGTGTTCCATCAAGCACTGTACTTTGGGGACAAATTGAAGAACAGCTTGATATGCCCAAATCAAGTGAGGGACTGCAACTTCAATTCTGTTGAAGAGACACCGCGTCAATTTGATCCAAGATCCAAGCATGGAATTACAATCCAAACGCCTATGGAAGATGATGATCCGAAGAATGTTTTTATCAAACTGAGTATGAGAAATGTGATCTCATATTTTCCCACAAGAAAGCCAACAAGAATGGAGCTTGATGAATGTCAACATTTGATTGCAACAAATGATACCCCCTGGGATCCACATTCACTGAAGTTCAGGATGGCCGAGCTAGCCATTGACAATGGAGATCCAATTTCAGGGGACCAGTTTAGCCTTCAAGCTATGTCGACCGAAGAGGATCTGGACATTGATACAAGTTCGGTTGTAACAGAACCTGCAAGTAATGTTACAGGAATGCTCCCAAAGACCAGCTTAGACAAAAGGCATCCAAGTGTCATGCAGCAATGCAAACTGATGAGAGTCCATCAGGTATCCACAAGAAGAATGCTAACTGAATGCCAAATTGCAACAGATGGAAATATTGCTCATCGAATTTCTTCAGTAAGGAATATTTCAAGCGCGCGAAGGGTAGACCAATTCTTGTTTGATGATACAGAATTTGACTTTATGGAAGCTCCTGAAGAAGAATCAAAACAGGCCCCTAGCTTGCAAAAAATTGACAATACACTTGAGAGAAGGTCTCTTGATAGAAGAAATCAATGGGGGCCATCAGTGATAACAATTGAAGGTCCAAACAAAGTTGACTGTGAACGCCTAGCCAAAACTTGGAATATTAGTTTCAAGAAAGCTGAGCAGACATTGAAAGTCACGACGCAGAAGGCCCTCAGGAATTTGCAATTACCATTGATGAAGAGGCTGCCTACACAGCGCTTCAGGAACAAGAGAGTTGCACAAGGAACCTGGTACACTGATACGTGGCATGCTAGAACGACCAGTATTATGAGACAGGAAAAATGTGCACAGATCTTCACAAATGGAAATGGGTTTGAAGTATTTATACCAATACAGGACAAATCACAAGCGCATCAAGGATTGAAGACATTCATTCATGAAATTGGAATCCCAGAGCATTTGATTTCTGATGGTGCTCCCGAACAAGGATCTCCAAGAACCTACAAGACCCACTGGAATTCAATTGTAAAGCGCAACCATATTCATCAGACATTCATCCAACCACATTGCCCATTTCAAAATTGAGCAGAACAAGCTATTGGTCATCTTGGGGGTGCAATCACAACCAAGTCTGCAAAGAAGAAGTCACCGAGGAGATTATGGTCATTTTGTGGTGAACTATGTGCTAATATCAGGCAGAGAACAGCATCGAGCAACCCGTCTTCAATGGGGCGAACTCCATTTGAATTGGTCCATGGCTATAGGCCCGATATTACACTATATACTTCATCAGAATAGTATGATTTTGTGTTTTACTATGATAAAGGTGATTCTTCTACTCGAGGCATTGAAAGGCTGGGACGATGGTTGGGTCCCTGTGGCAATAAGGTAGGTGGGGGGGATTGTTTCTGGCTCCTGACTGAATCAGCAATACCAATATCTACAAATTCAATAAGGCCTGTCAAAGAATTCGAATGGAGAGATAGAGATATCCTCAGAAGAATGGAAGCAATTGACAAATCAATTGAATCCAAGATTGGTGATGAGGTGAAGGATAGCGCGTCCTTTTTCCAGGAAAACTACCCGGAGCCTCAAATGGAGCTATTTGAGAATCAAACAGTAGAATCACCTGATTTGAAACTTGAAATGGCTGAACCAGAAGCATCAGTAGAAGATATTGATGAACCAGATGAATATCTGGGGAATGAGGTAATCATTGAAAGAGGTGATGAAAGACTCAGGTGCGTTGTCAAGGATAGAGTGCGCAACTTGCAGAACAGACCGATAGGACTCAGAAATGAGAATCCCATACTAGACACAAGGCTGTATAAATTGCAACTACCTGATGGCACCATGGAGGAATACACGGCAAATATTGTTGCAGAGAGTCTGTACAGTTCTGTTGATGATGACGGAAGGATGTTCACTCTATTAGATGAGCTCATTGACCATGGATGCGACAACACTGCACTAACTGATGATGAAGCCACGACCATAGCAAAAAATGGCAGGAAAACCCATAAGCCGACAACAAGGGATTGGAGGATCCTCCCCAGTTGGAAAGATGGCACTGAATCATGGTGTAAGTTAAGCGATGTGAAAGAATCATTTCCAGTGCAATTAGCTGAGTATGCTGTCAACAATAATCTTGAGAAATCACCAGCATTCAGATGGTGGGTGCACAAAATTTTGAGAAGGAAGGAACGGATCCTTAAGGCAGCCAAAACAGCCAAGTATTGGTTGAAGACTCACAAGTATGGCGTTGAGTTGCCACATTCAATCAAACAAGCGCTGGCTATTGATAAGAAAACAGGCACTGATCACTGGGAAAGGGCAATTCACAAAGAAATGACCAACAATATGGCAGCGTTTGAATTTTCTGACGATGATGTTATTCCAATCGGTCATAAACAAATAACAACACACATGATTTTTGACATCAAGCTTGGATCCCTAACAAGGAAGGCTAGATTGGTAGGGGATGGTCATAAAGTTCCTGCAGTGGCAAAAGAAAATACTTACTCATCTGTCCCCAGTCGAGACTCAGTAAGAATATTCTTCCTGCTGGCAGCGCTGAATGATCTGAAGGTTCTCTCAGCAGATATTCAAAATGCATATTTGACAGCCCCAATTAAAGAGAAATACTTTCTAAAAGCGAGAGCTGAAGATGGTTTTCCACCACATCTTGCAGGAAGGCCTTGCAAGATAGTGCGCGCATTGTATGGACTGCCAGTTGCAGGTGCATCTTTCAGGTCATATCTCACACAGCATTTGAGAGATCTTGGATATTCACCATGCAAAGCAGATCCGGATGTGCACTTACGAATTGAAACCAGGAAAGATAGATCCAGATACTGGGCAATGCTGATTGCCTATGTAGACGACATCTTATGTTCTGGTGAAGATCCAAAGTTCCAGCTTGAAAACATTGAGCGCAAGTTCAAACTGAAGGATGATACTATTGAAGAGCCAACCCTGTATCTGGGAGCAGATATTGGAAAGTTCTACTTTGAAGGTGATTCAAAGCCAAGATGGTCATTATCAAGCACTAAGTATACGGCAAAAGCTGTTGCAGCAGTCGAACAAGAGTTAGGAACTGAAAAATATGGTTACAAGTATCTACCAAAATCAGCGTCCAGTCCACTGTCACATGATTATCGACCGGAAATTGATATATCAGAAGAATTGAATCCTGAATTGCAAAACTACTATCAAGGTTTAATTGGAGTTCTCAGGTGGATTTGTGAATTAGGAAGGCTGGACATTGTAATGCCAGTCTCGCTGATGTCAAGGTATCTGGCACAAGCAAGGATTGGACATTTAAATCAGTTATTTCATATATTTGCATATTTGAAAAAGTACAACAGGTCGAAATTGGTTTTTGACGATACTGTACCAAGCGTTGATGAGAGTAAATTCCAAAAATGCGATTGGTCTGAATTTTATCCTGGTGCTGCCGAAGTCATACCAGCAGATATGCCTGAAGCTTTGGGAAAACATGTGACGATGAGTTGTTTTGTTGACGCTGACCATGCTGGATGCAAGGCGACAAGGAGGTCTCATACCGGTGTTATTATCTTCATTAATAATGCACCGATCATTTGGTTTTCCAAGAGGCAAACAACAGTTGAAACATCGACTTTTGGATCTGAAATCATTGCTTTGAAAATTGCAATCGAATTGGTTGAAGGTCTAAGGTACAAGTTGAGAATGATGGGTGTTCCAATTGATGGAAGCACCAATGTGTATTGTGATAATGATTCTGTTGTCACAAATGTTACACGACCCGAAAGCCCATGTAAGAAGAAGCACAACAGCATCGCATACCACAAAGCACGCGAATCTATTGCAGCAGGAATTATCAGGGTTGCAAAAGAACCAGGTTCAACAAATATTGCTGATTTGTTTACAAAGCTAATGAGTGGCGCTGTTTTCCGGGAACACTGTTCTCGTTGCATGTGGTAAGTTTGTTTCGTTCTGAGCGAATGTTCGATCAATTGTTCGATTGAAGCAACAAGATGATTTACGTTCGATCACGGAACGGAAGAAAATGGATACTTTGATCCATGGATTACAATATATCAATCGGGCAAGGATCAGGGCAAAATGCCTTGATACAAGCCAGAATGAATGGCAAAATGCCTCCCCATTTCTTTTGATAGGGCCTCTGATGGTAGACTGGATACAGTTTGGTATTCAAAACACGACAATGACTCACGATGAATAGGTTAAGTCATAGAATCCAGCCGCTTAACGGTTGGAGGATTTATGACTGAAGGGGACTGAAAAGAATTCACCGTGTAATGTGTATTCGTACGAAAGTCATAAGGGCAATAACCTTATCCTTAAGGTTATTCCTGAGTGAATGACCGGCAACGACTTTACATGTGGATTGACTCTTAGCGAGAGTTTCCCCATCAGCTCACTCTTCGAAGAATTAACAACTCTAAAACACTATCATGCCCTAAAATCTACGTACAACCTAGTACTAATTCTACATGATAAGGTACAATAATGTGATATTCCAATGAGAATATCACGGTGAATTACGGTAACAAGAAGACTGATCAATGCTGGTCTCGCGTGTGTTTTGTGTCTTAAGATTACATGTGTTTTGTATGGTAAAATTACACGATGACGACGAGTAATTTGACGACGATTAATTAACCTGTCAATCGGCGTCGACAAGGCCGATTAAACTGTAACAATGATCTTACTCACTAAATCAATCGATGGTAAGACTGATTGCATTTGCTGTTTGTTACGACACACTTTCTTTAAATCTACGGTCGTTGTCGGCAGCAAATTCGATCAAAAAAGACGGGACGATGGTCAAAAAAGTGTTGTCGCAAATTTACGGAGGTGCGAAATTGGTGGTCGTTGTCGGCAGCAAATTGGATCGAAAAAGACGCAACACCCGAGGTGCGAAAAATTGCCGACAGAGTCCGAGCAGGATTTGCACTGTCTTCAAATCTGGTGAGTTTTTGGATTGATGACTGAGTTATATTTTGGTCGGGGATGGGCAGGATTTGCACTGTGTTCAAATCTGGTGAATTTTTGGATTGATGACTGAGTTATATTTTGGTCGGGGATGGACATGTTGTCGGCGAAAAATACGGACTGTTGTCGGCATCAAATTCAATCGAAAAAGCCGACAAAACTAATGAAACGACGACCGAGGTGCGGAATACGAGAACGATCAAGCGTTAGAATCAAACGCACCTCCACTACTTGGAAATCCCTAAGTGGTAAAACAATATCACTTAGGACTACAAACAAAAGACAGTAATCGGTTAGAAACAAGACAGATCCAAAGACATGACCAATAAGTGAACATTTGGAATCCATAAGTACATTCAGAAGAGTATACTTGATACCCCGTGAGGAAATTACTTATTGCAATCAAGAAAATCAATACCGACTCCAGATGGGCCTCATACCTAGCATATATACCACGAATAAGCATACGCCCCATCGAACAGAATACTTAACCCAGAAAATGACCGATACCATCGAATGACCGATACAGTAAGACCAATACGACGCTAATACAGCAACAGCAACAGAAGAATCGGTACGACGGTAAAGAAGACAGTAACAAATAACCAGGGAAGATCTCTACCACAAAAAATACAGCAGAGGGCCCCGATACACAGTGAAAATACGTAGTAAAATAAGAGCCTCTCTCTGAGCTCACATCTCTTTAAATTTTAACATCATATACCTTTGGTCGATTTTTAGAGTAACAACAGGTTATAGAGCCCTTATAACTCACACGATTGCTGCCCATCCGTAGGATCGTGTATGCCTTACGCTATCTATCTCCGGCCGTTCAGCACCTCCACTGTCGGTTACATCCAGAGGAAATTTGTAGTGACGCCCATCGGTGTGCTACACTTCGGCCTCCCCCCATCTCATTCTTTTCTTTCTCTTCACCTCCCCGCTCGTGGATCAAGGGGTGTACTACCGATTCTTCTACCGGAATCTTCTTTTGTAATCCACGACCACGCCAATAATCAAATAACGCTGATTCCTTTCCACGGACACGATTATTTCCCCGATTCCCGACGATCGATCCTTCGCCGCACGACGACGGCGATCGTTCCTTCGCACCTCCCCTCGGTCATTAATCGCATCACAAGAACGTTCTGAGGTTAACTCAAACCAACACACCTACAACAATTGTTCCACCAACAACTGTCCTACGAGAATCTTGTCTCTTCTCTCATTCCCTGCAACGCTGACATTGACGACGATCAATTGTTTCTCCATACGCATCAAGGGGTGTTTCTAAAGGACAACAAGCTACAAGAACGATCGATTACCACGGAAACAATGATTAATTGCCACGACGGTATCTAATAAGACCAAAGCTGTTCGGCAATGTTGGTTATTTTGATTTCTTTTAGTATTTACGTTATTTTGCTCTTTTACGGTGTTGGAAAGAGTTATTCGTCCGAGAACTGTTTCGCGGGGTTCGAATTTACTTCTCGCGCACAAATTTTGTGCGTGATTTTAACACGGCAATATTTCTGGACACCCTGAAATTCGCGACGATCGTATAAGGGTATATGTAAACTCAGCACTATTTCTGTGCGCGTGATGCACATTACTCTACTCTCAAATAAAAATAATTTATTTCAGTCTCTAGCAGAACCGAATTATTATTCTGTACGAACAACACTTACTTCTATTCACGAATAAAAAAGAAATCTTGAGTCAGTATTAATTCCAAAATATTAATCTACCAAACAACAATTCGATTCTGCTCCCCTAGTTGTGAATTATATTTCTTGACTACAATATTCCCTTTTTAAAATGTAGATTCTATTATGCTTGATTTATTCCTATTGCGACGTATTACGAATCCTCCATTATTTCTAATATTCTCAAAATTAAGTTCAAGATTAGTAGTAGTTTTGTATTATGTATGTACTGTTATTTTCTACATTAGTTCACCCATAGATAAACTTTCATTCATCAATGCTGTTATTGCCGGATCAATATAGACGTTTCTTTTCTTTTTCTTTTTTGGTCCACTACAATTAGTGGAGCTGCTACTAGTAATATTTGCATCGCCATGCTTATTGTTGGTGTAATTTGTCGAACTTTCGTTCCTAAATCTGTCCCTCATCATTTCTTCCAATTTCCTTCCTGTTTCTGGGTGTTTTCGCATCTCGCCAATTTTGTCGCACAAGTCACTGAACAACTCGCGACCTTCCTCCATCCATCCATTTCTGCTTCCACTGTCTGAATCGCAGAATTCTTTTTTTTGTCGCGGAATCGTGGCATCACCCTTTCGCCGCTGCTGGTTCACCCATACATGATGCTCATTGTAGATCAGTACCAATGCAAATGCTTCATCTGCTATAGTAAATATATCACTCAGCAAGTGCCTCTCCTTCCGTTGTTTGAAATTGGAATTTGTCGGATTGATTGCCGACATGATTCTTGTAACAAAATAATAAAAATCTTCATCTTCCGCGTCTTTGTATGTTCTGTATTGAGGGTTTAAAATACCTGTGTTTTCATATTCTGTGTCTTGAATAACTGCAACAGTACCAGGGAATGTGATAGGGACTCGACCTTTTCTGTAATCGTCTGTACGGAAGTATCATAAGTATCAACGGGCAGCATGTTAGTGTTGTCGGACCAAAAATAGATTCCCAAATTCCTAATTTCAACAACCAATTCTCCCACCTGTATTTACCTATCCAGTTTTTTCTCGCTAATGTTTGTGAGTTGTGCCTCAATGCAGTCAGTACTGTCCCTACTCGTTTCCTGTAAAAGGAACAGAATGCCGCAAGTGGAATATTTGGTTGCTTCATAACCGCACTTGCTCCAACAGCTTTTTTTATTACAAGCGCCGTTACCTTGTCATTGATAGGGAACTTCATGTTGGGGTACCAATGTTTTTTGACGTAATCCCTTAGCTGCTTCTCCACTCTTTCAGTCATATCACTCAAAGCCTTAAGCATATCGTTGTCTATTATAAGCCCATATTCGTCTGTAATTGTACTTACTGCTCGTTCTCTTGTGTCGCCGGCATTGTAACTCCCCTCTCCCTGCATGGTTGCCTCCGTTTGTTTAGGTACCATTACTACCTTTCCCACCCCTATATGTGGTTCCCTCTCTTGTTTCCGTAAGTGTTTTGCCACTTCCTCTGCCAATTTGTCATATTGGATATTTTTCATGACATGTTCGGCAACATCCTCTAAATTGTAGCATTCTCCGTTAGATGTTTTCTCTACCACATTGGTTTTTGTTCCTTCTTTCTGTTGGTTCGTTACTGTAGTGGTGGTTGTGTTGGTAATGGTCAGTGCTGGTTCGTTACTCTGGTTGATGGTGTTTTGTTCTTCCGTGTTTGTAGTAGTAGAAATTGTGTTGTCGGAACCATTTTTTTTACTGTTGCCCTTTGATGCGTTCATAGTTGTGGTATTACTGTTACACACTTTGTTAGTAATTGCGGTGTTTGTTTTAACTCTTCTTTTCTTACCGTTGTTGTCCCCTGTATTTTGATGATCACCGGGCCGGATGGTTTTGTTGTTTCGAAGGGTCTTCCCCTCGGATTTTTTGCTTCGTCGTGTCTTTCCGATAGCATTCATATTTTTTTATTTTATTTTCTGAATACGGTGTCGATCAAGAATCATGTGTTTCTTTTTGTGTGGTTTTGTGTGTGTACTAATAATTTGTCGGGTTGTGTACGGTGTTTTGTGTTGTGTGTGTTGTGTGTGTCGTGTGTGTGTGTGTTTGTACGGTGTTTCGTGTAGTATGAGTACGATGTTTTGTGTGTAGAATTTTTCCGTGGGTTCTGTACTATGTTGTTTGCCCGAACATCTTCTGTGTGTTGTCTGGTTTTGGGCGCGCTGTTATATTTATAGAAGTAGATCATGTACCTGTGCCAGCCACCCCTCCCGCGCCATAATTTTTTCAGAAGGGAAACATTTGATCACACTAAGGTTATGTATTTCAATCCTCTAGTCACATGTAGAATCTCGTAGACTGCTGCACCTAACATACCGTACTGTCTTGTGTGCCATTTGTATCTACAAACCACATCATTGTCTGTACTGTGTGTGGCAAAGTTGTTCCCAATATGCATTTAAAAGTTGTTCCCAACATGCATTTCGTAAGTCATGTGATATGCATTCATGGCCTGGTACAAAGACTTTGGTAGTCATTACCAAATGAGACTGTTTGTGCCCTGGAATTGCACCAAAAATACCCTCATCATGTTTGCCATTTTGAGAGTCAAACCACAACATTTTGGGCATTCTGAGTGGCAAAGTTGTTCCCAATATGCATTTGATGAGTCATGATAAATGTATTCATAGTTTTGACCGGATACTTTTGGAGTCATTACCCAATCAGTTAGTTTGTGCCCTAGAATTGCACCAAAAATACCCTCATGTTTGCCATTTCGAGAGTCAAACCACAACATTTACAGCATTCTGTGTGACAAAGTTGTTCCCAATATGTATTTGATGAGTCATGAGGAATGTATTCATTGCTTGGACCAGATACTTTTTGAGTCATTACCCAATAAGTTAGTTTGTGCCCTGGAATTGCACCAAAAATACCCTCATGTTTGTCAGTTGGAGAGTCAAACCTTAAGATTTTGGGCATTCTATGTGACAAAGTTGTTTCCAATATGCATTGGATGAGTCATGATGAATGCATTCATGGCTTGGACCCGATACTATTTGAGTCATTACCCAATAAGTTAGTTTTTGCCCTAGAATTGCACCAAAAATACCCCCATGTTTGCCATTTGGAGAGTCAAACCTTAAGATTTTGGGCATTCTATGTGACAAAGTTGTTTCCAATATGCATTGGATGAGTCATGATGAATGCATTCATGGCTTGGACCCGATACTATTTGAGTCATTACTCAATAAGTTAGTTTGTGCCCTGGAATTGCACCAAAAATACCCCCATGTTTGCCATTTGTAGAGTCAAACCTTAAGATTTTGGTCATTCTATGTGCCACAGTTGTTCCCAATATGCATTGGATGAGTCATGAGGAATGTATTCATTGCTTGGACCAGATACTTTTTGAGTCATTACCCAATAAGTTAGTTTGTGCCCTGGAATTGCACCAAAAATACCCTCATGTTTGTCAGTTGGAGAGTCAAACCTTAAGATTTTGGGCATTCTATGTGACAAAGTTGTTTCGAATATGCATTGGATGAGTCATGATGAATGTATTCATGGCTTGGACCAGATCCTTTTTGAGTCATTGCCCAATAAGTTAGTTTGTGCCCTGGAATTGCACCAAAAATACACCCATGTTTGCCATTTGGAGAGTCAAACCACAACATTTACAGCATTCTGTGTGACAAAGTTGTTCCCAATATGTATTTGATGAGTCATGAGGAATGTATTCATTGCTTGGACCGGATACTTTTTGAGTCATTACCCAATAAGTTAGTTTGTGCCCTGGAATTGCACCAAAAATACCCTCATGTTTGTCAGTTGGAGAGTCAAACCTTAAGATTTTGGGCATTCTATGTGACAAAGTTGTTCGCAATATGCATTTGATGAGTCATGATGAATATATTCATGGCTTGGACCAGATACTTTTTGAGTCATTACCCAATAAGTTAGTTTGTGCCCTGGAATTGCACCAAAAATACCCACATGTTTGCCATTTGGAGAGGCAAACCTTAAGATTTTGGGCATTCTATGTAACAAAGTTGTTTCCAATATGCATTGGATGAGTCATGATGAATGTATTCATTTCTTGGACCAGATACTTTTTGAGTCATTACCCAATAAGTTAGTTTGTGCCCTGGAATTGCACCAAAAATACCCCCATGATTGCCATTTGTAGAGTCAAACCACAACATTTTGGGCATTCTGTGTGACAAAGTTGTTTCCAATATGCATTTGATGAGTCATGATGAATGTATAAATGGCTTGGACCAGATACTTTTTGAGTCATTACCGAATAAGTTAGTTTGTGCCCTGCAATTGCACCAAAAATACCCCCGTGTTTGCCATTTGTAGAGTCAAACCACAACATTTTGGGCATTCTATGTAACAAAGTTGTTTCCAATATGCATTGGATGAGTCATGATGAATGTATTCATGGCTTGGTCCCAATACTTTTTGAGTCATTACCCAATAAGAAGTTAGTTTGTGCCCTAGAATTGCACCAAAAATACCCCCATTATTGCCATTTGGAGAGTCAAACCACAACATTTTGTGCATTTTGTGTGACAAAGTTGTTCTCAATATGCATTTGATGAGTCATGATGAATGTATTCATGGCTTGGTCCCGATACTTTTTGAGTCATTACCCAATAAGTTAGTTTGTGCCCTAGAATTGCACCAAAAATACCCTCATGTTTGTCAGTTGGAGAGTCAAACCTTAAGATTTTGGGCATTCTATGTGACAAAGTTGTTCGCAATATGCATTTGATGAGTCATGATGAATATATTCATGGCTTGGACCAGATACTTTTTGAGTCATTACCCAATAAGTTAGTTTGTGCCCTGGAATTGCACCAAAAACACCCTCATCTTTTTCATTTCGAGAGTCAAACCACAACATTTTGGGCATTCTGTGTGACAAAGTTTTTCCAATATGTATTTGATGAGTCATGATGAATGTATTCATGGCTTGGTCCCGATACTATTTGAGTCATTACCCAATAAGTTAGTTTGTGCCCTAGAATTGCACCAAAAATACCCCCATGTTTGCCATTTGGAGAGTCAAACCTTAAGATTTTGGGCATTCTATGTAACAAAGTTGTTTCCAATATGCATTGGATGAGTCATGATGAATGTATTCATGGCTTGGTCCCGATACTTTTTGAGTCATTACCCAATAAGTTAGTTTGTGCCCTAGAATTGCATCCAAAATACCCCCGTGTTTGCCATTTGTAGAGTCAAACCACAACATTTTGGGCATTCTATGTGACAAAGTTGTTTCCAATATGCATTGGATGAGTCATGATGAATGTATTCATGGCTTGGACCCGATACTTTTTGAGTCATTACCCAATAAGAAGTTAGTTTGTGCCCTGGAATTGCACCAAAAATACCCCCATGTTTGCCATTTGTAGAGTCAAACCACAACATTTTGGGCATTTTGTGTGACAAAGTTATTCCCATTATGCATTTGATGAGTCATGATGAATGTATTCATTGCTTGGACTGGATACTTTTTGAGTCATTACCCAATAAGTTAGTTTGTGCCCTGGAATTGCACCAAAAATACCCCCATGATTGCCATTTGTAGAGTCAAACCACATCATTTTTGGCATTCTGTGTGGCAAAGTTGTTCCCAATATGGTTGGGGTTACATCTGGTTCGCAAATTCAGTAATTATTTGTTCGTATATGTGGACTTCTCGCAAGTTCTTTACCCCCCTGTACCATGTACCAGCATTGTAGTGGGAAATATGAGTAGGAAAACACGTACATTCAGTACTAGCATGTAGATTCAGTACTAAGAAGAAAATTCCAACGTTTGACCGTTCAAAAAATTCAAACGTTCAAAAAATTCAAACGGATCACATACAGCACAGTACTAGCTAGCATGTAGATTCAGTACTAATTCCAAATTAATTCGAACGTTCGAACGTTAAAAATTCGAACGTTCGAACGTTCAAAAAATTCAAACGGATCACATACAGCACAGTACTAGCTAGCATGTAGATTCAGTACTAATTCCAAATTAATTCGAACGTTCGAACGTTCGAACGTTAAAAATTCGAACGTTCGAACGTTCAAAAAATTCAAACGGATCACATACAGCACAGTACTAGCTAGCATGTAGATTCAGTACTAATTCCAAATTAATTCGAACGTTCGAACGTTCGAACGTTAAAAATTCGAACGTTCGAACGTTCAAAAAATTCAAACGGATCACATACAGCACAGTACTAGCTAGCATGTAGATTCAGTACTAATTCCAAATTAATTCGAACGTTCGAACGTTCGAACGTACGTACTAGTACTACTAAAAACGTGTAGGATTCTACACTTGTACCAAATCATGTAGAATTCTACATGATCTACAAGGAAAAAGAAAATCGTACGCGAAAAAAAAAAAAACTCTCTCACACAAACACATAGTAATTTTATTTTCTACCTCGCGACAAAAAAAATCACTTTTTCTCCATAATCTTACCCGACTTATTTGAGTAGAGTTGCTAGTAATTGGCACTCCGTCTGTGAACGTGGGATTCCACTTAATCCTGTTCAATGATCCCTTGATCGTTGATCAGCATTAGGCAGGTAATCCGTGCTCGAATATTTTAGTCTGAAATAACAGCCTTGTACTAGAAAAAGAATTAGCTCGCATTGGACAAGAGGTGGTTTGCTGGATAGATATTGTTTGGGTGCACACAAACATATACGTCTTGAAAGCAATAAATCTGCATCCATTGCTTCTATATCAACAGGCTCTTGGTACTGTTTTTCGTGACAGAGGAGTAAGAAGGTTGCAAATCAACGTCAGCAGCAACAACAATTTCATCGGGTCGATTGTCGGAACGTTGGAACAAGCAAAGGTAAGAATGAGAGAGATCGGCACCGGCATCCGCATCGGCATCGGCATATTGGTCTTCCACTCCACCGGCATTACTGATAATGTATTTCCTCTCTGTTTTTCTTCTTATTTTCATGATAGGACCGGATCAGAAGCAACGAATCAAAACCGAATCAGCGGATCGGAAGCAGCAACCATCGAATCCTCAGCAACGGATCGGAAGCAGCGGATCTAGGTGCGGTGGTCGTCTTCCCTGTAGGTGCGGGGAATTTTCCCGGTTGGTGATAATTACGATCGGCATATACATTATATTATTCTGTTGTTATTATTTACTCTATGTACTACATCAATAGATACTCACCCATTTTGTTCAATTATCACCATGTATTCGAATAGGAACGGCAACGAATTGATCAGTGGGATTCATCCGGCAACGAATTGTCGGCATCTAATCGCTCCTCCACCGGGAACCATCGAATAGAAGCAACCGGGAACGATAGAATAGAAGCAACCGGGAACAATCGAAGCGCAACCGGGAACCATTGAAGCAACCGGGAAGCAACCGGGAACCATTGAAGCAACCAGCAACCGGAAACCATCGAATACATCGAACCGACACCGGGAATCATCGAACCGCAACCGGGAACCACCGAAGCAACCGGCATTGGCAAGCAACCATCGAATCGGAATCGGAAGCAACAACCATCGAAGCAACCGGGAACGATCAAATATAATCAACCGGGAACCATCGAAGCAATCGGGAACCATCATCGGGAGGATTGTTGGAACAACAACGATTGTCGGAACAACAACGATTGTCGGAACAACATCAACAAATCGACTGTATCAACAACGAAGCAAGCGGGATCGATCGAAGCAAACGGGAACGATTGAAGCAAGCGGGAACGATCGAAGCAAGCGGGAACGATCAAAGCAAGTGGGAACGATCGAAGCAAGTGGGAACGATCAAATAGAAGCAACCGGGACCCATCGAATAGAAGCGGGAATGATCGAAGCAAGCGGGAACCATTGAAGCAAGCTGGAACGATCGAAGCAAGCGGGAACAATCGAATAGAAGCAACCGGGACCCATCGAATAGAAGCGGGAACGATCAAAGCAAGCGGGAACGATCGAAGCAAGCGGGAACGATTGATCCAACAACACCAATCGATCCAACAACACCAATCGATCCAACAACACCAATCGATCCAACAACACCAATCGATCCAACACCAATCGATCCGCAACGGCAAATCGATTCGTCGTCGACCCCAATTGATCCAACACCAATCGATCCTACACCAATCGATCCAACACCAATCGATCCAACAACACCAATCGATCCGCAACACCAATCGATCCAACACCAATCGATCCAACACCAATCCATCTGCAACGGCAAATCAATTCGTCGTCGACACCAATTGATCCATCACCAATCGATCCAGCAACACCAATCGATCCAGCAACACCAATCCATCCAACACCAATCGATCCAACACCAATCCATCCGCAGCGGCAAATCAATTCGTCGTCGACACCAATCGATCCATCACCAATCAATCCGCAACACCAATCGATCCAACACCAATCGATCCAACACCAATCCATCTGCAACGGCAAATCAATTCGTCGTCGACACCAATTGATCCATCACCAATCAATCCAGCAACACCAATCGATCCAGCAACACCAATCGATCCAACACCAATCGATCCAACACCAATCCATCCGCAGCGGTAAATCAATTCGTCGTCGACACCAATCGATCCATCACCAATCAATCCGCAACACCAATCGATCCAACACCAATCGATCCAACACCAATCCATCTGCAACGGCAAATCAATTCGTCGTCGACACCAATTGATCCATCACCAATCGATCCAGCAACACCAATTGATCCAGCAACACCAATCCATCCAACACCAATCCATCCAACACCAATCCATCCGCAGCGGTAAATCAATTCGTCGTCGACACCAATCGATCCATCACCAATCGATCCAGCAACACCAATCGATCCAACACCAATCAATCCAACACCAATCACCCGGTGCAATGGGATTCAAAACAACAAAGCAATTGCCAGCAAAAGCAATCAAGCAAAAATCAAAGAGGAAACGTGGGAAGACTGAGAGAAAGAAAATGACTTCAAATTGTCTCGAAAACGCAGCACCATCATCAATCCACCAGATTTACAAACACTTGTCAGAGATAAAACCTAACAAGAGAGCAGAAGGGGACAGGAATCGGCGCCGAGATCCAAATGCAATTTTCAAACATATCGAGGAAATAGCATTGAAAACAGTTCACAAAAATGGGTTTCAAGGAAAATTCATGGCTACAAATTGGGGCCGGACCACAGTTGGAGAGAAGAAATATTCTTTGGCACAGGCTGTGTCTATTGACAGTTTCAAAACAGTGGATAGTACCGACAAGAAGTTTGTTCTAGCGTTCGCCGAATCAGAACCATCATTGAGAATCTTTGCTAAAGCTTCCAGACAATTCGCAAAACAACGTTTGGGTACCCCCAAAAATATAGAAATCACAAGAACATTCGCTGGGCAGATTGTTCAATCTAAACCCAAAATAGGCCGAGGAACCAAATGTGACAGTGTAAACAGTGGATATGCTATTATTGGGATGAGACCAAATCGATTGAAATCGGGAAATGGTGTGTACGTTTTCAAAAACAATGAGGACTCGACAACAAAAGCCAACCTTGAACAAAAAGCCCTACACATTGTGAAGGAAATGCAGCTTTGTTTAACTCCAATGTCCAAACTTGTCAACCTTGAAACGACTGTGATGAATGAGGTTGTTAATCGTACAACGCTGAATGCAATCGGCAATCACGTAACGGCCTTTTCTATTTAACAACCGGAATTAGAGTTGTTAAGTGAAGAAACGTAAATTACGCAATACGTATTACACATTACGTATTACGTTTTACGTATACGTACGAACTACAAATACGTAATACGTATCGTACCACATACGTAATACGTAATACGTATTACGAATACGTAATACAAAATGGTTGCAAACTGAGTATGATAAGAAACAGATCAATCATCGGCGAAGAGTATCATTAAGTAAAGTAATCGCGAATAGCCTAAATACTGTACCGATTCACTAAGTGACACGGGATTACCATGACTAAGTGCCAAGGCGCTATCATGAGGAATCTATCACAAACGAATGAAACTTGATATGCCCAATTGGTCGCACATGCATCACTATTAATCTGGAGAATAACGGAATCGCTTAATTAAGCGATCAATCGCTTAATAAGCAAACAACAAGGGATTGCATGTGTTAACAAATGGGCTAACACGAGAATACGCGGAACACTCCAATAGAGGTCCGGATTCTTAGATTAACCTAATTAGATCATAATTCAAATTACAAGTTATTGATTAACAGTCGCAGCTTCATACGAAAGATATATATCATACATACATACGAATTCGAATCAACCGAATCCGACAAAGTCTACAGAAAATCTACACAAAATATCCTACTGGTAATAATTATCCGAACGCGAAAACTATTCGCGATCGACCGACCATCGAAAATAACACAAACTGAGAGATCATCCCACTGAAACAAAATCTAACACCACAGCCCAAATCTAATGAAACTTTAGCTTATCTCGTACACCATCACACAGACACCACTGAAAATAGCACCATTGAAATCTGCAGAGCCAATAGAAAATACCTCGAAAATATCGACACGAAATAAAAACACCCCGAAAACAAAAACAACCTCGTAACAACCATCATGTTCTCTTCATCGGAAATGTTATCTTTATCGGAAATCCTCATAGTCACCTGCAGCTGCATCATAGCACCAGCAACCATGTATATCATGAACAACCAAACAGTCCAGGCCATCAAAAACCAAACAATGAGCAATGACCGAGAGAAGGCTAACCAAGTCAAGTGTGAGGAACGAGACAGGGCCATCGAGAGATTGACTCATGAACTATTGAAACTCAAAGAAAAAGAGAAGGAGTACAAAAAGGATGCCCGCCAGCGCCTCAAGCCAAGACAAATTCAGGATTTCAACGGTAGCCAAGATAACTGGATCAAATGGAGATGCGATACCAAAGCAACACTCCATGCCACTGGACACCGAGACATCATGGAAAGTCGCGAAGCAGCCAACAATGACCATCCATTGAACAGTGCATTATGGGGTACATTACTAAACGCGTGCAGTGGAGGTAGCGCATCTTCCAAAGTTACTAGACACGAGGATGCCAGCGATGGACGGTGTTGGACCAATCGATGGTGTCGGGTTTAGTCAATATAAAATTGGGTGGTTCCACGCGGAATCTGATTTTAAAGTGTCTAAACTTGGAGATATATCCATAGATACGTTTTGCACGTTCGAGATGCCCATCTCGTGGCTGAGCTCTGAAACTTGAGAGCGTCATCACGGCTGTTTGTAAATCGAAACGGCCAATAGCGATGATCCATTGGAGTGAACCGATCATACTTTGGTATTTCTGTATACCGTTTTCTTCGAGAAAGGCGGAGGAGTCCAACTCGGGATGATCATTCTCCGCAATGGGCGATTGGTGTTGTCGGCCAAAAAATACGGACTTTGTCGGCATCAAATTCGATTGGAAAAGCCGACAAAACGAAACAACCGAGGTGCGGGAAAACAAAACAATACGAGATACGAATATTTCAAAGCTTAGAATCAAACGCACCTCCACTACATGAAAATCCCTAAGTGGTAAAACAATATCACTTAGGACTACAAACAAAAAGAGGATAATCGGTTAGAAACAAGAAATATCCAAAGACCTGAACAGTAAGTAAACACTTGGAACCCATAAGTACATTCAAAAGAATATACTTGATATCCCGTGAGGAAATTACTTATTGCAATCAAGAAAATCAGTACCGATTCCAGATGGGCCTCATATCCAGCATATATACCACGAATAAGCATACGCCCCATCGAACAGAATACTTAACCCCATAATGACCGATACCATCGAATGACCGATACAGTAAAACCGACACGACGCTAACACAGCAACAGCAGCAGAAGAATCGGTACGACGGTAAAGCAGACAGTAACAAATAACCGGGGAAGATCTCTACCACATGAAATACAGCAGAGAGCCCCGATAGACAGTGAAAATACGTAGTAAAAATAAGAGCGTCTCTCTGAGCTCACATCTCTTTAAATTTTAATTATCCTATCCTTTCGGTCGATTTTTAGAGTAACAACAGGTTATAGAGCCCTTATAACTCACACAATTGCTGCCCATCCGTAGGATTGTGTATACCTTAAGCTATCTATCTCCGGCCGTTCAGCACCTCCACTGTCGGTTAAATCCAGAGGAAATTTGTAGTGACGCCCATCCGTGTGCTACCCTTCGGCCTCCCCCCATCTCTTCTTCTTCTCCTCCTTACTCGCGTATCAAGGGGTGTATACAGATCCTTCTACCAAGAATCTTCTTCTGTAATACACAACCAAGCAGCATACGTATCCAGGGGTGTATATCCAGAACGTTCTCCCAAGAATCAGCAACGACGGAACGCCGTTTAATACAAGAACACCGACGACGATTCTCCGACGAACGTTCCAGCATGGTTAATTCCATCCCAAGAACAAAGAATCAAACATCACGATCGAACATTCGACCACGAATCCCCTTCTGTAATACGTATTGTCTACGATTGCTTACGATCGAACCATTCTCCAAGAATCTTCTCTCACCGCCACGACGATTACTTGCCACGACGGTTAATTATTTCGACGACGACGTTCAATCGAAAACCGACGTCGACTCCACATCGCATTAATCACCATCCATCATGGCTCCTCCACCAGACGCATACGATTGGTCCAATGTCTACAGGATCGCATTCAAATTCCAAAGTGACAACAACCCCCAAGAAGTCCTCTCTCTCAATGGCACCTTTGCAGAAAGCATCCCACTTACAGCACCTGAAATATCAACTCTCTTCACATCGGACGCTAATGACGAAGGCCCAAGAACCCTTGGCCCTGCCCCAGTCACTGCACTAAGAGAAGCCTTCTGCAACAGCATCACCTTGGAAATGACAAACATCGATGAACTAGAAAAGGGACACATAGCCCAGCTCCTTGATTCATGCCCCGTACGATTTCTTAAACCTGGTTTCCCAAACCAAAGGATCAGAAACCCACAGGAGTTTGACTCTGCAGGAAGAGAGGCCATCAGACAAGCTGAAGCAACCAATAACCCAGAACCACTCGCCACAGTAATCTTCAACATCAATCAATGGAAGTTCAGAAGAAACTGGAAGACCAATAACCCCGGCAACTACTTCAATGGGATTTACACAGGTGAAGTTCAACCCGACGTTGAGGATGAAACTGCCACAGCTCCAAACCCAACGCCCACCGCAACGGGCACCGACATGCAAGAATTGACCACCCTACTCCAACAATTGGTCAACAACGGCAACAACAACAACAACAACACCACCAACAACAATACCGGCGCCAACCACCAAGCTCTTGACCTTCCATGGAATCCAGCAACATTACCACCACCTGTGAAAGAGCGATATTACAGGCGAGATGAATTCCTCACCAAAGATGATATGAAGGACTTCCCAATCACCTACACCGACTCATCGGGAAATGAAACAATTGTCAGGCAAAACTACTACCTACACAATCTAGGCAGTGGCAGAAATGACCAGCGCCTGATCACCAGAAGTGGTGACTGTTTTGATCTCACCAGAGCCTATGACAAGTCCAAGGAAGCCGCTAGAGACAAACTATTCCTCTCAGGCTTTCCACAACTACAGGATGCAACGGACCCTCAGGTTAGGAAATGGTACAGAGAGATCACAGCTCACTCACAGCAACACCATATTTATGTCCACCCATACTATCTCTTCAGGCGCGAAGCTGATCACCTAAGAGGATTCACCATTGGCGATAACTTTCCACATGATTTACCTTTAAGATATGAATTGGCCATCAATGAATGGGGAAATCTGATTTACACCGCACTCAGAAGCGATAAAATCATCCCTGATTCATGTGCAAGCATGAAGGCAACCATCCAGAGCTTTGAAGGAGGACAAGGTTATGAAGCGCTATACACAGTTATTTCTCAGACACATCCCAACTCAAAAAGACCATCCAATGCCAGCAGAATGGTCCGAAATCCTCCAAACCAAAACGCAAGTGAATCCCTTGAAGAATACTACTTCCGGTACAAGGATTACTTGAGACTCAGAGTGTTCCTCCAAAACCAACCTGGCACTATCGGTTCAACAGAAGAAGTTAGCAACCTTATTGCAGGAACCACCCTCTCAGAAGAGCTCTTCAAAAAGACAGAAGATGAACGCGACTCTGATGACCAATTCAAACGAGACAAATACAAGGCAGGTAGGCTTCTACAAACCCTCCAAACATATGAACAAGAGATCAAGGCTGAGCAAAAGTACAAGAGGAACACCTCCAAATCAATCCAGCCCAAGCAATTGCCTGTCTCAGGTACCAGACCAGGTCACCGGCGCAATGATAGGTTTCAAAAGCGCGCTAGCAACAGTACTGTTAGAACACCTTCTACTTTGACCTCTCACTCAATCAGCCTGATTGAATCACTTGGCTACCCGGAGATGGACGAAGAATCTGACGATCCCTTCCTCCACCAAGCATACTGCAATGCTATCACGGCATTCGATAAGCAACCTAGTCTTTTTGACACATCCAGAAAATGTATTGTTTGTCACATGGCCGGTCACAATTTTGATAATTGTCCTGCATTGCAAGATATTGAGTCCCTGAAGAAACATAGGATTGCTGCGGCTGTTTTTGTTGTTACTCTAAAAATCGACCAAAGGTATATGATGTTAAAATTTAAAGAGAAGTGAGCTCTGAGAGAGGCTCTTATTTTTACTACGTATTTTCACTGTATCGGGGCTCTCTGCTGTATTTTTTACATGGTAGAGATCTTCCCCGGTTATTTGTTACCATTCTCGTACCGATACTGTCGTTGCTGTTGCTGTTGCTGTTGCTGTTGCTGTTGCTGTATTAGCGTCGTGTCGGTCTTACTGTATCGGTCATTTAGCGGTATCGGTCATTCATGTTGTTAAGTAATCTGTTCGATGGGGCGTATGCTTGTTCGTGGTATATATGCTGGATATGAGGCCCATCTGGAATCGGTACTGATTTTCTTGATTGCAATAAGTAATTTCCTCACGGGATATCAAGTATATTCTTTTGAATGTACTTATGGGTTCCAAGTGTTTACTTACTGTTCAGGTCTTTGGATATTTCTTGTTTCTAACCGATTATCCTCTTTTTGTTTGTAGTCCTAAGTGATATTGTTTTACCACTTAGGGATTTTCATGTAGTGGAGGTGCGTTTGATTCTAAGCTTTGAAATATTCGTATCTCGTATTGTTTTGTTTTCCCGCACCTCGGTCGTTTCGTTTTGTCGGCTTTTTCGATCGAATTTGATGCCGACAAAGTCCGTATTTTTTGGCCGACAACACACCCCTTGATCCAACATGTGTTTTCATTCAATGTTGGATTACTGTCGGAGTATATCAGAGTCGGTTATGTAGCCCGGAATTGTATTGACGTTTTATCGATTGATAGATCGAACATTCGGATCGAATCGGTTGAGTGACCGATCAATTGGACGTTTGAATCAAATCGATTCGAACGAAATTTGTTTGAGGTAGTACCTCTGCATCCGAACGTGCCTGACTTAACCTGCGTAGTGTCCCATGATATGTCTTGCATGCCGAGTGTGCAAGATCCATCTCAATGGTTTGGTTAGATCATCAGCAGGGTTAATGACTCCCGGAATATGGATCATCTAGATTTCACCGTTTTCTTTCCATGCTTGAATGGCAAAGAACCTGATTTCAATATGCCTGGTTCTTTCAGTTGGTTTCTGGGCATTTATGATTTCAATTGCCGATGCATTGTCTTCATAGATAGGGGTTGGACCAGCTTGAGCAAATCCTAATTCTTTGAGTACGGATCTGAGGTATCTGGCTGTTTTGGCCGCTGTGACTGCAGCAATGAATTCTGCTTCCGTAGAATTCTGTGCGGTAAGGGACTGAGCTTTGGATCTGTAAACAATTGCTCCACCAGCATAAGTGAAGACGTATCCTGTGGTGGACCTTCGGTGTTTTCGATCATTTCCATATGCGGCGTCCACAAAACACATCAGTTTGGCTTGCTTGATGTCTTCCGGGAATTTTGGGAGTGATACATCTTGGACTGCATCGTTGTATGGTTCTCCTGGTGGTAGAGATGGCTCAGCATTTGGCCTGTAGAATCTGATACCCCAAGATCTGGTTGTTCTGAGATAGCGGGCTATATTCTTCAGGCTGGAATAGTGGAAAGCAGTGGGATTGGAGCTGTACTTTGACATCAGAGTCACTGCATAGCCTATGTCTGGCCGGCAACTAACATATGCAAACATCATTTCACCTAAAAGCGTCCTGTAGGAGAAACCAGTTGTGGATTGCAATTCAGCATGTTCCTTGGTGCCTTCTAATGGGCCATCAGTATGTGATTGCAGTTGGCTCAGTACTTCAGTTGATAACGGCGCTGATGGCTTGGAGTGGGGTTTCATCTTAGAATCAGTCTCCCAACCATGGGATGTCATGATCCGGTCAATGTAATTGGCGCAGGACAGTTCAATGTAATCAGCTGTTTGTTTGACGTCAATTCCATTGAAGTCCTCAAGCAATCCCAATTTTGTAAAGGGGATCACGTCTTCCTTTGGTAGCTTGAGCCTTGCACCTATAATGTCATAGATCTTGTCGGATATGGATTCTGATGTACAAGCCAGTGCAAAATCATCAACTTGTCTTAACATGTAGACCGTTTCACCCTCAAAGACTGTCGTATAGATTGTTCTGTCATGAGTGGTGGTCTTGAAGTTGAGATCAGGACCTCTTAAGATCTTGTTGATGTGGGTCTCCCATAGTCTACCTGATTCTGGGTGGCCTTGAAGTGCTCGAAGAACCGGGAGCACCATCCTTCTGTCTATGTCTTTGCCATGCTTGTGTCTGTACCAGTCTGCATATGCATCATCTATAGTCATGAAGGTTGGGATTTCAGGTCCAGGACTATGGCCGAACGCGTCTTGGGCATCTGCCCCGTAGACTTTGAGATTGAGGCTTGCTGCAATGGCAAAGAACAATCTTTGGATAGGATGTTCAACACATGATGAGTATGACATTGCTATGGCATGCAGGGTTGGTGCTGCATATTTGCTTCCATTGCAACATTGCCTGGCTCTTCTGACACCATTCCTCTTGACACTGTACTACCAGTGGGGTCTGAGAATGATAGCGTCTGGGTCCTTAGGATATGGGATGGGGGATCCAAACATTTCCAAATCTTCAAACTGATCAAGCTGTTTTCGCTCCCCAGCTTGCCATTCAGGCCATGTAGATAAAGGCTTGAGATTCCTTTGAGTGAAGTGCCCTAGTGCTTGTTCTTCAGATGTAGTTGCCTTGGAATTGATGGCCTTGATGAAAAGTTCAATTTGTTCAGTGGGTAGTGAATCGGCATCTAGCGGTAATGCATGATTTCCTGGTTTATGAAGCTTGGTGATAGCTCTGAGGGATGCAATATCAATAGTAGGAATGACAACATCCATGTCGTCTTCAATTGGTGCCAAGTGTTTTTGGATGGAGGCATGGAGTGTTTCAGTGCTATCAACCTGGTTGATTCTTGATTGTATCAGCTGCTTGTATTTGGTGCCAATGCGCTGGATAGCTTTGATTGATGAAATCCGGTCCAAGAATGGTGGATCTTCTTCAGCAGTGGGTTCCTTCCAGGAGGTATTGGGAGCAAATAAACCATATTCATTTGAGTGTTTCCTGACCGCCTTCATAGATAATTTTTCTTCAAGTGCAAAGGTAATTGGTGTATCTATTGAAGAATCCCGCACCCCTCGATCGTGATTTTCCTGTAGTGCTGTGGTAACATCAGCAGCAGTAAAGACACGATTGTGATTGATAGATACAATATAAGCGCCTCGGAGCTTGGAGAGAGTCTTCTTGTGTGAGGAGAAAAGCTTGGAGGCAGGACTTTTGGGAAGGATGTCAGTGATGTAAGCTCTGCCAATCAGTGAGTCATTGGCATAGCGAAGGCCAAACTTGGGATCAGCACAAGATGGAGAGACAGTGAGTCGAAGATTGGTGAGGTCTGCAAAGGGGGAAATTGAGAATTGGAAATCACTGGATGAGACCTCACGGGGTTCTGCAGGAAGTGGAGTGTTGTCATCAGTCCGGAGCAGGTGCTTGACATTGGTTGGAAGATCTGCAAGAGGTAAGTCATTCATTCCTTCATCAAACCGGACATGTGTGGCTATTTTGACACGGTGTGTCTCAGTATCATACCAAAGGATGTTTCTGGTAGTGTATGGGACAAAACCCAGGAAGATGCCTTTGCGAGCATTAGATTTGAGCTTGATTGAGCGCTTGCCTGGGGGTCGCACCCAAACTCTGCATCCAAAAGTGCGAAAGTCAGCAAGATTTTCCCTGTGGCCAGTTGCCAATTCTAAGGGTGAGTGTTGTTGATTGCCTTCTGGAAAAGCATTGGACAACCGAAGGGCATGATAGAATGCAAAGGGCCAGAACTTGATGGGCAAATTCGCACCACTGAGCATGGTCCTCATTGAGTTGGCGAGGGTCCGGTGGGCTCTTTCAACTGTACCATTCTGGTGAGAAGCGTCAGCACCGGTTGGAAAGATTGAATATCCAAACGCAGAGAAGAGGTTTCTGACATCAGGATTGTGATAGAGTTCTCCACCTTGATCAACTGAAACATACTTGTTGGCACAGGTTGGGTTGTACTGGGCGAAGAAATGTTCCAACCAGTGTAGTGGCGCTGCTTTAGAGATTCGCGTATCTCCATATTTCATACCAGTGTAGTGATCTGTGATGAGAATCCAAGCTGTTTCTCCATGAATGCCTTCATAATCGCGCTTGCGTTTGCTGTTGGAGGATTTGGTACCTGAGAATGCAAAATCAATGGATAGACCTTGAAACGGTTGTGTGGCCTTTCGTGTGGAATGTGAGCCAGCAGGTGTTTTGGTTTGCTTACATTGTATGCAAGTTGGGCATTGGTCAAGAATACTGGTTTGACGTTTGAACTTTGGTACTCCAACGATGTGCTTCTGAGCATGATACAGAAAGTCATCGCATGGGTGTCCCAATCGTTGATGCCACAGAAGTTTCGATGTCTTGGTTTTGATGGCGTGGATGGGGATATTTTTGTCCACAATCTTGGTGAAGAACAATTTGGCATCAAACTTTGGCACATCGCTGGTATCAGACTGAGCATGAGCTGCTTCGGTGCACTTTTGCAGTGTGACAAGATTGGTGTATACATCGTATCTGTAGGTGTTAAGGGCTTCTTTGGAGGCCAGTTCACAAGCTTCCTTGAACTGCATGTCATTCGCCAAAGCATAGGCGGACGATGTTGCACAATTGGCATATGGAGATGCAATATCAACATCTGGAATCATTACTGGGTGCGTATAGCATTGACCATCAATGATGCTTCCATGGAGGACGATGCTGCTGGCAGTGTTCTGCTTGTGATGACAGATAATTGTGAGGTTGCCGTTTTGTGGAGCAGCTGAGTCATAGTCGTCAATGAATGATTTATGGATTGACTGTCCACTGAACTGACGTCGCATGCGAGATGTCATTCCACAGAGATCGTTGTCACTCAGTAATGTCGTTGACAGGGAGGGAGAATAGTAGAAGAAGACTTTGAGATACCCTATGTGGTTTGGTGCTGGGATGTGCAAATATCCTGAGCCTTCAGGGATGCAGGTAGCTGCTTTTCCTCCTATTGCTGCTGTAAGCCTGACAGGACATTTCCGTATCCTGGTGTAAGGTTTGTAATCGTGCAGGATGTGTTTGAGATTTGTGCAGGAAACTTTTGCACCGGTGTCAATCTGAGCCCTGACACCCTGTTGGAAGTAGGCTGTCGCTGCAATAGGGTCCGGTGGGACTAGGGATTGCACATTGTATGTATCAACTGGCGTAGGGTTGTCCCTATCAAAATTGGGATCCTCATTGGTCTTCAGGTGTGATTCCAATGTAGGGGTCGTAGCCCCGAGTATTAAATTCCTTTCATGCTCGGCATATCAGTATGTGACAATGGTACAATGGTATCTCATTCCTTACTTCCACATATACAGATTGGTTGCACGCGAATCATGATGTTTATCATCATGGACCAAATGGCTCAATTTGGTGAGCTAAGTGTCTCATTTTTGACCAAATGGCTCGATCTTGTGAGCCAAGTGTCTCATTATTGACCAAATGGCTCAATCTTGCGAGCCAAATGATCGTCACTCGTACGATCGAACTATTCGATACTTAAAGATCAAAGAGAGAACACACGCAGAAACTAGCATATGCTAGCAATCTCATTAAGTGTTTTGTTTTCAAGAAAAGACAGCAGAGGTTCGATCCTTGTGTTCACGAACTTGTTTCTGCTGCACAAAATACGTGTTGTATTAGCGGCAACACGAATTACATGGTATACCATGTTGTATTTCCAACAACACGGTAATTTACCATACAAATACTCGTAATTTCATCGTGCTGTATTAGCGGCAGCACGCTTTAAAGTGCTATCTTGCTCCCCAGCAAGCTAAAGCGCATTCTTTTAGATTATTTGATTATTCAACCTTAAACCTTGCATCGGACGTTCCTGCGTCCTACTGTAGAACTACAAGCCTAAGATCTAACTGACTGAGCCCACCGGTAGTCAGAATAGATCTGATTGAATGGCGAGCCTTCAATCGTAGTGGATATCAGAGAAACATTAGATTACAACGGACCGGCACCTCAACCGGCCCGCAGCTACAGATCGTGTTGCTCTTCTTTGCCTTTGGAAGAATCAGCTCAACAGCCAGTTTCAAAAGGAAATTAACAGATTAACAGTCGCAAGCTTGTTGAAGCTTGCAGAAGAAGACAACAAAAGACAGTCCGACAGCAGATCATCGAACGAACGGCTACGGCGGCGATCGATGCTTCTCTGATCTGATTACCTGTCAAGGATACGACAACGATCAACCATTCTCTGATCTAAAAACAAACGCTACAAACGTATGAGCAATCCCCGAGGTGGAAGGACAAGAAGCAAGACCACAGGACGCTTCCTCTCCCTTCGTCCTGGTAGCGCGGCAACCCGATCACCTTTAACGCCACCTGCAACCATGCCCACCGGTCAACAGGATGATACACCAAGCCAACAAGGCGACGAGGACAACATCCCCATCTCGGACCTCTTCCCTTCATTCGACCAAGAACTAGCCACTTTCCTGCATGATTCATTCGATGTCCCAAAGGAATCCAACAGCACCCTCTGCGATGCACTCATTTCTGGCCAATATACCACATGGTCAAATTTCCTATTCATAGAGGAGATCAACGACCTGACGTATCAGGATAGAGGGGCAAGAGTACACCTTACTCGACATGTTCAGATAAAACTACAGCGATTCGTTGACTTTGGACGACTACTCACTGAACAAGGCTTAGACTGGGAAAACAGAGTCCATTACACCAAGGAGGCCTTCAAGGAATACTGGAGCGGAATGGTTAGGGCTAGACGCAACTCCACGGCCGACAGAGTGGTAACGGAAGACCGCAGACCTGACGATGGCGCAACTAATCGATCAGCAAAGCCATTGGATCAATTAAGATACGAATCCTGGATCAGAAAATCTCGGGACGAAACCACTTTCCCTATTCTGCAGAATGACGCAAGGTTTGAACATTGGCTCGTAAAATTTAAGGCCAAACTGGAAACAGCAGCAGACATTGATATTGCTACATTCCTTGATCCCAAGTGGCCTGACACCTCCCTCACAGGATATACCAAAGCACTTCATGACAAACAATGCGCGTTCTTCTGGACCCTTGTCCTTCATGTGTTCCAGAGTGACCTCTCCTCCTCATGTGTGCTGAGCCATACTGGCACGAGGGATGGACGACAAGCCTTCTTTGATTTTGTCTCTCTACACGACAAATCGAAGTCCAAGGTATACGACACCTCTCTTGTAATGCAACAACTATTGGATATCGATTTGAGGTCATGGAAGGAATCCAAAGTGAAATTTATCACCCAATGGTTTGCACAGTTAGAGCATCTCAACAAACTTCGGGACCCGCAGCGTCCACTTGACTATGATACTGTCAAAACTCATCTATGCAAAGCATGCAGCAGCAGCTTCCAACTCAGTGAGCAATTCTGTAAGGTTAGTGATCCGCCTGAATCACATGATATGATCCGATTTCGACAACATGAAGCTATTGCTATCAGTGACCTTAAAAACACCCTTCTTCTAGAGGCAACACGGCTGGACTCCCAGGCATCACTCACACAGCCAAGCAGTCGAGCCTCTGTCAAGGCGCATACACATGACCTTTCTTCTATGACCCATTCAACATATTCCGGCATCACAGACGATACATCCCCCTGTTTGCCTCCTATTGAATTCTATGGTGACTATCAAGATTATGCTGTGTACAAAGCTGGACGGACACCAGACCCAAGCACCAGGTTACCATCTCCAGTTTGGTCTGTCCTCTCCAAGCATGGTATGAAACACTGGCTTGGTTTCACCACAGACGACAAGAAGAAACTAGTCGCAAGCCTACGCACCGAGCTCTTAGATACAGCACCTGCTCTAGACCCCAATTCCAGCAAACCCATCACTCGAAGAGCTTATGAGCACCATGCTGCCGAGCAAGAACTTACATCTACAGAGGAAGCCTCAGCCAGGACTGCATTCCATGAATCCCTCGGAGTTTTCAAGGCATCCTCCCAAGCTGATAACCGACCACTAAAGTCATCTGTTTCCCCTGCGCACCCAGCTCGGTTCCTTGCTGATAATCCTGATGTACTTTACAAGAAAGAAGGCAATGTCTATGTTCCTGTTGGCCAGTCATCTCTATCTACAAATTTTCATCATTGGGCCCCGCTAGACTGTGAGTCTCCTGCGTTGCCAGCAACCCCACCTGATGTATATCACTGTAGCAAAACCAATGTCTCCACGCCTGGTTACGCTATGGTTGACAGAGGTGCGAACGGTTGTATCATGGGACACGATGCGTGTCTCATCTCTAAAGACATTCCTCCTAGATTCGTCAATGTTACCGGGATCAACAATCACCAGATTCAGAACATCCCCATTGCAACATGCGGCGCCTACTCCGTGTCCAATCGAGGTCCGGTCATCATCATCTTTCATGAATGTGCCTACACAGGACAACACCCATCCATCCTGTCTTCCCCACAGATGGAAGCTTATTTTTCAATTGTCGATGACACATCCATCAAAGTGGGAGGAATGCAAGTCATCACCACTACAGATGGACACGTGTTCCCACTTAGTATTCGACATGGGTTACCATACCTGGCAATGCGCAAATATACAACTGAAGAATACGCGCGGCTTCCACATGTGGTCATGACAAGTGACCAACATTGGAACCCATCTGTACTTGATGGCACTTATACCCCTCAAGATGACACTTTCCTTCAAAAATATCCTCCTCTCCCATCTATGCTTCCGTATCAAGATTATGATGAATTTGGTGCACTTCGAGATGTCAACCTTGGCACCCCCTCTACAATCGCATCATTCATGTCTGACAGTACCACCCCAGTCCTTCAGCCATTGGATGCTTCTGACACCTCCTTCTGGCTCAGTCCTACTGACTATATTCACCAGGAAGTCCTCAGCCGATGTTCTCTACGACCCCCTTCTCACTGGATCACTGCTGCTTCGCACGTCCAATCACCCACTGATATGGATTACCTATCATTGAAGCCCTTCTTTGGATGGATCTCCCTTGATCGTATCAAAGCTACCTTCGACAATTCCACACAGTATGGCTCCTTATCTGTTAGTCCGGACGGTAACATATTCAAAAGGTTTCAATCACCACAGCCAGCCATGAATGTCCGACCTTTCAATGATGATGTTCTATCTGATGTCATCTATTCCGATACCCCTGCTGTCAATGGTGGCTCCAAAATAGCTCAAGTTTTCTTTGGCCGGAAATCTCATATCATTCATGTTGAAGAAATGAGGACTACTGCTGATTTCCTCCCTTGCCTACAAAATTTTGTTCGTCAATGGGGCAGACCACTCAGACTGCTTTGTGACCATGGATCTTACCAGTCCAGCAAGCCTGTCCTTGACTACCTCAAGATGATGTGGATTGGTCTATGGCAAAGTGAACCATACCATCAGCACCAAAACCTCTTCGAGCGAAGATACCAGACCTTCAAACGCATTGTTAACAGGATAATGGACCGTACAGGAACCCCGCCTCATCTCTGGCTCCTGTGTATGACCTATGTTGGCCGCCTGCTAAATCACCTGTCTGATCCCACTCTTTCTGACAAACAACCAATCTTCATTGCCACTGGTACCCTCGGTGATATCAGCCCCTACCTCAGTTTCTTTTGGTTTGAGCCTGTCTATTACAAAACCCCTGACACCCAGTTTGGCTCCCAGCCCACTGAATGCCTTGGTCATTTTGTTGGCATCGCTGAGCATGTTGGAAATAGTCTCTGTTTTACCATCTGGGACCCAATCACCAATAAGCTACTTGATCGATCTGGTGTCCGCACTGCTTTAACGCCCGAGCACCGCAATAAGCGTGCTGGCTTGTTCACTGATGATGGCTTCATTGCATGGCGCAACGCTAAAGATGCTTCCTCTACCCCTCAGTCCTTTGGTGACAGTCCCTCACGTCACTCTCCTCCCGCGGCAGATCCAGCTCCAACACCACCATCGCCTATTCCCCTTCCTCAGCCGTCTTTGCCTACCTTTCTCTATTCCAAAGTTCCTAATACGCGAAGCTATGTACCTTCTCCTCTCCCTAACAACTATGGGGAGATTCTTGATGGTCCTCCAACACTCCACATCTTCAGCAAAACCCCTGCCGGTGTTCCTGTCACTGAAGATGATTTTGGTCCCCCTGAGCTAGCATATTTTGATGTTAGTGACGCCATACCTCCAACCACCAATCCGGCTATCCCGTCTGTAGGCCCATCTAAGGTAGTTGTTACTGATGCAGAAGGCAACGCCCAATTTGATGATGATGGCAAACCCATCACCATCCCTGCTATCCCTGTTGCTGACTTGCAAGGTCGCTCTTTCCTTATGCCCCTCCCTGATGGCACCCAGAAAAGAATGACAGTTGTTGACGTTGAAAACAGCATTGAGCAAAATAAGGACTTCATCAAATTCAAGTGCAAGCATACAGATGATGAACTTGAAGATATCATCGCCTACAATGATGTCATGAACTACATCCACAGAGATGTCACCCAAGAAGATGGCAAACTTTGGTCATTTCGCCGCATACTTGGCCATCAAGGTCCACTTGACAGCAAGCATCCTCAATACAAAGGTTCCAAATACAACCTATGGATTGAGTGGGAAAACATGGAGCGTACCTATGAACCTCTCTCCAATGTAGCTGCAGACGATCCTGTTACTGTAGCCAAATATGCAAAGGATAACAGCATGCTTGATCAACCTGGTTGGAAACATCTCAAACGCATTGTTTCCCTTGCCCGAAGAACCAAGAAGCTAGACAGGCTAATCCATCAAGCCAAACTTCGCTCATTTCGAACTGCTCCACAGTACCAGTATGGATTCAAAGTACCTCGCAATCATGAAGAAGCTATCCAGTTCGATACTGCAAATGGCAACACCAAATGGCAAGATGCCATAGCTCTAGAGATGTCGCAGCTCCAAGAATATGACACCTTTATTGACAAAGGTATCTACAAGGCTAGCAATATACCCATTGGTTTCCAACAAATCAAGGTCCACATGATTTATGCAGTCAAGCATGATGGTCGACACAAAGCACGGCTAGTTGCAAATGGCAATCTCACTGAAGCTCCCGTCCACAGTGTATATGCAGGAGTTGTTTCCCTTCGGGGCCTACGCATGTGCCTATTCCTTGCCGAACTGAATAGCTTAGAAGCATGGGGAACTGACATTGGTAATGCGTACCTTGAAGCGGTCACCTGTGAGAAAGTATGCATCAAGGCTGGCGCTGAATTTGGACCATTAGCAGGCCACCTCCTATTGATTTACAAGGCTCTATATGGACTACGATCATCTGGCAAGTGTTTTGGTGATCTACTTGCTGCCTGCCTTGTTGAGCTAGGTTTCGAAAGGTCCAAGGCAGAACCTGAAATCTTTATCAAACCTGGCAACAACAAACATGGGGAGCCAGTATATGAGCTCATATGCACATATGTTGATGACCTTTGCCTATGTATGGCCAATCCTGAAGCTTTTCTGATAATCCTACAGTCTGAACCTTATAATTTCAAATTAAAGGGTTCTGGGCCAATGAACTTTCATTTGGGATGTGGATTCGAAAGAGACAAACATGGTGTGCTCTGCATGAACCCCATCAAGTTCATCGAGAAAATGGAGGCCTCATATGTACAAATGTTTGGCTGCAAACCTACCACCAGATTCCATTCACCACTTGCTGAGAACGACCATCCAGAGCTAGACTCAACATCCTTCCTAAGTGATACTGATATCCAAAAGTATCAAAGCATGATTGGATCACTTCAATGGGTCATAGCTATTGGACGTTTTGACGTGCAAACTGCAGTCATGACATTGTCAAGTTTTCGAGTGCAGCCTAGGGAAGGCCATCTCAACAGAGCCAAAAGAATCTATGGGTACATCTCCAAGTTTCGACACTTCAAAATCCGATTCAGAGTGGGCGCCCCAGATTTTGTACTCACTGACAGTACCGACTGGTCCAATACCGTATATGGAGAGCATTCTGAAGATCTACCAAGTGATGCTCCTACCCCCCTCGGCAAGGTAGTTGTACTGTCTCATTTTTACGATGCTAACTTAATGCATGACATTCTAAGTGGCAAAGCTGTAACTGGTATTCTGCATTTTGCCAATAAGACCCCCATCATGTGGTTCTCCAAGAAGCAAGCAACATCCGAAACAGCCACCTTTGGTGCTGAGTTTGTATCTGCTAGAACCTGCATCGAGCAAATCGTTGACATTCGACAGTCATTCAGATACCTTGGCACTAGAGTGCACGATACGTCCTACACATGGGGAGATAATGAAAAGATGATCCAAACCTCCACATTCCCATATGCAAGGCTCCACAAGAGGCATCACATCCTTTCATATCACTATGTTAGGAGCATGATCGCAAGGGGTTTCGTCTTTATGCAGCACCTTGCAGGCAAGGATAATTGTGCTGATATCCTCACAAAGCATTGGGGATATTCAGTGGTGTATCCATTGCTCAAGCCTATCTTTCACTACTGTGGGAACACGGGTGATTTGTTACAGGACGATTGCATCGGTTCTTAGTCAATGCTTTCACATGGACACATGGGGAGTATTAAATTCCTTTCATGCTCGGCATATCAGTATGTGACAATGGTACAATGGTATCTCATTCCTTACTTCCACATATACAGATTGGTTGCACGCGAATCATGATGTTTATCATCATGGACCAAATGGCTCAATTTGGTGAGCTAAGTGTCTCATTTTTGACCAAATGGCTCGATCTTGTGAGCCAAGTGTCTCATTATTGACCAAATGGCTCAATCTTGCGAGCCAAATGATCGTCACTCGTACGATCGAACTATTCGATACTTAAAGATCAAAGAGAGAACACACGCAGAAACTAGCATATGCTAGCAATCTCATTAAGTGTTTTGTTTTCAAGAAAAGACAGCAGAGGTTCGATCCTTGTGTTCACGAACTTGTTTCTGCTGCACAAAATACGTGTTGTATTAGCGGCAACACGAATTACATGGTATACCATGTTGTATTTCCAACAACACGGTAATTTACCATACAAATACTCGTAATTTCATCGTGCTGTATTAGCGGCAGCACGCTTTAAAGTGCTATCTTGCTCCCCAGCAAGCTAAAGCGCATTCTTTTAGATTATTTGATTATTCAACCTTAAACCTTGCATCGGACGTTCCTGCGTCCTACTGTAGAACTACAAGCCTAAGATCTAACTGACTGAGCCCACCGGTAGTCAGAATAGATCTGATTGAATGGCGAGCCTTCAATCGTAGTGGATATCAGAGAAACATTAGATTACAACGGACCGGCACCTCAACCGGCCCGCAGCTACAGATCGTGTTGCTCTTCTTTGCCTTTGGAAGAATCAGCTCAACAGCCAGTTTCAAAAGGAAATTAACACCGAGTGATTCCATATCACAGTAGACATCAATTGGGATTGATGACTGGAGGCTGTCCTTGGGAAGGAGGTTGACGGCACCAATTATGACAGATTCGTAGGAGCTGACACTGCTGGAGTCCAAGGAGGGGCATAAGCTGTTCACTTGGGACGCTGTGACGTTGTCAAATCCTTGGAGATCATCTTGAGGTGATGTCAGAGAGTGGCGGCAAGAAAGACTTTTTATCCTTGGCCATCGCAAAAATTTTGTTCTTCTACTGCATCGTCAGGTGAAACCTCATCTTGATCTTCATTGCCAATGTTGATCTGAGAGATTTGTTGGGTGGAATCTAAGAGTTGTTGGGTCTGTTTATTGGATTTGTTCAGAAAAACTGTTGTCGGCGAAAAATACGGACATTTGTCGGCATCAAATTCGATCGAAAAAGCCGACGAAATGAATGAAACGACGACCGAGGTGCGGGAAGACGATACTAGATACGAATATTCCAAAAACCGAAGCTTAGAATCAAACGCACCTCCACTACTTGGAAATCCCTAAGTGGTAAAAATGATATCACTTAGGACTACAAACAAAAGACAGTAATCGGTTAGAAACAAGACATATCCAAAGACCTGACCAATAAGTGAACACTTGGAATCCATAAGTACATTCAAAAGAATATACTTGATATCCCGTGAGGAAATTACTTATTACAATCAAGAAAATCAATACCGATTCCAGATGGGCCTCATATCTAGCATATATACCACGAACAAGCATACGCCCCATCGAACAGATTACTTAACAACATGAATGACCGATACCGCTAAGTGACCGATACAGTAAGACCGACACGACGCTAATACAGCAACAGCAACAGCAACAGCAACGACAGTATCGGTACGAGAATGGTAACAAATAACCGGGGAAGATCTCTACCATGTAAAAAATACAGCAGAGAGCCCCGATACAGTGAAAATACATAGTAAAAATAAGAGCGTCTCTCTGAGCTCACATCTCTTTAAATTTTAACATCATATACCTTTGGTCAATTTTTAGAGTAACAACAGGTTATAGAGCCCTTATAACTCACACAATTGCTGCCCATCCGTAGGATTGTGTATACCTTAAGCTATCTATCTCCGGCCGTTCAGCACCTCCACTGTCGGTTAAATCCAGAGGAAATTTGTAGTGACGCCCATCCGTGTGCTACACTTTGGCCTCCCCCATCTCTTTATTCTCCTTACTTGCGTATCAAGGGGTGTATACAGATCCTTCTACCAAGAATCTTCTTCTGTAATACACGACCAAGAAGTATACGTATACGTATTAAGGGGTGTATCTCATCATCGGTTTGGTATCTTGACGCCGACGATTGTTCCGTCGCACCTCCCCTCCCAAGAACAAAGAATCAAACATCACGATCGAACATTCGACCACGAATCTCCTTCTGTAATACGTATCGTCTACGATTGCTTACGATCGAACCATTCTCCAAGAATCTTCTCTCACCGCCACGACGATTACTTGCCACGACGGTTAATTATTTCGACGACGACGTTCAATCGAAAACCGACGTCGACCCCACATTGCATTAATCACCATCCATCAAGGTTCCTCCACCAGACGCATACGATTGGTCCAATGTCTACGGGATCGCATTCAAATTCCAAAGTGACAACAACCCCCAAGAAGTCCTCTCTCTCAATGGCACCTTTGCAGAAAGCATCCCACTTACAGCACCTGAAATATCAACTCTCTTCACATCGGACGCTAATGACGAAGGCCCAAGAACCCTTGGCCCTGCCCCAGTCACTGCACTAAGAGAAGCCTTCTGCAACAGCATCACCTTGGAAATGACAAACATCGATGAACTAGAAAAGGGACACATAGCCCAGCTCCTTGATTCATGCCCCGTACGATTTCTTAAACCTGGTTTCCCAAACCAAAGGATCAGAAACCCACAGGAGTTTGACTCTGCAGGAAGAGAGGCCATCAGACAAGCTGAAGCAACCAATAACCCAGAACCACTCGCCACAGTAATCTTCAACATCAATCAATGGAAGTTCAGAAGAAACTGGAAGACCAATAACCCCGGCAACTACTTCAATGGGATTTACACAGGTGAAGTTCAACCCGACGTTGAGGATGAAACTGCCACAGCTCCAAACCCAACGCCCACCGCAACGGGCACCGACATGCAAGAATTGACCACCCTACTCCAACAATTGGTCAACAACGGCAACAACAACAACAACAACACCACCAACAACAATACCGGCGCCAACCACCAAGCTCTTGACCTTCCATGGAATCCAGCAACATTACCACCACCTGTGAAAGAGCGATATTACAGGCGAGATGAATTCCTCACCAAAGATGATATGAAGGACTTCCCAATCACCTACACCGACTCATCGGGAAATGAAACAATTGTCAGGCAAAACTACTACCTACACAATCTAGGCAGTGGCAGAAATGACCAGCGCCTGATCACCAGAAGTGGTGACTGTTTTGATCTCACCAGAGCCTATGACAAGTCCAAGGAAGCCGCTAGAGACAAACTATTCCTCTCAGGCTTTCCACAACTACAGGATGCAACGGACCCTCAGGTTAGGAAATGGTACAGAGAGATCACAGCTCACTCACAGCAACACCATATTTATGTCCACCCATACTATCTCTTCAGGCGCGAAGCTGATCACCTAAGAGGATTCACCATTGGCGATAACTTTCCACATGATTTACCTTTAAGATATGAATTGGCCATCAATGAATGGGGAAATCTGATTTACACCGCACTCAGAAGCGATAAAATCATCCCTGATTCATGTGCAAGCATGAAGGCAACCATCCAGAGCTTTGAAGGAGGACAAGGTTATGAAGCGCTATACACAGTTATTTCTCAGACACATCCCAACTCAAAAAGACCATCCAATGCCAGCAGAATGGTCCGAAATCCTCCAAACCAAAACGCAAGTGAATCCCTTGAAGAATACTACTTCCGGTACAAGGATTACTTGAGACTCAGAGTGTTCCTCCAAAACCAACCTGGCACTATCGGTTCAACAGAAGAAGTTAGCAACCTTATTGCAGGAACCACCCTCTCAGAAGAGCTCTTCAAAAAGACAGAAGATGAACGCGACTCTGATGACCAATTCAAACGAGACAAATACAAGGCAGGTAGGCTTCTACAAACCCTCCAAACATATGAACAAGAGATCAAGGCTGAGCAAAAGTACAAGAGGAACACCTCCAAATCAATCCAGCCCAAGCAATTGCCTGTCTCAGGTACCAGACCAGGTCACCGGCGCAATGATAGGTTTCAAAAGCGCGCTAGCAACAGCACTGTTAGAACACCTTCTACTTTGACCTCTCACTCAATCAGCCTGATTGAATCACTTGGCTACCCGGAGATGGACGAAGAATCTGACGATCCCTTCCTCCACCAAGCATACTGCAATGCTATCACGGCATTCGATAAGCAACCTAGTCTTTTTGACACATCCAGAAAATGTATTGTTTGTCACATGGCCGGTCACAATTTTGATAATTGTCCTGCATTGCAAGATATTGAGTCCCTGAAGAAACATAGGATTGCTGCGGCTGTTTTTGTTGTTACTCTAAAAATTGACCAAAGGTATATGATGTTAAAATTTAAAGAGAAGTGAGCTCTGAGAGAGGCTCTTATTTTTACTACGTATTTTCACTGTATCGGGGCTCTCTGCTGTATTTTTTACATGGTAGAGATCTTCCCCGGTTATTTGTTACCATTCTCGTACCGATACTGTCGTTGCTGTTGCTGTTGCTGTATTAGCGTCGTGTCGGTCTTACTGTATCGGTCATTTAGCGGTATCGGTCATTCATGTTGTTAAGTAATCTGTTCGATGGGGCGTATGCTTGTTCGTGGTATATATGCTGGATATGAGGCCCATCTGGAATCGGTACTGATTTTCTTGATTGCAATAAGTAATTTCCTCACGGGATATCAAGTATATTCTTTTGAATGTACTTATGGGTTCCAAGTGTTTACTTACTGTTCAGGTCTTTGGATATTTCTTGTTTCTAACCGATTATCCTCTTTTTGTTTGTAGTCCTAAGTGATATTGTTTTACCACTTAGGGATTTTCATGTAGTGGAGGTGCGTTTGATTCTAAGCTTTGAAATATTCGTATCTCGTATTGTTTTGTTTTCCCGCACCTCGGTCGTTTCGTTTTGTCGGCTTTTTCGATCGAATTTGATGCCGACAAAGTCCGTATTTTTTGGCCGACAACACACCCCTTGATCCAACATGTGTTTTCATTCAATGTTGGATTACTGTCGGAGTATATCAGAGTCGGTTATGTAGCCCGGAATTGTATTGACGTTTTATCGATTGATAGATCGAACATTCGGATCGAATCGGTTGAGTGACCGATCAATTGGACGTTTGAATCAAATCGATTCGAACGAAATTTGTTTGAGGTAGTACCTCTGCATCCGAACGTGCCTGACTTAACCTGCGTAGTGTCCCATGATATGTCTTGCATGCCGAGTGTGCAAGATCCATCTCAATGGTTTGGTTAGATCATCAGCAGGGTTAATGACTCCCGGAATATGGATCATCTAGATTTCACCGTTTTCTTTCCATGCTTGAATGGCAAAGAACCTGATTTCAATATGCCTGGTTCTTTCAGTTGGTTTCTGGGCATTTATGATTTCAATTGCCGATGCATTGTCTTCATAGATAGGGGTTGGACCAGCTTGAGCAAATCCTAATTCTTTGAGTACGGATCTGAGGTATCTGGCTGTTTTGGCCGCTGTGACTGCAGCAATGAATTCTGCTTCCGTAGAATTCTGTGCGGTAAGGGACTGAGCTTTGGATCTGTAAACAATTGCTCCACCAGCATAAGTGAAGACGTATCCTGTGGTGGACCTTCGGTGTTTTCGATCATTTCCATATGCGGCGTCCACAAAACACATCAGTTTGGCTTGCTTGATGTCTTCCGGGAATTTTGGGAGTGATACATCTTGGACTGCATCGTTGTATGGTTCTCCTGGTGGTAGAGATGGCTCAGCATTTGGCCTGTAGAATCTGATACCCCAAGATCTGGTGGTTCTGAGATAGCGGGCTATATTCTTCAGGCTGGAATAGTGGAAAGCAGTGGGATTGGAACTGTACTTTGACATCAGAGTCACTGCATAGCCTATGTCTGGCCGGCAACTAACATATGCGAACATCATTTCACCTAAAAGCGTCCTGTAGGAGAAACGAGATGTGGATTGCAATTCAGCATGTTCCTTGGTGCCTTCTAATGGGCCATCAGTATGTGATTGCAGTTGGCTCAGTACTTCAGTTGATAACGGCGCTGATGGCTTGGAGTGGGGTTTCATCTTAGAATCAGTCTCCCAACCATGGGATGTCATGATCCGGTCAATGTAATTGGCGCAGGACAGTTCAATGTAATCAGCTGTTTGTTTGACGTCAATTCCATTGAAGTCCTCAAGCAATCCCAATTTTGTAAAGGGGATCACGTCTTCCTTTGGTAGCTTGAGCCTTGCACCTATAATGTCATAGATCTTGTCGGATATGGATTCTGATGTACAAGCCAGTGCAAAATCATCAACTTGTCTTAACATGTAGACCGTTTCACCCTCAAAGACTGTCGTATAGATTGTTCTGTCATGAGTGGTGGTCTTGAAGTTGAGATCAGGACCTCTTAAGATCTTGTTGATGTGGGTCTCCCATAGTCTACCTGATTCTGGGTGGCCTTGAAGTGCTCGAAGAACCGGGAGCACCATCCTTCTGTCTATGTCTTTGCCATGCTTGTGTCTGTACCAGTCTGCATATGCATCATCTATAGTCATGAAGGTTGGGATTTCAGGTCCAGGACTATGGCCGAACGCGTCTTGGGCATCTGCCCCGTAGACTTTGAGATTGAGGCTTGCTGCAATGGCAAAGAACAATCTTTGGATAGGATGTTCAACACATGATGAGTATGACATTGCTATGGCATGCAGGGTTGGTGCTGCATATTTGCTTCCATTGCAACATTGTCTTGCGCGGCGGACACCATTCCTCTTGACACTGTACTACCAGTGGGGTCTGAGAATGATAGCGTCTGGGTCCTTAGGATATGGGATGGGGGATCCAAACATTTCCAAATCTTCAAACTGATCAAGCTGTTTTCGCTCCCCAGCTTGCCATTCAGGCCATGTAGATAAAGGCTTGAGATTCCTTCGAGTGAAGTGCCCTAGTGCTTGTTCTTCAGATGTAGTTGCCTTGGAATTGATGGCCTTGATGAAAAGTTCAATTTGTTCAGTGGGTAGTGAATCGGCATCTAGCGGTAATGCATGATTTCCTGGTTTATGAAGCTTGGTGATAGCTCTGAGGGATGCAATATCAATAGTAGGAATGACAACATCCATGTCGTCTTCAATTGGTGCCAAGTGTTTTTGGATGGAGGCATGGAGTGTTTCAGTGCTATCAACCTGGTTGATTCTTGATTGTATCAGCTGCTTGTATTTGGTGCCAATGCGCTGGATAGCTTTGATTGATGAAATCCGGTCCAAGAATGGTGGATCTTCTTCAGCAGTGGGTTCCTTCCAGGAGGTATTGGGAGCAAATAAACCATATTCATTTGAGTGTTTCCTGACCTCCTTCATAGATAATTTTTCTTCAAGTGCAAAGGTAATTGGTGTATCTATTGAAGAATCCCGCACCCCTCGATCGTGATTTTCCTGTAGTGCTGTGGTAACATCAGCAGCAGTAAAGACACGATTGTGATTGATAGATACAATATAAGCGCCTCGGAGCTTGGAGAGAGTCTTCTTGTGTGAGGAGAAAAGCTTGGAGGCAGGACTTTTGGGAAGGATGTCAGTGATGTAAGCTCTGCCAATCAGTGAGTCATTGGCATAGCGAAGGCCAAACTTGGGATCAGCACAAGATGGAGAGACAGTGAGTCGAAGATTGGTGAGGTCTGCAAAGGGGGAAATTGAGAATTGGAAATCACTGGATGAGACCTCACGGGGTTCTGCAGGAAGTGGAGTGTTGTCATCAGTCCGGAGCAGGTGCTTGACATTGGTTGGAAGATCTGCAAGAGGTAAGTCATTCATTCCTTCATCAAACCGGACATGTGTGGCTATTTTGACACGGTGTGTCTCAGTATCATACCAAAGGATGTTTCTGGTAGTGTATGGGACAAAACCCAGGAAGATGCCTTTGCGAGCATTAGATTTGAGCTTGATTGAGCGCTTGCCTGGGGGTCGCACCCAAACTCTGCATCCAAAAGTGCGAAAGTCAGCAAGATTTTCCCTGTGGCCAGTTGCCAATTCTAAGGGTGAGTGTTGTTGATTGCCTTCTGGAAAAGCATTGGACAACCGAAGGGCATGATAGAATGCAAAGGGCCAGAACTTGATGGGCAAATTCGCACCACTGAGCATGGTCCTCATTGAGTTGGCGAGGGTCCGGTGGGCTCTTTCAACTGTACCATTCTGGTGAGAAGCGTCAGCACCGGTTGGAAAGATTGAATATCCAAACGCAGAGAAGAGGTTTCTGACATCAGGATTGTGATAGAGTTCTCCACCTTGATCAACTGAAACATACTTGTTGGCACAGGTTGGGTTGTACTGGGCGAAGAAATGTTCCAACCAGTGTAGTGGCGCTGCTTTAGAGATTCGCGTATCTCCATATTTCATACCAGTGTAGTGATCTGTGATGAGAATCCAAGCTGTTTCTCCATGAATGCCTTCATAATCGCGCTTGCGTTTGCTGTTGGAGGATTTGGTACCTGAGAATGCAAAATCAATGGATAGACCTTGAAACGGTTGTGTGGCCTTTCGTGTGGAATGTGAGCCAGCAGGTGTTTTGGTTTGCTTACATTGTATGCAAGTTGGGCATTGGTCAAGAATACTGGTTTGACGTTTGAACTTTGGTACTCCAACGATGTGCTTCTGAGCATGATACAGAAAGTCATCGCATGGGTGTCCCAATCGTTGATGCCACAGAAGTTTCGATGTCTTGGTTTTGATGGCGTGGATGGGGATATTTTTGTCCACAATCTTGGTGAAGAACAATTTGGCATCAAACTTTGGCACATCGCTGGTATCAGACTGAGCATGAGCTGCTTCGGTGCACTTTTGCAGTGTGACAAGATTGGTGTATACATCGTATCTGTAGGTGTTAAGGGCTTCTTTGGAGGCCAGTTCACAAGCTTCCTTGAACTGCATGTCATTCGCCAAAGCATAGGCGGACGATGTTGCACAATTGGCATATGGAGATGCAATATCAACATCTGGAATCATTACTGGGTGCGTATAGCATTGACCATCAATGATGCTTCCATGGAGGACGATGCTGCTGGCAGTGTTCTGCTTGTGATGACAGATAATTGTGAGGTTGCCGTTTTGTGGAGCAGCTGAGTCATAGTCGTCAATGAATGATTTATGGATTGACTGTCCACTGAACTGACGTCGCATGCGAGATGTCATTCCACAGAGATCGTTGTCACTCAGTAATGTCGTTGACAGGGAGGGAGAATAGTAGAAGAAGACTTTGAGATACTCTATGTGGTTTGGTGCTGGGATGTGCAAATATCCTGAGCCTTCAGGGATGCAGGTAGCTGCTTTTCCTCCTATTGCTGCTGTAAGCCTGACAGGACATTTCCGTATCCTGGTGTAAGGTTTGTAATCGTGCAGGATGTGTTTGAGATTTGTGCAGGAAACTTTTGCACCGGTGTCAATCTGAGCCCTGACACCCTGTTGGAAGTAGGCTGTCGCTGCAATAGGGTCCGGTGGGACTAGGGATTGCACATTGTATGTATCAACTGGCGTAGGGTTGTCCCTATCAAAATTGGGATCCTCATTGGTCTTCAGATGTGATTCCAATGTAGGGGTCGTAGCCCCGAGTGATTCCATATCACAGTAGACATCAATTGGGATTGATGACTGGAGGCTGTCCTTGGGAAGGAGGTTGACGGCACCAATTATGACAGATTCGTAGGAGCTGACACTGCTGGAGTCCAAGGAGGGGCATAAGCTGTTCACTTGGGACGCTGTGACGTTGTCAAATCCTTGGAGATCATCTTGAGGTGATGTCAGAGAGTGGCGGCAAGAAAGACTTTCTATCCTTGGCCATCGCAAAAATTTTGTTCTTCTACTGCATCGTCAGGTGAAACCTCATCTTGATCTTCATTGCCAATGTTGATCTGAGAGATTTGTTGGGTGGAATCTAAGAGTTGTTGGGTCTGTTTATTGGATTTGTTCAGAAAAACAGCCGCAGCAATCCTATGTTTCTTCAGGGACTCAATATCTTGCAATGCAGGACAATTATCAAAATTGTGACCGGACATGTGGCAAACAATACATTTTCTGGATCTGTCAAAAAGACTAGGTTGCTTATCAAATGCCGTGATAGCATTGCAATATGCTTGGTGAAGGAAGAGATCGTCACATTCTTCGTCCATCTCCGGGTAGCCAAGTGATTCAATCAGGCTGATTGAGTGAGAGGTCAAAGTAGAAGGTGTTCTAACAGTACTGTTGCTAGCGCGCTTTTGAAACCTATCATTGCGCCGGTGACCTGGTCTGGTTCCTGAGACAGTCAATTGCTTGGGCTGGATTGGTTTGGAGGTGTTCCTCTTGTACTTTTGCTCAGCCTTGATCTCTTGTTCATATGTTTGGAGGGTTTGTAGAAGCCTACCTGCCTTGTATTTGTCTCGTTTGAATTGGTCATCAGAGTCGCGTTCATCTTCTGTCTTTTTGAAGAGCTCTTCTGAGAGGGTGGTTCCTGCAATAAGGTTGCTAACTTCTTCTGTTGAACCGATAGTGCCAGGTTGGTTTTGGAGGAACACTCTGAGTCTCAAGTAATCCTTGTACCGGAAGTAGTGTTCAGAAAAACAGCCGCAGCAATCCTATGTTTCTTCAGGGACTCAATATCTTGCAATGCAGGACAATTATCAAAATTGTGACCGGCCATGTGACAAACAATACATTTTCTGGATCTGTCAAAAAGACTAGGTTGCTTATCGAATGCCGTGATAGCATTGCAGTATGCTTGGTGGAGGAAGGGATCGTCAGATTCTTCGTCCATCTCCGGGTAGCCAAGTGATTCAATCAGGCTGATTGAGTGAGAGGTCAAAGTAGAAGGTGTTCTAACAGTGCTGTTGCTAGCGCGCTTTTGAAACCTATCATTGCGCCGGTGACCTGGTCTGGTACCTGAGACAGGCAATTGCTTGGGCTGGATTGGTTTGGAGGTGTTCCTCTTGTACTTTTGCTCAGCCTTGATCTCTTGTTCATATGTTTGGAGGGTTTGTAGAAGCCTACCTGCCTTGTATTTGTCTCGTTTGAATTGGTCATCAGAGTCGCGTTCATCTTCTGTCTTTTTGAAGAGCTCTTCTGAGAGGGTGGTTCCTGCAATAAGGTTGCTAACTTCTTCTGTTGAACCGATAGTGCCAGGTTGGTTTTGGAGGAACACTCTGAGTCTCAAGTAATCCTTGTACTGGAAGTAGTATTCTTCAAGGGATTCACTTGCGTTTTGGTTTGGAGGATTTCGGACCATTCTGCTGGCATTGGATGGTCTTTTTGAGTTGGGATGTGTCTGAGAAATAACTGTGTATAGCGCTTCATAACCTTGTCCTCCTTCAAAGCTCTGGATGGTTGCCTTCATGCTTGCACATGAATCAGGGATGATTTTATCGCTTCTGAGTGCGGTGTAAATCAGATTTCCCCATTCATTGATGGCCAATTCATATCTTGAAGGTAGATCGTGTGGGAGACTATCACCTATGGTAAATCCTCTGAGACTGTCAGCTTCGCGCCTGAAGAGATAGTATGGGTGGACATAAATATGGTGTTGTGTGTGAGTGAGCTGTGATCTCTCTGTACCATTTCCTAACCTGAGGGTCCGTTGCATCCTGTAGTTGTGGAAAGCCTGAGAGGAATAGTTTGTCTCTAGCGGCTTCCTTGGACTTGTCATAGGCTCTGGTGAGATCAAAACAGTCACCACTTCTGGTGATCAGGCGCTGGTCATTTCTGCCACTGCCTAGATTGTGTAGGTAGTAGTTTTGCCTGACAATTGTTTCATTTCCCGATGAGTCGGTGTAGGTGATTGGGAAGTCCTTCATATCATCTTTGGTGAGGAATTCATCTCGCCTGTAATATCGCTCTTTCACAGGTGGTGGTAATGTTGCTGGATTCCATGGAAGGTCAAGAGCTTGGTGGTTGGCGCCGGTATTGTTGTTGTTGTTGTTGTTGTTGTTGCCGTTGTTGACCAATTGTTGGAGTAGGGTGGTCAATTCTTGCATGTCGGTGCCCGTTGCAGTGGGCGTTGGGTTTGGAGCTGTGGCAGTTTCATCCTCAACGTCGGGTTGAACTTCACCTGTGTAAATCCCATTGAAGTAGTTGCCGGGGTTATTGGTCTTCCAGTTTCTTCTGAACTTCCATTGATTGATGTTGAAGATTACTGTGGCGAGTGGTTCTGGGTTATTGGTTGCTTCAGCTTGTCTGATGGCCTCTCTTCCTGCAGAGTCAAACTCCTGTGGGTTTCTGATCCTTTGGTTTGGGAAACCAGGTTTAAGAAATCGTACGGGGCATGAATCAAGGAGCTGGGCTATGTGTCCCTTTTCTAGTTCATCGATGTTTGTCATTTCCAAGGTGATGCTGTTGCAGAAGGCTTCTCTTAGTGCAGTGACTGGGGCAGGGCCAAGGGTTCTTGGGCCTTCGTCATTAGCGTCCGATGTGAAGAGAGTTGATATTTCAGGTGCTGTAAGTGGGATGCTTTCTGCAAAGGTGCCATTGAGAGAGAGGACTTCTTGGGGGTTGTTGTCACTTTGGAATTTGAATGCGATCCCGTAGACATTGGACCAATCGTATGCGTCTGGTGGAGGAGCCATGATGGATGGTGATTAATGCAATGTGGAGTCGACGTCGGTTTTCGATTGAACGTCGTCGTCGAAATAATTAACCGTCGTGGCAAGTAATCGTCGTGGCGGTGAGAGAAGATTCTTGGAGAATGGTTCGATCGTAAGCAATCGTAGACAATACGTATTACAGAAGGGGATTCGTGGTCGAATGTTCGATCGTGATGTTTGATTCTTTGTTCTTGGGATGGAATTAACCATGCTGGAACGTTCGTCGGAGAATCGTCGTCGGTGTTCTTGTATTAAACGGCGTTCCGTCGTTGCTGATTCTTGGGAGAACGTTCTGGATATACACCCCTGGATACGTATGCTGCTTGGTTGTGTATTACAGAAGAAGATTCTTGGTAGAAGGATCTGTATACACCCCTTGATACGTGAGTAAGGAGGAGAAGAAGAAGAGATGGGGGGAGGCCGAAGGGTAGCACACGGATGGGCGTCACTACAAATTTCCTCTGGATTTAACCGACAGTGGAGGTGCTGAACGGCCGGAGATAGATAGCTTAAGGTATACACAATCCTACGGATGGGCAGCAATTGTGTGAGTTATAAGGGCTCTATAACCTGTTGTTACTCTAAAAATCGACCGAAAGGATAGGATAATTAAAATTTAAAGAGATGTGAGCTCAGAGAGACGCTCTTATTTTTACTACGTATTTTCACTGTCTATCGGGGCTCTCTGCTGTATTTCATGTGGTAGAGATCTTCCCCGGTTATTTGTTACTGTCTGCTTTACCGTCGTACCGATTCTTCTGCTGCTGTTGCTGTGTTAGCGTCGTGTCGGTTTTACTGTATTGGTCATTCGATGGTATCGGTCATTATGGGGTTAAGTATCCTGTTCGATGGGGCGTATGCTTATTCGTGGTATATATGCTGGATATGAGGCCCATCTGGAATCGGTACTGATTTTCTTGATTGCAATAAGTAATTTCCTCATGGGATATCAAGTATATTCTTTTGAATGTACTTATGGGTTCCAAGTGTTTACTTACTGTTCAGGTCTTTGGATATTTCTTGTTTCTAACCGATTATCCTCTTTTTGTTTGTAGTCCTAAGTGATATTGTTTTACCACTTAGGGATTTTCATGTAGTGGAGGTGCGTTTGATTCTAAGCTTTGAAATATTCGTATCTCGTATTGTTTTGTTTTCCCGCACCTCGGTTGTTTCGTTTTGTCGGCTTTTCCAATCGAATTTGATGCCGACAAAGTCCGTATTTTTTGGCCGACAACACCAATCGCCCATTGCGGAGAATGATCATCCCGAGTTGGACTCCTCCGCCTTTCTCGAAGAAAACGGTATACAGAAATACCAAAGTATGATCGGTTCACTCCAATGGATCATCGCTATTGGCCGTTTCGATTTACAAACAGCCGTGATGACGCTCTCAAGTTTCAGAGCTCAGCCACGAGATGGGCATCTCGAACGTGCAAAACGTATCTATGGATATATCTCCAAGTTTAGACACTTTAAAATCAGATTCCGCGTGGAACCACCCAATTTTATATTGACTAAACCCGACACCATCGATTGGTCCAACACCGTCTATGGGGAGCATTCCGAAGAGCTACCCGACGACACTCCTGCACCACTTGGAAAGACAGTAGTGTTGACACATTTCTATGATGCCAACCTCATGCATGATATTCTCAGTGGTAAGGCTGTCACCGGCATTCTTCATTTCGCGAACAAGACCCCCATGATGTGGTTCTCGAAGAAGCAGTCTACTACGGAAACAGCCACCTTTGGAGCTGAATTTGTTGCAGGAAGGACTTGCATCGAACAGATCGTCGATTTGCGGCACTCATTCCGATACCTAGGAACACGAGTCCATGATGTCTCATATTCTTGGGGTGACAACGAAAAGATGATCCAAACGTCAACCTTCCCTTACGCAAGGTTGCACAAGCGTCATAATATTCTGTCGTTTCACTACGTACGTAGCATGATAGCAAGAGGTTTCATTTTAATGATGCACATCCCAGGTAAGGATAACTGTGCAGACATTCTCACCAAGCATTGGAGTCACTCAGTTGTGTATCCACTGCTCAGGCCCATCTTCCACTTCTGTGGTAATACCGGCGACCTCCTGCAGGATGATGGAAGCATCATGTAGAGTGTGATGACCCTTCACAAGGAGACATGGGGAGTATTAAATTCCTTTCGTGACCAGAAGTACCAAAGCTACCAGACAGTAGATATCCTATTCGTACGAATCAATGAGTCCCGTATCAATCTAAGTAATCGATTCCCACGGCATATCGATTCCCACGGCACATCGATTCCCATCGCGCATCAACGGTGAGCAATCCCTGTTTTACAGTATTGCCATTGTTCTTCGGTGAGCAAACTCTGATTTCATAAAATATCACACGAGCTACGGGAGCAATTCCTGACCTTAATGATAAACATGTCATGAAGTCTTCCTAACGGAACAAGAGAAGAAAACCGTTGGCGTGTGATTCTCACACAATACATATACATGCATACAGATATATATGGTCAACGACCAATACATGTACGGAAATAATCAGCGAGTAATCTCAGCACTACGCAACAGCAGTTGCAACGTATTCATCTCAATAAAAGAGATATCTTGCGTTTCGGCAAGATTTCACTTTATCTCATACTTTTAACATTCAACTGATTTATATCCCAAAATTCACACTAGTTGCTACCAACTACTTGTAATCTACATACTAAGGTCTGTCTCGCTGCAATCTGAATAAGTCACAGCAAGAAGAGGTCTGGCGTTTCCCTAGTCTCGCCTGTAGTCCAATTATCCGTTGCCGAAAGTATCCAACCACAATTGTCACGCGTAGAGTACAATCGTTTGTCTACTAACACACTAACGCAGCGTTGCTGTTCGTCAGAGGCCTTTGAATCAGACTCTCAACGAATCGGCTTCAGAAGGAAAATAATAAGGAGATGAGTTTCTTTGGTGCTGAAATGACCGATTTTGCTGATCCAAGGGACAAATGGTCCACCAATGCAGTTTGTGATTGGTGCAACGAACAAGGTCACAAAGCTTTCAACTGTCCCAAACGCGCAGCAGGGCACCCGCGTGCCGACGACAACAACGGTAACGGCAATGGCAACAATGGCAACAGCAATGGCAACAACGGCAACCGCAACAATTGGAACCCCAACAACAGCAACAATGGCAACAATCGGAACCACAACAATGGCAACAATGGCAACAATCGGAACCACAACAACGGCGACGGCAATCGAAACAACAGGAACGGACACAGGGGTAGACGTCGCAAGTGTGGACTTTGTGGTGGCAATCATGGAACATCTGTCTGTTTTGAAGATGAGAAGAATGCGTCCAGACGCCCGAATGGTTGGAAATCCAAGTTGAAGGACGTTCAAGGAGCAACAATTGACTATGACTTCTGTCTCTCAGCAATGCAAACCTCTACCACTTCACTCCAACTACTCAACGCCCAGAAGCGAGCCACAAAAGGAGAGGTTGTGCCCAAAGGATTTGATCTGCTGTATGATGACAATGTCTTTGTTTTTGATACAGGCGCAACCAGCCACAGTTCCAATAGTCTGCAATGTGCCACCAATTTGAGAGCTAGTGGTGCCACCATTACCACCCAAAGTGGAGATGAATTGAAAGGCTGTCAAGTTGGGGATATTCCCTGTCAGAAGATTGACAAGGATGGAAACAAGGAGTTTCAGACGTTGTTGCAGGGTGTGAATTTCAACCCAAATTTTGCATTCAACCTGTTCTCAGCCAACCTGGCTTTGCAGAATGGTTGGATAGCCACCGGCAGCGACAAAACCGGATGGTCACTCAAGAAAGGAACACTTCAAGTGAATTTCGATATTCAGATCCCCACCTACACAAGCTGTGTCTGGGTCGGCTATTTTGATCGGATTGCCAATCCTACGGACAACATTGACATCAACGCAGCCACTGCTACTACTACCACAGATGAAGGAACCAAGATGAACATCAACAAAGCCCACCAACTTCTGGGACACATGGATGAGAACAGGACACGTCGGACGGCTGAGACGCTTGGCTGGACCATCACTCGAGGTCCACTGCTCCCATGTGAAGATTGTGCCAAAGCCAAAGCCAAACGGAAAGTGATTCCTACTGACAGTGAGCACATTGCAGCCACCAAGCCTGGCGAACGACTCTTTGTGGATATGTCCTCAGTGAAGGCCCCCAAAGCTGCCAAAAGTAACAAGATGACAGCCCCATTTATTACCAAGCCCCATTTCTGCATGATTGTTGATGAGTACTCCTCATGTCGATTTGTCAATTTCTTTGCCACCAAGGATGGCATGGTTGAACCAACTTGCGCTTTGCTCAACCAATGGAGATCCAAAGGCCACCATCTGAAGCAAATCCAATGTGATAAGGCCGGTGAAAATACCGCACTTGAAGCTCGCCTGGCCTCAGCAGATTGGAAATTTTCTTGCAAGTTCGAGTATACCTCTGTCGATACTCCACAGCAGAATAGCGTGGTGGAAACAGCAATCTATCGGTCAGTGTGTCGAGCGATGGCTCTTTGCTCTCAAGCAAATGTGCCTCGGGAATACAGGTTTCGCTTCTTCCCCTTAGCAATGAGATGTGGTGTTCAGTTGGACTGGTTGGAGGCTGTCACTGTGAATGGCACTACTATGCCCAAGATCCAACATTTCTCTGGCAAGGTCCCTGCGTTTAGTGCCCATCTACGAACCTTTGGAGAGGCTGGAGTAGTTCGTGTCAAGCGATCCACAAGTCCAAAACTCAATTATCGGGGCAATCCAGCTTTCTTTGCCGGATACTGCACTGACCGCCCTGGAGACTGCTACGTGATGTACGATCCATTGAAGAACACCTTTACAGTTACCCGTGATATCTACTGGTTGAAGCGTATGTATTTTCCACCCACGTCACCAAAAGGAGAAGCTATTAATTTTCATGCTGATTTTCTTGACGCTGACCACATGGATCTGCCAATCAACAACACGCCTCCACAACCTGTCTCCATTTTGCGCACCACCACCAGGCCTCGGCGCGTGCAGTTTCAGGATGCAAGTGGGGGAGACACAGCACCAGCAATTCCCTTCCAACCTGAATCTGAATCTGAACCAGCAACAGAGGACCCTGCCTTCGATAGTCACGATGACTACTACTCCGACGATATTGAAGAAACCAAGATTGAATATGAAAGCGAGGAGGACTACGACAGCAATGACGACACTGAAGCAGAGGATCCACATGTTGTAACAACCACCAGATATGGTCGTGTCGTGAGAAACTCTCATCTCAATCCGGATATCCGCTATGGGGACATGGCAAGCTACGCAGCCCAATTCACCAATGCTGAAATCCAGTTCCACAAGGCAATGACTGCACAAAAAGAATTCAATCTTCTGTCAGTCTCTATTCCATCTCAGGAAGGCGCTATGAATGAACTCAGTCTAGTTGGCGCGGCTGGGAGTGCCTTTGACAACACCAATGAGCTGAAGACCATGAACTACAAGGAATCTATGGCCAGCCCAATGCGAGACAAGTTTACAGAGGGTGTTGATGCTGAACATGCGAAGATGGTCAAGTATGGAGTCTTTGAAGAGATTGATGAAGCCAATATCCCACCAGGCACCAAAATCATGGATACCACTTGGGCCAACAAGATGAAACCCGATGGCACAGTAAGATGCAGGAATGCCGTCCGAGGATTCAAGCAGCTAGATGGCGAGCACTATGATGGCCAAGACAAGTCTTCACCTGTTGTTAGCAATATCTCCATTCGAATTGCAATGATACTGATGGTCATGGCGAATTTCATGGCTTACATTGTGGATGTGGAAGGAGCTTTTCTGAATGGCAAATTTCAGAATGGGGAGAAGATATTCACCAAGATTCCAGAGGGATATCAGAAATTCTACCCCTCATATGTACTCCTCCAATTGCAGAAAACGCTTTATGGCACAATTCAAGCAGCCATCCAATTCTGGAGAGAAGCCTGACAAGCAATGCATACCATGAAGATGGAAAGATGCAAGGCTGACCCCTGTCTATTTTTCAGGTGGATCAACAACAAGCTACTCCTGATGTTACTATGGGTCGATGATTTTTGCATCATAGGTGAAACAGCAGAAGTTCTGAAGCACAAGGAGCAACTCAAGTCCCTATTTGAATGCAAGGATGTTGGAGAGATGGATGAGTACGTCGGATGCCACATCGAGCGGGACAAGAAGAACAGGACACTCCGAATGACCCAACCAGTCAAGATCAAAAGATTTGTCAATGAGTTCGAGCTTGATGAATGCAGAGGCAATCCCACCACTCCAGCAGAGCCAGGATCAGTGCTGAAGAAAGAAGGTGAAGGACCAACCGATACTGTTCTCACCAAGGAAGCCCAAACCAAATACAGGTCCGGAACAGCCATTCTATTGCATATGATGAGATGGTCAAGAATTGAAACACAGAATGCTGTCCGGGAGCTTTCTAGGTTCATGACTGAAGCAAGGAAGTCCCACATGAAGGCGCTGAAGCGAGTGATGAAGTATTGCGCTGGAACACCCAAGAGAGGTCTCACATTAGCCCCAAATGCAGTGTGGGATGGTACCAAGGATTTCGTCTTTGAGCTGATTGGATTCAGTGACTCGGAGTATGCGAAAGATGAGTCTCGACACAGTGTTAATGGCTGGTCGACTTGGCTGAATGGTGCCAATGTCACAGCAAGATCAAGGATGATGCCAATCATTGCCCTGTCAGTTATGGAAGCCGAACTGTATGCAGCTGTACTATGTGTCCAGGACATGCTGTACATTTGGAGAGTCATGATGTGTCTCGGATTGCGAATCAAGCTACCCATGGTGATATATGTGGACAACAAGGGTGCAGTTGATTTTTGCAACAATTGGTCCATAGCAGGTCGCACCAGACATATTGAAGTGAAACAGTATTTTCTGCAAGAACTGAAGGAAATGGGCATCATCAAGGTGATGTGGAAGACAGGCGATGAAATGACAAGTGACCTCTTCACCAAGAATCTTACTGGAGTCCTATTTGAAAAGCATGGCTCCAAATTCTATGGCAAAGATGAGTACTCCACGAAGGCCAAAGGCAACAAGGACATGAGCTTCTCGACTGTAGACTCCAACGCAGAGGAAGCGCATGAAGCCTACAACAAGTTCTGGAGCAGTATCATTGAATGACGAGTCCATCTATCCTTTGAAGCAGGGGAGTGTGTTTGAAGTCGATCGAACAAGCGCGCTGAGAATGAATGAGACACGAACGAGTGAATGAATGAGACGCGAATGAGAGAACGAATGAGTCTCGGGATCGATCGTACGAGTCATCTTGCTTCTGCAGGAATGGACTAACATGATTGGAGATGGGAATGGAAGTGGGAATGAGAATTTACCACTTACCGGTTCCGTTTCTCCTTCTTACTAAAAATAGGGCCTTATGTACCCAATCTACCGGGCGCAAGGTAAATCTACCGGGCGCAAGGTAAATCTCAGAAAGTGAGGATGATAATAGCGGTTCAAGACCTGGCGGAAGACCTGGCAGACACAGAGATGCGGAACTGGTTACTCTCAGAAGACAAGCAGCGGAAGCCAAACGTCAAATGGAAGAAATTAATGCACTAAAAGAAGAAATGAGAGCTGCAAGAGCACGAGGGCGAGAAAAAGAAAGAAGATATGAAGTGGAAATGAACACTCTGAGACAAACAATCCAAGAATCACACAACAGGGATGATGAGATGGAAGCGCCTAGACAAGAAGTGAGGTCGGCCAAAGAAAAGGCAACGGGTCAACAGCTACTCAAGGCAAAATCAATTCATGATTTTGATGGCCAGCAAGAAAACTGGACAAAGTGGAAATCAGATGCAACAGCTACTTTTGCAGCCACAGGACATGAGGAGATTATGAATGATGCAGAGGCGGCCCGGAATGCACCGAGCAAAAATGAGGTGCTCACAATTTCAAGTAACAATTTCATGTAATAACCAACAAAGTTAAACTACCAAATACCGACTGTTCACCTCCATTTTCAGAGCCCTCCAAACAGGCTTGCGTGGCATTGTATTTCAGATTTTCTTGAATCGTGGGTAATTTTCAATCGTGAGCGTTGGAATTGTGGTATTCCAACGCTCACGATTGAAATTACCCACGATTCAAGAAAATCTGAAAAGCAAGCTGGTCTTCAATATTGAAGACTGGATGAAGAACATATCCAAATCTTCTATGTAAACTGTACGTTGAATTTCGATTCAACGGCTGTTTACTGTTACAAGTCTTTCAACCGCTCCTCGGAGTAGTTGACAGAGCTAGCTCACAATCTCAATCTTAGTTTTTAACGAATACATAAACCTTATTTTAGTACCTTTTTAGAGGCGTACGACACTGTTTAAACAGTCGAATAACCGCTTCGACCTTTTTCTACCGGTAAAGACTACTTCAACTACTACACGAATAAAAATTACCACTACTACACAGCTAACAAACGAACAACCGATCCGAAGATTGTCCAGTAACAATAAGAAATCGGCCAGTATGTCTTACTCAGTCATTCCCTTCAAGTATGACTTTGATCAAGATTCTATTGACAAAATTGAATACAAGAACACCCAAGAAGTCAATGGATCTCAAGAAGTTACCAAGATCAAAATCCCTTTGATTACTGCAGGATCAACCAAATTACAAATTCTTTTCACCATCAATGAGTTCATTAGATCTATGAAAACCCTCAACCTAACCACAGGACCAAGAATCTATGACAAGTTTGTAGATCTCCTCAGAGACTACACCGGCTGTAGCTGGTGGAACAGCTATGTGTCAGCCAACGTCCCACAGAGAACTGTGGACAACTTCCAGACGACAGTGGAAGCATTCATCAACTTCAAGTTCAACAGCAACCTTGATGCCTATCAGAATCATAAAAGATTCCTCACCAACATTAAGAAGACAACCTCCATGACTGTACACCAATTTGTAGCGCAAGTCAACTTCCACAACCATGTTATCCTCCCATTACTACCGGGACACCCACCACAAGATGCAGAGATCAACGAAAGAGACTTCAAGAATCTAGTCTTCGAATCGATGCCAGAGGACTGGAAAGACATCTATCAACAACACCATTCTCCCCATAGAGATTCTCTCTCTGAAATGATGATGAGATTTGAAAGATTCCAATCTGCACAGAATAGAAAGAACAAGAAATCAGACAACCAGTCTCAAAACAACAACAACAGCAACAACAATGCCAACAACAACCGTAACAACCGTAACGGAAACAACAACAATCGCAACAACCGAAACAATCGCAACAATCAAAACCGAAACAACAACAACAATAACCAACGCAACAACAACAACAACAACAACAATCAACGCAGCAACAACCAAGGCAACAACAACAACAAAGGCTCGACTAGGATCTCAAATGACTCACCGTGTCCTATCCACCCTGGTACCAATCACACTTGGGGTCAATGCTACACCAACAAGTATGGCAGCAACTCCAATCAGTCTAGTAACAACTCTAGGGACAACACCGACTCGCATGTGAATGATCGCAGCAGCAATTCCAACAACAGCAATCGATCCACTACCTCTTCCCACGGCAGTAACTTCCATGAACCAGAACAACACATGTGTGTCTTCATCAACGAACCAGAAGAAACTACCATCCCTGCAACTCCTTGGCCGGATCTTTTCCATGTAGATATGGATATCGATGAGAATACTACAACTCGGATCTTCAAAGGTTTCCCTCTGAAAAGACCGATTCCGACAACAACAGGCAAGATGTTGCTCCTAGCAAGGACAACGTCGACATCGACCTTGCTCCAACCACAGTAAGTGTCTGCAACTCAATCAACGGATCCCTTGGGAAGTACTACTTGAAAACCCTCTTCGATTCCGGATCAACCGACAACCTCATAGTGGAATCAGCAATTCCCTCTGGAATCAAGAAGAACCTTCTAGACCAACCAATTCAAATGCAGACCACAAACGGCAAAACCACTTGCAACCACTACGTAACCTTGGAGAACACCATATTCCCAGAACTATCCTACTCGATGAAAGTCCTACAAATCAAATGTTTCGTGGTCTCTCAGAATATCAACTACCACCTCCTTATCAAAAGGAAGACCATGAGAGATCTTGGAATGAAAATGGACTTCGAGACTTGCACCATCGAATGGTATGAGAAGACTATGGACTTCCATCCTCGCAATTACTTTGACAACAAGTCCTTGCTCCACAAGGTTATGTCTGCAGTACCACACGCCGTTGCAGAAAGTTACTCCAACCAATCAATCCAACAATCTTATGTAGATGGAACCACCAAGTACGAGAAAACTGATCTCCACAAGCTTGTCACCGACCAAAACCATCTCTCCTACCAAGAGAAACAAGCCTTGTTACCAATACTCCTCCAAAACGAAGAACTTTTTGAAGGCTTGAATGACAAAGAATTAGGTATTTTCCCTAATCAAACGTTCCACATTGATCTCCAGCAAGGCGCAACTCCATATCATGTAAAACAACCCTATTCCATTCCACTGCACCAACAAGAAGCAGTGAAGAAAGAAATCGATCGACAAGTGAAACTTGGCATCCTCGAACGGTGCTATGCAACTGAATGGGGAATGCCAACGTTTGTAGTGCCAAAACCAGATGGCTCCTGTAGACTCATCAGTGACTTCCGGGAACTCAACAAGGTCACCAAGAAACTTCACTATCCACTACCAAAGCTCCAAGACATCTTCCACAGAAGGAGAGGATTCAAATATGTCACCCTTATCGATGTCAGCATGCAATTCCACACCTTCAAACTTGATGAAGCCTCCACCTGGCTTTGTGTCCTTGTTACCCCATTCGGAAAGTTCAGACTGCTCCGATTGCCAATGGGCTTCCTTAACTCTCCAAGTTGGGCCCAAGGCTGTATGGAACAAATGCTCTCGCATAAAATGCTCTCGCATCTGAAGGACATCGAAGTTTATAACAACTGTAATTCCGGATTATGAGTTAATTAATCTATTTTCTGTTTTTCCATCGCTTAACCTGAATCCACGTATAATCTCGTGTTAAGCAATCCTCCATATGAGACTGCACGTGTATTCTCATGTTGTAGATTAACTGATATTTCCTCATTGAATTCGTCGGAGAATTGTGTCTCATTTCGTTCCTTTCTAACATAATTGGGCTTCGCATATCCATTTCATGTGTCATTGATATTTTCCATATTTCATTGACATACACATGTATATCATCGACATACTTAATACCGGATCCTATGCCTCTGTATTTTCACGTGGTACTTTCTTGTGATATTTCACTGTGTCCGATTCTTTTATCAATGATCTATTCATTCGATCGTGACTCATTTATTCTGTCATCGTGACCATCAGTTTGTTTTCTGTGATAGACTACCTTCGATTCCTATGTTGCCTTGTTGGTCTTCATATGCCCGAGTGTCTATCCATCAGTAATCTAATCTCACTCATCGTATTCATTGTATTTCTCGTAGCTTCGTAATTAGTTGGTATTTCACCGCGCATCTCATTCATGTGTGTGTGCGTGCGCGTCTGTCTGTTTTCTTGTTCGTTCGTATTTAACCGCACGTAACGGTTATATCTTGTTTTTACTTAACAACACGATTTGCCGGTTGTTCTCCCCTAAATCCATAGTCTTGGTTTAGATTCCTATCGAATTTTTAGAGGGAAGCATACAACATAGTTTTTAGACATGGATTTTTAGTGTGGTTATTTGATTACAGAATTGTGGTACTTAACTTTTTACATTGTCATGAATTCATTTAGAAGATTTCTGAATGCATTACTGTTTAACGGCTTGGTAAGGATATCTGCATAGTTGTCCTGCGAGTTGATATGGCTGATAGATACTACTTTTCCAGCTTGGTGTTGTCTGACAAAATGGTAGGCCAGTGCGATCGATTTCTTGTTGAGTGAACTTGCCGGATTGGTGGAATTAATTACTACACTTTTGTTATCCACATAGATCTCTGCTGGTTTGGTAATTAAAACTCCCATCGATCTAAGATGATACCTGAGCATAATAGCCAATGCAACCGCGTCTTTCAGGGCAGTAAATTCAGCTCCAAATGTACTGGTATGAACCGAGGTTTGTCTCTTTGACTTCCAGTAGACTGGCATACACCCAACAAATGCGATCAATCCAGTGATACTCCTTCCAGTAACTAAATCATGTGCATGGTCGCTGTCACAGAATATATTCAAGTCCATTTCCGGGATTAATGGCACAGGAAACATTGGATCCAGTTCTTCCTTGTAGTATTTGTAATGATGTGTGAATTCTTCATATTTGAGTTTGACATCCCCGTTTGAACTGATCCTTGGAGGTCTTGAATCCACTAGAATTCCTTTCTTCTTGTACTTCTTCAAATACCCCAAAATGTGTCTAGCCATCCGCAAATGACCTTCTCTTGGCCCAGCTGCAAATCTTGATAATGATGATACTGCAAACGCAATGTCGATTCTTCCAGACAATACCAGCCATTGTCCTAGACCAATAATGTGTTGGAATTCCTTGTGTTCAGATACTGACAGTAATGTAGAATCATCCAGTTCAGGGTGACAATCAGTTTTCATTGGAAGATTTTCTTTCTTGAGGGTCACTGAATATTTCTCTTGATATTTCCGAATCACTTCGCTGATATATTTCGTAGAGTTCATCAACAACCGACCATCTTTGATTCTTGTAAGACTTGTACCAAGATAATACTGAGGTTCTGATTCAACATTTCTCAGTGCAAATTCTTGTTCAATTCTGGCTATCCAATCTTGTGGTTTCTTTCCTATTACCATAAGGTCATCGACATGAGTACCAATATATGTATAGCTTTCTCCTTCTTTCTGTAGCCATAAATCTGGATCTGCCCTTGACGGTCGAAAACCCAAATTCATGAGTGTATCAGCCAGAAAATCCATGAAAGCTCTACCGCTACCTGCCAGTCCATACAGCGCTCTTTGTATTTCTACTTTGCATCCTTTCTTTTCACCAAACTCGTCTCCAGCCCACACCCATACTTTTTCTTGAACCGGTGCAGTTGGAAAAGCATTTCCCACATCTGCTGTCATCAAATCCAGTTGTTGGTGTTGGGCGATTAGAAATAGTAAGTACACAGATAAACTGTTGATCTGACTGGAGTATGTGTTGTATTCACTCGAGTCAACTCTGTGTCCTCCTGCTACTAAACGACTTTTGTACCTGCCATCCTCGCTCTTGATATCCCATATCATCTGCAATCTTGCTTGTTGCCAACCTTCTTCTTTTGGAAATTCTTTTTCTGCTGAGTGATATTTGAAACATTTTAGTCGTTCCAAATTATCCATCTCTTTCTGAATTGAATCTTTCCATTTTGTATTGCCAGCTTCCGCATCGAATTGCATACATTCTTCATAGGTATTTGGAATCTTCAGTCCAAACTTTTCACGATTCTTCTTCTTCGCCATTCTTTGATTCCTGGATAGTTTCTTCTTGACTGCACGTTGAACACTCTTGTGTATCAAGGACTTCATAAATCGTATTCTTCTGACAATGCCAGATTGTTGTTTTATGACTTGCTCTGCCCATACATTCAACGGTCTGTTATCTCCTCTCCTGCTTTCAACAATGTACTCCTTGATATACTTTGCACATGCCAGTGGTTGATCTTTCTTCAATTGTGGGAATGGGGTATTCAAAACTGTATTTCCTTGCAGCTCATCGATGTATTGCGCCTTGAATACTAAAATCCCATTTTCCCAGAAATGGTCCAAAATCTTTCGGAAATCCATATCCAAATTTACTTCTGTGCTTTCCAATATATCCTGATGTGTTTCAGCATTGTTGCATCCATCTATATCACTTGGTAACATCTCTTCTTCCATGTCTAACGTATTTTCCTCTTCATCAGCATCAATCTCCCCTGAAGTTGTATTGTCATTTTCATCACGGGCTTCCATTGGATTGGTGCTAGTAGAATTTTCCATTCCTTCAGAGCTCGCGACAAATTTCTCCCCTGAAGATAACAATGGGACTTCGTCAGTACTCTTGATATCTTCCATGTTCTGCTGATGTTCTGACAAGGAAAGAATAAATTTCTCTGCCTCCGGGTTGTCGTTCACATATTCATCTTTGGTGCCAATTTCCTTGCGTCTTGTTCTAACTACCGATCTCATCAACACTTGTCGTTTCTGCTTTGGTGTATCTGGTTCAGTCAGAATATAATAAGTCATTGCATCACCCGTTGATTCAGCAAAACCCAGAAATCTCCCTTTCAACATGTTGTTTTTGGGGCTCTTGAATCTTGGCTCAAAATACCACACTGGTTCATAAAAATGAAATCTCAGGTGGGAGATATCAGGTGTCCAGCCTTGGTGCAATTCGAGGGGTACTTTCCAATTCAGGGACTTTCGGGCTGCCAAATTGTTAACTGACACGCACCATTTTGCACACCAATGTGCTAAACTGACTGGCGCCTGAAACATACGTAGACTGTTTTGTACCATCTTGGACAATCTTCCCCATTCAGCTTCACATAGGTTCTGATGGCTGTGGTGTGGTTCACTTGTTCTTGTTTTGATCATATTCTCTCGAAGAATTTGAGTCCACTTTACCCCCGTTTCAGATCTTGCATTATCACTGAGAATAGTATCCGGTGCTCCATGTTCGCGAAGATAATCCTGTAGGGCATTGGTACATTGTGATTCTGTTTTCAGAGGATGGAAATACCAAAGCTTTGTCTTGGTGCCACTAAAGAATTGTCCCCCGTTATGTCCTTGAGATGTCTTCTTCGAAAAATATGTGTAATCAGTGCTCACTGTTTCATTTTGTCTTCTGTAATGGAATGCCTTGAATCTTTTTCTGTAATGTTTCCTGGGGACTTCTCGATTTTCTTCTTCTATTTCTTCGTAGTGTTGTGTAGTATTCTCCAATGTTTTCAAAACAGTCAATTCTGGTAACATGGCAAATCGTTTTCGTAGTTCCAGCATTGGGAGTTTTGCAAATTTGAATGTTTCTCTTGCTCTCTTCCTTCTCAACATTGGATATTTGCGCATATCTGGAGGTGCAGGACTGTTCAGTTCAAATTTTTCCAATGTATCAACCTCTCCTTCTGTTGGTTTGGTAATATGAAAATAAACTTTTTCATCGTCATATGAAAATGGTAGGAATGTCGTTCCAATTGTAATGCCACATTTGCTCAACTGTGGTTGCACTCCATTCACCAGTACTCCATGATCACCCATATCGATCGTTGTCAATAGTGATTCGCCATCAGTTTGGTCTTTATCTTTGGTCACAAAAGTTGCATAGTGAACCATTAGAAGTACTGGATCTTCTCTTCCTGGAATAAAAGCCTTCGTTACAGCACTGCAAACCGGATGCTCCACATAGGCATTTGTATCATTACTCATGTACGGCCTCATTGCAGACGTCATTCCAGTTTCTCCTCCAATTCGGAGCCATGCTTGTTCTGTAACCGTTGGTCTTCTTCCTCCACCACTGTCGATCACTGCAATGTTGTCATTTTGTTGTACTTCTCTGTAGCGATGTATATTGGTGGTGCTTGCTGAATAATTTCGTGTCGTTCTTCTAGGTCGTCGTTCTTGGTAGATTTTCCTGTTTACTGTTCGTCGATCCCGTTGTTCTTTCTCGGTGTCCTTATCGTTGGTTTCCTGTTCATCGTCCGAATCAGGATCCGTTCTTACAACAAGATCTGGTACGTCCTCTCCATCACTATCCTCATCCTCATTTTCATCGGGTTTGAGTTCCAGCTTGTTTCTTCTTGTTGTGTAGAAATAAGATGATGCATTTCTTCTTGGTGTAGAATTCGCTGCATTCTGCATTACCTGATCCGCACCATCATCCCCCCCAGAATGTAGATGAAATCGAACCGTTTTGAGAGCCGTAGAACCTGGAGGGAATAATTCAGTTTCATCAATGGTGCCAATGCTATCCTGATCACTATCGACATCTGGAGGTTGTGACGCGGTTGTGTCTGCTGGTGTGTGGGACCCGTCGGGCGGCGGTTCCGGTGGGGTCGTTCCGGTGGTAGGTGCCATTACACGTCGAACCCGACGTTGACGACCGGATTTGGGAATAAAATGATTCAGTCCATCATCTTGTGGAGATCCAACAATAACCCCCTCTGGGGTGGGAGGTGGAGTATCACTGTGGCGGATAGCTTGGTTGTATTTGAGGACCCAATCACGATACAGTTGAGAAAGCTCTTGCCATGTGTCGGGAGGGATTCTGATGATACCTTTGAGGTTGGGGTGAATAGTCCCTGTAAGAGTGCCAGTGCCATAGGAGCCCGTACGTTGTCTTTTGTTAGGACCATCAGGGGTGCGGCGGACTCGTTTGTGGCCCCCTCTGTTGCTATCAAATGCAGTGCGAGCAAGTTCTTCATCATGGATGCGAAGCTTAATGATCATTTCTTCTAGGGTCCTGTCGGTTTTATGTTCCAACAACTCTTCTTTGAATCTCTCCAGGTTGGGGTCCCGAATATTTCGAGCAAAGATACTTTTTGCATCCCATTCAGTCATGTGGTATGGTGGAATTTTTCGAAGTTTATGGTAGGTTAATTCAAACGTGTTAATGTACTCAGAAATATTACCATTGGGATGTAACAGGTTGTATCGTAGCCGAAGCTTCAGTGTTTCAGCATAAGATTCGCGCCGGTTATCAGAATCATACCAGCCCAATAGTTCTTGCCATGCCGCATGACCATCGAATGTATCTTCATGCTTGATTATTTTGGAATGGGCACTACCTCCGCTACAGGCCGATAGCAATGTTCCCCAAAGTGCCTTGTTCTTAGTTGGTGCATTTCGGGCAGCATCTGGGTCATTCATAATTTCCTCATGTCCCGTTGCAGCAAACGTAGCTATCGCATCCGATTTCCACTTTGTCCAATTTTCTTGTTGACCATCGAAATCATGGATTGGTTTTGCCTTGAGTAGCTGCTGACCCGTTGCCTTTTCCTTGGCCAACCTTCCTTCTTGTCTAAGCGCTTCCATCTCGTCATCCCTGTTGTGTGATTCTTGAATTGTTTGTCTCAAGGTGTTCATTTCCGCTTCATATCTTCTTTCTTTTTCTCGCCCTCGTGCTCTTGCAGCTCTCATTTCTTCTTTTAGTGCATTGATTTCTTCCATTTGACGTTTGGCTTCTGCTGCTTGTCTTCTGAGAGTAACCAGTTCTGCATCTCTGCGTCTGCCGGGTCTTGAACCACTATTATCATCGTCACTTTCTGATGATGAAGAAGATGATGAAGATGAAGACGAAAACGGAGACGACGATGATGATAGTTCCCGTCTTGATCGTCGATTGCGTCGGGTCGGGGGACTGTTTGTTGTCGTTGGAATCTGGTTATCCTCATCAGTTGTATCCTGTGATACATCAGTTGTTTCATTTTGCCTCCACCAATCGTTGTTTCTCATAATGTAAAAAGCCGGGTAAGTAACTGCACCCAGAGTTTGGAAAAATCTGTTAGTAAAGGTTGGCATGTTGTCGTGTATTTTCTTTTCGGTTGTTACGTATTTTTTGTTTTTGTTTCTTGTTATATATTTTTTATTTTTATTTTTGTGTTGATATTCTTCTTTGTCGTTCTAGCCAAGTCTCAGTAGTATTCAATGGCTTGCGTCTGAGATAATCACTTATTTCGATAGTTTCGTACCAGTGTATTAGATTTGATTCAATGGTACGGGTGAGTATTGATTTTGCCAAAGTTCGCGATCGATAAATTCTAATCGTCGATTTTTGTTAGTAGGAAATGTCTCGTAGAAAACTTGTAGGAATACTCCGGAATGGATTGTAACTCGTAGGTATGTTTGTTAGATAGACTTCGTATGAAGCTGCGACTGTTAATCAACAACTGTAATTCCGGATTATGAGTTAATTAATCTATTTTCTGTTTTTCCATCGCTTAACCTGAATCCACGTATAATCTCGTGTTAAGCAATCCTCCATATGAGACTGCACGTGTATTCTCATGTTGTAGATTAACTGATATTTCCTCATTGAATTCGTCGGAGAATTGTGTCTCATTTCGTTCCTTTCTAACATAATTGGGCTTCGCATATCCATTTCATGTGTCATTGATATTTTCCATATTTCATTGACATACACATGTATATCATCGACATACTTAATACCGGATCCTATGCCTCTGTATTTTCACGTGGTACTTTCTTGTGATATTTCACTGTGTCCGATTCTTTTATCAATGATCTATTCATTCGATCGTGACTCATTTATTCTGTCATCGTGACCATCAGTTTGTTTTCTGTGATAGACTACCTTCGATTCCTATGTTGCCTTGTTGGTCTTCATATGCCCGAGTGTCTATCCATCAGTAATCTAATCTCACTCATCGTATTCATTGTATTTCTCGTAGCTTCGTAATTAGTTGGTATTTCACCGCGCATCTCATTCATGTGTGTGTGCGTGCGCGTCTGTCTGTTTTCTTGTTCGTTCGTATTTAACCGCACGTAACGGTTATATCTTGTTTTTACTTAACAACACGATTTGCCGGTTGTTAGTTTACATCGATGATATTGGTATCTTCTCAGACACCCTCGAATCCCATTGCAAATCAGTCTCCTCTGTTCTGTCCTTACTGAAGTGCCACAACTTCTCTGTCAAGCCCTCCAAGTGCCACTGGTTTCAATCGAAAGCACCATGGCTTGGACACATTATCTCGCGCGATGGTATTAGGCCCAATCCAAACAAGATTGCTCCTATCCTGAAACTTGCTTTTCCCTCAACAACAACCCAACTTCGATCCTTTGTTGGGATGATTAACTTCTACCGAAACTTCTACCCCAAACGCGCAGAGGTCCTTGCACCCCTTACGGACCTCTCTGGAAGAGCCAAAGGCAAAATCTCTCCAACTCCGGAACTACTTGAAGCTTTCAACAAAGCCAAGTCCCTCATCGCCTAACAACCGGCAAATCGTGTTGTTAAGTAAAAACAAGATATAACCGTTACGTGCGGTTAAATATGAACGAATAAGAAAACAGACTGACGCGCGCACACATACATGAATGAGATGCGCGGCGAAACGAACAACGTACGGTCTTACGAATACAATGAATGCAATGGTGAGACGAGATTACTGATGGATCGACACTCGGGCATATATCGGGCATATAAAGACCAACAAGGGAATATAGCCAATGTAGGAAGTCGATCACAGAAAACAAAAGAATGACTCACGACCAAAGGAATTGATCATTGATAAAAGAATCGGACACAGCAAAGTATCACCAGAAAGTGGTACGCGAAAATCTAGAGGCATAGGATCCAATACTAAGTATGTCAATGATATACATGTGAATATCAATGAAATATGGGAAATATCAATGACATACAAAATGGATACGCGAAGCCCAATTATGTTAGAAACAAACAAATGAGACATGTTTCTCAGACGAATTTACCGGTGAAACGGTAGTTAATCTACAACACGAGAATACACGTGCAGTCTCGTGATGGAGGAGTGCTTAACACGGGGTAGCATGTGAAATCCGATTAAGTATTTGAAAAACAGAAAATAGATTAATTAACTCATAATCCGGAATTACAATTGTTATCGCCAATGACATCCTCCTTGCCTTTCCTGATCCAAACAAGCCATTCCATGTCTACACTGATGCTTCTGACTACCAACTCGGAGCTATTGTTCGACAAGATGGCAGAATCATCCTTTGCTTCTCTCGCAAACTCAACTCAGCCCAAAGGAAATACCCCACAATCGATAAAGAGATGCTCTGTATTGTAGAAGTCTTCAAAGAATTTCGAACCATTCTTTGGGGTGCTGAAATCATAGTATGGACCGACCATATCAACCTAACCAGACAAAACCTCACAAGCCACCGAATTATGACTTGGAGAATGCTCCTTGAAGAATTTTCCCCAGTATTCAAGTATATCCAAGGCAAACAGAACGGCCTTGCTGATGCTCTCTCCCGGCTTCCCATCGAGCAAGACCCTCCCGAGAAGAAGAAGGAGTTCTTCGGTCCTCCAACCCCAGTTCCAACGGACACCTCGGACCTCTCAACTGACTCAACCGACTCTGACCTTCTCTCTATTTCAGAACTGTTCCTTAACTACCCAGAAGACATTCCCATGTACCCCTTAGCCTTCGACCAACTTGCCCAAGATCAAGCAGCCAATGTAGTTATCTCTACCAGTCCCCGGTACACAACTGAAAACTTCAACGGCACCGACTTGAAAGTTGTAGACTCCAACGGTCGTATTAAATTCCTTTCGTGTCTAGGTTGGTAGAGGTACGAGATCGAAAATAATGAGACCTCGAAAATTACCGGACAAGAGAAGAATCGATCGTCACTCCACAAAATCGATCGTCACTCCAATTTGATACTTAAGTACGCACACTAGAGGTTCGCACATGCAATCTCTTGTTAAGTGTGCTGTTTTCAAGAAAAGACAGCAGAGGTTCGAAGTGCTGCTCACGAACTTGTTTATCTGCTGTGTAAAAATACGTGTTGTATTAGCGGCAACACGGTATTCCACCGTATAAATGTAACATCGTGCTGTATTAGCGGCAGTACGACCTTTAAAGCGCTATCTTGCTCTCCAGCAAGATAAAGCGCATACTTTTTAGATTATTTGATTATTCAACCTTAAACCTTGCATCGGACGTTCTTGCGTCCTACTGTAGAACTACAAGCCTAAGATCTATCTGATTGCGTCGGTACCGATAGTCAGAATAGATCTGATTGGATAGCATCATCCGGTCGTAGTGGATATCAGAGAAATATTAGAACACAACAGACCGGCACCTCAACCGGCCTGCAGCCCCAGCTACCGTTGCTCTTCTTTGCCTTTGGACTGAGTCAGCTCAACAGCCAGTTTCGAAAGGAAATTAACAGATTAACAGTCGCAAGCTTGTTGGAGCTTGCAAAAGAAGACGACAACAACGGAACCAATCCGACAGCAGATTATCGATCGACTCGACTACGGACGACGATTGATTGTTCTCTGATCCGATTACAGCAATCCGAGAGACGCCGAAGAAAAGACATCAACGAAACAAAGAGAAACTGTAACAGCACTACATGTCCGACATCCCCATCGCCGGCCGAACACGTAGCAGGTCCACAGGATTCCAAACACTCCAGCCCGGAAGTGCTGCAACCACACCCCTTCTGCCCACAGCAGGCATGGCACCTGATCAACAGAATAATCCAAGCCCAGAGGGTGAAGAGGACACATCTATCACGGACCTCTTTCCTTCATTCGACCAACCATTAGCCACCTTTTTGCATGAATCCTTCGATGTCCCAAAGGAGTCCCACAGCACCTTGTGTGAGGCGCTCATAGCTGGGCAGTACAAGACATGGCTGGACTTCCTGTACATCGAGAATATAGGTGATCTCGCTTACCTCGAGAGAGGAACAAGAACACCGCTTTACCGGCATGTACAGATGACTCTACAAAGAGTTGTCGATTTTGGACAACATCTCACAGAACAAGGACTGGACTGGGAAGATAGAACCCACTATACCAAGGCCGCCTTTAAGAGCTACTGTCGAGGGATTATCAGAGCCAGAAGAGAATCTGGGACTGACATTGAAACAACGGCGCGCACTATCAGCACATCTCAACGACAACAGGAGAGATCCTCCAAACCAATCGAACAGCTCAGATATGAGTCATGGACCAAGAAATCACGGGATGAAACCACATTCCCAACCCTGAAGAATGATGCAACCTTTGAACGTTGGCTTGTCAAATTCAAGGCTAAACTGGAAACATCCGACATAGATACGCGCACATTTCTCGATCCAAGCTGGCCTGATATACCACTCATCGGGTACGAGAAGGCCCTTCATGACAAGCAGTGTGCATTCTTCTGGACTCTTGTTCTACATGCCCTCCAGAGTGACCTCTCCTACTCCTGTGTGCTCAGCCATACCACTTCTAGAGACGGTAGACAGGCCTTCTTTGACTTTGTCGCATTGCATGATAGGTCCAAATCCAAAGTGTATGACACCTCCATTGTGATGCAACACCTATTGGACATTGACTTACGAACATGGAAGGACACCAAAGTCAAGTTCATCACCCAATGGTTTGCTCAGCTAGACCATCTCAACACACTACGCGACCCGCAGAGGCCACTTGATTTTGATACCGTTAAAACACACCTTTGCAAGGCCTGCAGTAGTGTTGCAGCTTCCAACTCAGTGAACAGTTCTGCAAGGTTGATGATCCACCTGCAGCACAGGATTTGACCAAGTTTAGACAGCATGAAGCCGCTGCTATCAGTGAATTGAAAAATACCCTCCTCCTTGAAGCCACCAGACTGGACTCCCAGGCTTCCCTGTCGCAACCTCGAAGTCGGCTGTCTGTCAAAGCCAATACTCATGATTTGTCTTCTATGACACAGTCCACATATTCTGCTATCACTGATGACTCGACCTCATATTTACCTCCTATTGATTTTGATGGTGACTACCAGGACTACGCTGTTTACAAGGCTGGCAGAACACCAGATCCAACCACAAGATTACCATCTGCAGTTTGGAAAACTCTCTCTAAACAGGGTATGAAGCACTGGCTTGGCTTCTCAGCTGACGACAAGAAGCGACTAGTTGCCTGCCTACGATCTGAACTCCTTGATGTTGCATCACCACCGGATCCCAATTCTAGCAAACCGATCACACGTCGGATCTATGAACACCACACTGATCAGCAGGTCCCCTCACCTGATATTGAACAGATCCTCTCACCTGCTGAGGAAAGCGCAGCCAGATCTGCATTCCATGCATCCCTTGGTGTATATCAGGCATCTTCTCAATCCGATAACAGACCGCTCAAGTCTTCTGTTTCTCCCGCACATCCAGCTCGTTTCCTTGCAGATAATCCTGATATTCTTTACAAGAAAGAAGGCAATGTCTATGTCCCTGTTGAACAGACTTCACGGTCTGTAAAATTCCACTATTGGGCATCACCGGACTGTGAATCTCTTGTTTCACCAGCAAACCCCGCCGCTACTTACCACTCTAGCAAAACTACTGTATCCACACCCGGTTATGCCATGGTTGACAGGGGTGCAAATGGATGTATCATAGGAAATGATGCATGCCTTATCTCTAAGGACATCCCACCTAGATTTGTCAATGTAACTGGTATCAACAATCACCAAATCCAAAACATCCCTATTGCAACGTGTGGCGCCTACTCTGTTTCCAACAGAGGTCCGGTCATTATCATCTTTCATGAATGTGCCTACACTGGACAACACCCATCTATCTTGTCCTCTCCTCAGATGGAAGCATACCACTCGATTGTGGATGATACCTCTCTCAAGACCGGTGGAAC